>WKFP01014111.1:170651-215520 GCA_011057875.1 Pterocles orientalis
ATCATAGAATGGTTTGGGTTGGAAGGGACCTTAAAGATCATCAAGTTCCAACCCCCCTGCCATGGGCAGGGACACCTCCCACTAGACCAGGTTGCCCAAAGCCTCATCCAGCCTGGCCTTGAACCCCTCCAGGGATGTTAATTACTGTCCCAGGAAGGAAAGAGTAATTGAAATTGTGATGAAATTTTAGCCCTAAAAGGGTAACTTCATTGGTCTCAACTCGTATCTAAAAATGGAAAATTACCTTATCCTCTAGTCTGATAATAGCAGGCAGAGAACATCTGTAGGGGAAGAGTGTGGATTTCTTCATTTCTCTGATTAGCGTCTTCAAAAAATCTCTGAATCCTTTTCCCCAGTTGAGCTACTAGAGGGAAGCCAGCTCGCGCTGCTCTTGATTTTGTGTAAATTTTACTCCGAAGCTGTAAGATGGGATTCCTCTCCCTGCACATCGACCTCTCCGGTGTCGGTGTCTCTGCTGGAACCCTCTCCTGTTTGCTGGTGCGCTGGGCTGGTTCTTGCACAGTTCGTTTCACCCCAGGAAAGGATGATGTGTTACAGCTGAGGAGTAAAGAATGCAGACCCGCCATCCGGACCGGGAAAGCAGCCTGTAGTCAGAACATGGTGACTCGGGAAAAGGTTTCGATCCGGCAGTAGAGAAGCAGTGGAGTTATTGTTGGTGAGTCCTGTGTCGCGACGTGGCAAGGCTGCGCCGCGAGGTTGGAGAGAAAACCCAAATAATTCAAGATGTAAAAAAAAAAAAAAAAAATTAGTCCCTTTTGGAAGATGATGGGCATGTTGTTCGTGGGGTTGGTGAGAGGCAAACTCAACGTCTAGAGGTTGAATCTGAGCGAAGTGGAGTTTGTGTGCCCTTGAACACCAGAGCAGGCTGTCCGAGTTCCCGCGGAGGGGCAGTTTGGTTTGGTGAGATGAAGCTCCAGTATTATTTAACTCGGTGTAGGAGTAAGTTGATTAAATGTACGGGTTTGTGGTAGGAGGCTCGACTGGCTGCTGAGCTTTCCGAAGGCGTCGTGTTCTGCGTATGCAGAGACATCAGTGGTGCTGTCATCTCCCCTTGCTGGGGGCTGTGCAGGCTGGAGGTGGTGACTTCCACAGGGCAGCGAGAAACTCGGTGTGCCAGGAAATAAATAAAAAATAGGAAAATCTAAACAAGTCTGTTGGGAGAGGCACACACACGTTGTGTGTATTTGTCTGAGATTTTTTTCATTTCTGGATGCCTGTGTTTCCCTCTTGGATTCCTCTGCATCGCCGCTGTCGAGGTGGGAACACCGGGGGTGTCCTTGCCCAGGGAGGGATGTGGAGCGGCCGCAGGTGCTCCCTGTCCCCTCTCCCAGCTGCGCTTGCTCCCGGTGCAGCACCGGAGCTCCCCATCCCGCGGAACGGCAGCAACCCCGCGGCCACTGCCTGCACCGGGGTTTGCCTGTATCCCACCGACCGCCAGCCGGGCCGAGGTGCTGCAGGTCAGGACGTCGGCTCGTTGACCTTCGCGCAGACCTCTCGCCCTGGCTGTGTTTTCATGTTTGATGATTTCCAAGTGTGCTTCTGCAGGCTGGTTGGTCCCAAATTCACGGCTAAAGTTGAACATAAAACAGCGTCTGTCCCCGTGTGGGTGATGGGGTCGTACTTCTGCCCTTGTGCATTTACCTTTGAGCTCTTCCACGCTTCGTGCTTCGCCAGCAGCCTGGAAGATTCCAGTCTGGAGGAATATTTTTAACGTGGTAGTTGGAGAAGTCCAACTATTTCAGCTTTCACCGCCGATGCTCAAAGCAGTGCACGCCGTCCTACCGGGTGCATTTACGGGGCTGGAGACCAAACTAAGAGACCAAATCTTTATCGAGCATGGTTCCCTGGATGGAATAAGTCCACTTTTTGAAAGAAAACAAGTTTTGTGTAGAGAAGGTGGTTCTGCAGGTGGGAGTGCCCTTCTGCGTCGGACGCAGAGCTCGCCATCGGGCGAGCTGCAGGTGCACGCGGGAGCTGGTGTCAATGGAGATCTCACACTGACAGCTTGCGTGGAAATGTCGAGGGAGCACCGGATCCCCAGTGTGGACCAGACACCACCTCAGAAGATGCTGGTGCAAACCTTTCCTGGTGGGAAGAGGCGCGGCTGGAAGGAGCACGGGTGCTGCGGGGGCTTTGCGAGCTCGCGGGGCTGCTGTCTGCGGAAGCAAGGGGAGGTTGGCATCCAGGTGGACCTCTGGAGATGGTCTGGTCCAACCCAGTGTTTAGTGCAGGGTCAGGCAGTGGGAGGTGTCGCTGCCCATGGCAGGGGGTTGGAGTTAGATGGTCTCTAAGGTCCTTTCCAGCCCAGACCGTTCTGTGAACGTAGCTCAGGACCAGTTCACTCCTGGTCTAGTTTTGAGTTCCTACAAGGATGGAGACCCCCGGCTTCTCTGGGGACCTGTTCCCATGTTTCATCATTCTTGCACAGAAGTGGTATTTCCTGCCGTGGAAGTGGAGTTTGTGTTTCAGTCTGTGCCCTCGCCCTTTCTCTGGGCACCCCTGCGAAGACTCGGGCTCCGTCGTCTCTACCCCCTCCCACCAGAAGCAGCCCAGCAGGAGAAGCCAGCATCCCGGGTCGCCTGGGGGTGAGGGCACCCCACGCCGAGGCTTCCTCTCCTCTCGGCAGAAGACTTTGAAGGAGGCGTCTTGAAGAACTGAAGTAGATAAATGTGTCATTGCTGCGTCTCGGGTGACCGAGTTCTCTTTTCAAGGCTAAGCTGTAAAGGAGGTTTAGTGTCAGCATTAGATTCCTTTGTCAGCTTTGGTGACACTCGATAGATTTTTTTTTTTTTTTTCCCCTGATGTTGGTGGTATCTTCTCTTGCACTGTGGTTTGCAGGTAACTTCTGCTGTGCAGTTAAAGGCAGTTCATTTCTGAGGTGAAACGGAGTATCTGAGCCTATTGGTTCCCCTTGCTGATGGAAGAAGCCTGGCATTAATTAAATTGATGACACTTGTGTCACTGTCAGTACTTCTTGGCCTTATGTGTGGAAATTGGTCGTAGCTCTAGTTGCAGAGAAAGGACAAGAAATCGATTGTCTCCAGTGGAGGGGAGAGGTGGTTAAAGTTGCTTTCCCCGGGGGTGATGGCAGAAGGGTGTTTTGCCGCTGGATGCACGCAGACCCGTTTGTTGGTCCAGCCCTTACGAGCGCTGTCCTCTTGCCTGGTACAGTAAATGTTTAAAGCTTCGGGTACGTGACTAACGAGGAATTGAGGACATCAGCGTCGTTTCAGGTGTGTCCTGTGGCTCGGCCAAGGTGATGGGACAGGAGCGGAGGCGCGGGGATGAGGGTGGGGATGAGCTGGTGCCACCGGCCACCGTCCTGCCCCTGGCTGGACAGGGGTGATGCTAACAAGGATCTCATCAGCAGAAAACGGTTTGTTGTCACTAATTACCGTCTGCCGTGGACGTGAAAATCTGAATCCAGCGGGATAATCACTAGAGGGCAGCCTGGGCTTAGGCGTGGACAGGGTGGAAGCTGGGTGGCCGGTTCTCTCTGCTGGCTGTTGCTGGGGGTTATTTTTTTTCTCCTGTGAAGTTCAGGAATCAGCTGGAGTTGTGGTGAGGTGGGAGCGTGTTGGAGTTGGTGGTTAGGGATGGCGAAGACAGCTGCAGCGGGTGCGTGAGGAAGGACGTACCTGCCGAGTGGTGATGAGAGCAGTGTCAAAGCCCTGCCGGCTGGGGCTGCTTTAATCAGAGAATCGTGAATCCTTGGGGTTGGAGAAAGACCTCCAGGATCATACGTGGGCTTGCAGAGGGCAGCAGGAGAGCTTAAGAGGCCAGAGGCTCAGCAGTTCTGATATTGCAGCGTAAAAGAAATCCCCAGTCAGTGCCTGGTAAATAAACCCGTTTCTTTCCAGTGTTTTGTTAACTGGGAGAGCTCACTGCGGAGTGGGTGACGGTACCTGGTTCTTCCCTTTGCAGAAGGACGTTCCAGACGGGCTGAAGGAGCTCTCCGACGGCTCCGAGGAGAGCAGCGATGCCCAGTCCGACTCCCAGAGCTCCGAGAACAGCAGCAGCAGCACCAGCAGCGACGGGTGCAGTAACAAAGATGGGAAGAAAAGCAGATGGAAAAGGAAAGGTAATGTTCCTTTGCAGGAGCGATGCTTTTAGCAGGGTCCGTGTCTGTGAAGGGCTCGGAGGTTTGTATCCATTGCATCTGTTGCCTTATAGAGCCAGGCTGGGGCAGTTACCAGCCTAAACTCTGCCGTTAATGGTGGTGTTGGTGGATCGATGCTCGTGCTGGTGGCACCGGGAGGAGCAGGTGTAATTCAGTGTATTTCGGGTCTTGACACAAGTCACAGACCAGCACACTGCACCTCACACCCAGGAGTTTTCTCTGCCTGCTTTCCCAAGAAGATCACACCTTTTACTTCTCTTTGATGCTTTTGGGTGCGACTCTGGCTAGGAACGAGCCGAGAATCTCCGAGCTTACAGCCTGTTCTGTCAGCCGATGGGTGCCGTAGGGTTTGAGCCGCTGCGCTCGTTTCTTCTGTCCTGTTGCGGACTCCTTTCCCTCCTAAGCCAGGCGATGGTTAGCTGTTCAGTACTGTTGAAAATGAAATCATTTACACCCTTAGCGGACACTGCACAGTGCGGGGTTTTGCTCCGCTGCTGTGTCTGGCTGGTTGCTGAAGTTGGCTGGCCCAGCGATGTTTCGAGGATACCCAGGTTCCGGATTTTCGGGTTTCGGCAGTGCAGGAGTACCGAGCAGTGTAAGTAGTGCATTTCCCTCGGTCTTGGATCCCGATGTCTTTGCCACTCTGAGGGGGTGATAAATCTCATCGGATCCTGCTGTGCTCCTGTCGGAGTGCTCCAGGAGCAGCGGGAATCAGCACCTCCAGTGCGCTCTAACGGTGACATCCTGTCCCACCTCGCCTGCCTCAGTTCCAGCACCCGTTCCTTGGACCAGCGTGGTCTGCGTTCTTTCCTCCTCCAAAACTCCGCTCAGATATCTGCTTAGGTGCTATGGGCTGAATTAATTTTAAAAAAGCTGTAATAAAATGTGAGGATGCAACATATGCTGTTCTTTGAGTTGGGGAGAGCCTGTTCACTATCGAATTGTTATTTCTGTTAAAAATAAGTTTGCTTCGTAACTCGCAGCCTTGTGAAGGAGCAGGAGGTCCTCCCTTTAGGCAGAGGTCACAGATATTCCTGGAGAGCTGCTGGTGGAGCTGCTGACGCTGAAACTCTGCCCTTCAATCCCATCTTCTTCTTTTTCCTTTTCTCCTCAGTCATGCCCGGAATTTCTTGGCTGAAACAAAACGTTATTTAAAATTTATTTCCAGTGCAACGGGATACCTGCGTGGAAGCACAGGGAAGGTTTTCTGAAGTGGTTGAAGGCAATAACCGCCGGGGTCTGCCGAAACCCGGTTTGTGGTGGGGAGTCGTTGGATGGGGATGTGCTCCTCCTGTGCTGGGAGGGTGCCTGGGGCTCGTGCCTGGGGCTCGCGTGGACCGGACCCTGCCTGGAGCTTCCCCTGGCGTCTCAATGCAAATACCAGAAGAAGTGTTATATAGGATTTTATGTGTTTAAAGCACCATCAAAGTACAAAACGTTAAACCCTTAGAAATAAGACTTTTCTCCAAATTCATCCTTTAAAAGATAGTCTGGCTAAAACATTTTAATTTCTAACAAATCCTCTCAAAATATTTGGTCGGTAAGGGTTTGGGGTTTTTTTGGCTACTTTGCCTGTACCTCCAGTGTTCTGGCTGGCGTGACCTGCCAGTGTCTGGGTATTGGGACTTTGCGGGGCAGAGGACGGGAACACGTACGTCCGTTTCCTTGCGTAGATCCTAGTCCTTTGTTTCTCTCAGCCTGGGCATGGCTGGTTCGGCACCGCACACATACAGAGCTTGGATTTTGGCTCAGAATGAGCAGATTTGCCCTGTTCAGCGCCAGTGGGTGCTGCTGTGTCAGGGGTTCACTGTGGGAAGGGTGCGGCCATGCCGGGGACTTTCCCTGCGGGTTTTTTGCTGTGCTAGCCACTTCTGGGGTTTTTGTTCTGCAGCGCGTTTCCTTTCTCCATCGTTCTCCTGCTCCTCTTCCTCCTCTGGCTCCGTCGGCTGGGGCAGCGAGGCTGGAGAGCAGCGGTGCTGTGCCGCTGGGACTGTCCCCAGGTGCCACCAGTGCTTTAGAGATCCCCGGGACTCCTGCAGCGCTGCTCACCGATGAGCACATCGTGTGGGTACCCAAGAAGATAGTTTAGTTTATTTTTTTTACCTGGATAGTTTAAACCACTCACATTCCCGTTAAGCTCCAGTGCTTCGAAGTGTGTCTGACCAGCACCCTTCCCAAAGCAAAAATGCTCCAGCAGAAGCAGGAGGAGCATCTTCTCCATCTCCTTTTTTTCGTGGTAGGTTTTATTTTTTTTTCTGTAGCATAAGTTTTCTTTGGAGATTTTAACTGAAAGCACAAAAGCTGAAAGAATTAGGCATGTTTGGTGCACTCGGATAAATAAATGCCATCGGATGTCTGATGTTCGTTTTGAGTAAACGCTGTCCTGGCCGCTGGGTGGGAGACACTTGTGAGACCTTACAGGTCTGTCTCAGTCTGTACTTCAGGAGGAATTTTAGAAATGCATAGTGAAGGACATAAACAAAAGAGACTTCTTTGCAAAAAATGTCTTTAAGAAAAGATACACTGACCTTCCAAAAACCTGTAAATTTACGGTGCCGTTTGCCCTTCCGGGAAATGTAGCTGTGATGGTCTCAGTCTTCCGCCACTAAATACAACACCTGGTTCATCGTCCCAGCTCCCTTCCTTGGCTGTAAGGTAACTTTGCACCAAAATTAAATGATCCCGAACTGTTTAATGTGATAAAATAAGAAACTGTGATGGTAAATGGTTAAAAAAAATAATATTTGCATGAAACAGTTTTAAACCCTAGTATTTGTAAGGCATCTTTCTGGGGTCGCACGCTGTACCTCACTGATTTTAGGGACGGTCACTTGCGGTAGGTGGAACCCACGCTTCTGTGGGTTTGACTTTCCCGAGGCGCGGAGCAGCTGCGCTCAGAGCTGACGGTCTCGGCGACAGACACAAAGAGTTGCACCGTGAGGTCTGTGGGGAAGAAGATTTTGTTTTTAGTGCATCATTTACTCTATGCATCTGCAAAGCTGCTTTTGGTTTCCTCCAGCAAACCCTCAGGTTGCACAACCCGTCTGTAGATAAACTTAATATCCGAGGGGCTGCCGTGAGAGGCGTAGTGAAAGCGCAGACGGCTTCAGCTCGCTCCCAGCCGCGGCTCATCTCCGAGTTCTGCAATCGGTGACGTGTGGAGGTGGACGGATCGCGCCCTGCAGGACCTCCCGGCGATGGTGGGTCTGACTCCGGGGCATCGGGAGACGGGCGCTGGCAGCTCTCTCCTGGGAGCCTCCGTGCCTGTCACCGCTGTGTTCTACAGGAGTGGGAGAGTTTCTACTTCAAAATGCGCTTTATTTTTAGTTGGCATGTTTGCTCTTTAAAATAACCAGGAAGGTATTAAATTCCAATTAGAAAGATTCCTCCAGCGCTGAGCTGTGCAGCATGGGCTCTGGAATGCAGCACTCCTCCACGGCCGCTTCCTGGACTGTCTGTGCCTACGTGGAACACACAAAAGCCTCCTTCCTCATTAAAAAAAAAATAAAATTACTCCAGTTCAAGGGTAGCCCGAATTTCAGCCAGAATTGTCTTGCGGCATCGCTTGGCTGCTGGCCGCGTTTTCACCTGGGTGATGTTTGAGATAGGGTTTGTGGGCATCCATTGAGCCCTTTGTAGTTCAATTTTCTTTTTTCTTTTCTCCCCAATCCTTGGGGGGAAAAAAAATAGTTTTAATTATGAGATTATGGGATTCTAAAAAAAAAAAAACTCAATGAAGTGAACACAAACTGGGGTGGACAGCAAACAGATGAGCTGCACTCACCTTATTTTGCTTCGAGGGTTTGCCTTGAGCTCTGTGCAGCCTGGCTTACCGTGACATGGTTTTTGCTCATATAGATATAAAACAGGAAGCGCGTTCAGATAACATCAACAGCCGCTTCCTTATATGTACAAAAATAAAGTGCTTTGACAGCAGCCAAGCTGACACTTTGATTTTAGAGAGGAGAGAAACCTTTCTGCGGCCGTCGACCCGCATGGGCATCCCCCGGGGCCAGTCCGGGGCGGAGGGGGACAAGTTTAAAGACCAGCCCCGTGCCTTGCTGCCGGCGCGGCTGGGCGTCAGCCGGAGGCGGGGGGACGCCGGGAGCAGCGTGGCTTGAGGAGCAGCAGCAGCCGCGATGTTCACGGAGCAGCTCTGTGCCATCCCCCCTGAAGGTGAGGTGCGGTTCTTGCGGCAGGCAGCTGCGGCAGGTTTGCGCTTTGGGGAGCGAAGCGGGTGCTTCTCTGTGCCGAGCAGAGGTGTGACCAGCACCCTTTCCTTGGCTTTGAAGCAGCTGCTCGGCTCTCTTTGGAGTTGGGGATGAAACCAAACGTTGTGTGGGTCCAGGACTTGTAAAAGGATGCTGCCAGGACTCCTTGGGTTCGGTGTCGGTTTAAATCATCCTGAAGGTTAAAGTGGAAACGCCTCGATTCTGGTGCTTTTATCAGCATCTGGCTGTCGTGTGCTTTGTAGGACAGCGTGCAGGAGGCTTGTTGTGGTGTTGGAGGGGAAATGCAGCCGCTCGGTGTCATTGTCACTTCTACACCCAGCGCTGCTTCTGAGCTCAGGGCTGCTGATGCAGGCTGTCCTCGCGGTGCCTGGAAATCAGAAATGCCCGGTGGGGGTATGTGCTTGTCACCGGCTGTTGGCTGGGGTGGAACCGCTCTGCAGGCGGGCACAGATAAACCAAAGCCACTGGTGCCAGTGTAGGGCTGCCCGGGCTTTTGTGGCTTCTGGCAGTGGAAATGCCCGTCCAGGTTGGATTTTCCTGTAATTTCTGCCGTGTCCCTCGTGTGCCCGTTCTAATCAGAGTCCTCCTGGAAGAGCCGTTGGTCTCCAGCAAAACCCAACCTGAGTTTGCTGTATTAAAAAAAAAAAAATAAATCAGATGGTAACGGGAACTTTAAGGGAAAAGGGGGAAGCAAACTGGGCAAGATTATCAGCAGTCCTTCTCCACTAGCCAGGGAGCAGCGTGTCTTGGGTTTTTATACCGCAGACACATACAGGTGGGTCCCTCGTGGCTCCCCCAGTCGGAATTTTGTCCGGCCAGATCAGTGCTCAAAATGAAAAATATTTGGCAGAATGTCATTTATTTGAAAATAGATTAGAAGATTTTAGTAAGGTTAAAATAGAGTATGACCATGAACTCTTCATAACTAGGACAGTGAAGGAAAATATCTGGAGTCATTAAACTTCTACGCTATGGTCACTGCCAGTGGCCCGTGCGTAGGAAAACAAGAATACGAAACAAAACACGTTCTATACCTGGAATTCTGTGTGTTGTCTTTCAGCAGAGAGGAAAACCTTGGGAGTCCGGCCGCACAGAAACACCAGCTCACATCTGGGGGGTGTGACCTTCGCTTTGGGGGTGGCGCTGGGCTGCCTTCGTTAGCGCCGGGGGCCTGATCGCTTTGCTGCCGCGCGCCCGTAACAGCTGCCAAAAAAAATGTAAAAAAAGGATTCTGTTCGGGTTATGTCATTTCGTTTCTTGCTGCTAAAAGATTTGATAGAAATATCAGCTCTTCTAAATGCAGCCGGTCCTGCCTGTGCTCGTGACTCAGGAGGAAGCTGTTTCCCGAGTGCGGCATTACGCAATTTACCGCGGGATCTGCAGACACGAAGCCAAAAATGCGCCTTGTTCCTTTATTTGGGTGAGCGTATCTTCTGTCTAGGGCCAGTATATCCTAGTGTCAAGATCTTGAGTGAGCCGGAGTTTCTCATAATGGGCTGTAGAGCCTCCAAGGGTTTCCTCTCTCGCAGCCACGGAGTTGTGTTTCCATGAGACTGCGGCAGCGCCGTGGTTTTTAAGTTGCGTGAGTGCTGGTCATGGGGCTGCGGTCACGGGCGCTTCCATGGGGCTCTGCGTTTGGTAAGCATTTCCGACAGAAAAAAACGGGCTCAAGCTGGAACATAGGAGGTTCCACTTGAATATGAGAAAAAACTTCTTCACGGTGAGGGTGACAGAGCACTGGAACAGGTGCCCAGAGAGGTTGTGGAGTCTCCTTCTCTGGAGACATTCAAAGCCCGCCTGGATGTGTTCCTGGGTGATTTGATTTAGGTGTTCCTGCTCCGGCAGGGGGGTTGGACTGGGTGATCTTTCAAGGTCCCTTCCCATATCTAACATTCGGTGATTCTGTGAATTCTTGCTTTGAGAATGACGAGCTGGAGGGCTCTGGTTCCTGTGTGGTTGGCACTTGGTGCTGGTCCTGCCAGCTGAGGACCCGCTTCGTTCTGCAGAGCAACGTGTGCCTTTGGGTGTTTGGTCCCTGTGTGTGAAGCCCCTTCTGGGTACAGCCTGAATGTCGTGTCTCACCGGCACAACGGGATTCTCCTTCAACCTCTCTACATCCATTTATTCCTTATTCCCTGCGCTGAATCCCTGCTGGGGTGGTTTTGGACAGCGTGTCCCGTGCTGCTGAAGCTGTGTCTGCCATGCCTGCCCGCAGAACAGACCTTGCTAGGAGAGGCAAGGGGTGTTTGAAGGCAGAATTCATGATCCTCGGCGCTGGCAGCCTGACAGCTCAAGGTCTAAGAGATGAAGACTCGAGCTGTGCCTGGGCTGTGCTCGGTGACAGCTCAGTGTGCTCAGGAACAGCGATCACAAGCCTGCGTAGCCCGGGGCTCTGCTCCAGCGCTGATCGTGGCTGTAACCCAGAGAGAAGATGCGAGAAGAGCCCGAGAACACGACAAGTGTCTTCCAGAAGTCTCCAGCTCTTGCATTTGAATCTGGACGGTTGTTCTGTTGGCTTTACGACGCCATTGGGGATTTTGCAGACCCTCATCGCATCACTTGTCAGTTACCTCTTCCAGGCTGAATGGCGCTTAGCATTTAAGGACCCTTCCATCCTTGCTGGGCTTTCCTAGCCCCCGGGGTGTGTTTAGAGCCGATATGAGCCTGGCACCCAGTCTTCAAGGAGTAGGCGCGTGTACGTTTCGTTTCTGTTCTGTATTTCTTTCCTGGTGGTAGTTCCTCTCACTCTGCTTCCTTTGACCACTGCTGACCCGACCCCTTGGCACAAGCATTTTTTATAACCCTGAGATAACATTTCTCGGTGGCCGTTGTCCCCTCTCCCACAAGTTGTCCGTCAGCCCATGTGTTTTTCCCGGGTATCATCAGCAAATTTTGCCCCTCTGCTATTTATTTTTTATTCCACCTCATTGATGAATACGGGACTCGGATAACTTGGCAGCAAAGAACGTCGGGAGGCCGTCAGGTACGTTTTTGCTCGACACGTGCAATACCTGGTCCCGCGAGGAGCAGCCGGGAGATGCAGCATGCAGCCATCGGGGCTGGTGGCATCCGGCCAGGCAGGCTGACCGTGACATCTTCAGGCTCTGCTTCCTTCTTTTGCTATTGCAGGAACCATTTAAAAAAAAAAAAAGTTTCCAGAGAGCTGTGCGAAGGAGATGTGTCACTGCAGGACTCAGAAATGCTGGAGGGAAACCAGGTTGGACGGTGTGTTAGTGATTAGAGGACCGAGAACAGCGGATTTTTTTCCTTTTGAGTTGATGAACCGTCTCACGCAATAGGATTCTTTGTGCCTGTGAAAACCACGCTGTGGGAGGAACGGCAGCCTCCTGTGTTTGGAGCAGAGCTTGCTGCCCTTGGGGAGCTCCGTGCGTTTCCGGAGAGCCAGGTGGATTTCGGGCGGCTGAGAGCGCTTGTGGCTGAGCCTGGCTTAGCAGCTGCGGGGCGTGCGGCCGCTTGACGTCAAGCTGGGGTAGCAGCGCCGGCTCCGTGCAAATGATGTGTCTCTAGAGGGACGTGACCGTGGTACGGTGTTTGTCACGAGCGCGCTGGGTTTGGCTGGATTGCCTGTCCGGCCGTGTGTAAGCTATCTCAATATATGTGTCTACAGTATGGAAATACAGGGATGTGAGGAACCTTCATAACCGCTGGTGGGGATGGTACAGCGTTTGCCCTGAGCGGCCAGAATCACTCAAAAATATTTTTAGCCTTACTGAAATTTCGTTTTTGAGATACGGACTCCAGAAGTCCTGGCTGGGTGGTGCTGCCCCGCGCTTACCGCAGAGGAGCTGGCCTTTCTGCTGCGCTTTGCTTCCCAAATGAGCGTTGGCCACGTAACCGCCTCTTCGTCTGTTCGGCATCAGTGGTGGCAAAGTTCTGACTTGCTGTGGTTGCTGCCGGCCTGGCAGTCGTCTTCAGCTGCGAAGGACTCATGGCAATATTTAATACATTATTTTTATTTTAATTGGTTCCTCTAGGAGAAGGGTTTTCTGTTCCGTATTTCTGATGGGTCACGCAGTTACCTGTGACTTACTGGCGGTCTAACGAATGTCTCTAACGATCTGCAGTGTTCAGTTGCGCTTTCTTGGCAGTGCTTGTCTCACCAGCCAGCTTTGCTGCTGTTTTCATCACTGTGGGGCATAAAATCTTTTAAAATGGAGAACGCGTGCTTCAGGCTGGCTGTGCTCCCCTCCCTGTGCCCTCGGCAGTTTGCCATCCTCTAGCCCCCTAGTTCGTTCTTTTCCCCTCGAAACGTGACCCACCGTAATTCCCTAATTTTTAGAAGCATTAAGGCTTTTCCTTTGGGCTTTGGGCAACCTGGTCTAGTGGGAGGTGTCCCTGCCCATGGCAGGGGGGTCGGAACTTGATGATCTTTAAGGTCCCTTCCAACCCAAACCATTCTATGATTCTATGATTCCTGGTGGTCCCAGGAGGCTGCAGGAGACGTTCTTCTTCCCGTGTGTTACGGTCAGACGGGTGAGGCTGACCCCGCTGGGTGCCGCGGCGGTTCGCGAGCAGCTGCTCCCTCTGCGCAGAGGGATCTCGGTAAGCGCGGAGCAGACGGCCGTGCGTGATGAGGATGCTCTCCCTGCCTCTCCGTGCCGTCCTCCCCGGACTTGTCCCGGCGGCGCTGGTGGCAGGCAGAGGGGCACAGGGGGTGGCCCGTTTCCCCCCAGGCTGCACGGTCTCCTCGGTGCAGTGCCTGGAGCTGAGGCTGCCCGGCAATCTTCTTTAAAGACCTTTTTCACTTGCCAGCTTTTAATTCTAGGGGTTGGTTGTCTGTCTGTCCGGGGGAGTGTCTTTTAACATCAGCAGGATCTCCTCAACTGCTGCTGAGAATGAAGTGTAGGGAAAATGATTTTTTTTGCACGCTTGAAAGCCTTATTTTACCAGTGCAGTGCTCTGCCATGGCAGTGCCTCAGCCCAGGGCTGCAAATTTGACTGCGTAGTTTCTTGCTGAAAAAAAAAAAAAAAAAAGAACAAAAACCAAACCCAACAATTTTTTGTTTCCACGACATTGCGCCTGCATTTCTGAGCGTCCGAGCCGCTGGGTTGAGCGGGTTCGCAGCGATGGGCCAGGGCACGGGTCAGGACAGCGGGAACAGGGAGCGCAGCGCTGGGGTCGATGGAGAGGCGAGTTTTCAAGCGCTGTTCTTTTTTCCACCAGAACCGTAAGTATCTCAGCTTGGCTCTCTCTCTGTTTTCGGTTCAGAGTTGTGGAATCCATTGTCAAAACGTGGGAGTTGCTTTTTTGGCCGGCCGCGAGGCTGTGCTGCGGCCGCCGCTGCCGATGGGCCTGATGCGCACTTGGGTCGTAGCTGATGAGATTTAGTGTTTCTCAGCTATTTTAAATGTACGTTTGCAAATTAATGAAAATTAGTTTGGGGGTGAGTTTGAAGCGCTGTTGACAATTAATTCCGCGTGCAGACCTTCCTGTTCCCGAGCGATCCGTCCCCATATGGGGCGAATCAGGAAGAGTTAATCACAAACAACTGTGCGAGGACGAGCTGCAATAGCTTCATTTTGATTTTTTTTGACAGTGAGAAGCCAGACCAGAGAGCAGAGAAGGAACTGGATTTAATCCTAGCTCAGTTTCCTGCTCTCCGATAGCAAGCCCGCAGCTGGCGGCGTTACAGCCCGGCTTTAGCGTGGCTCTGGGAGCAGAGGCCGTTGTGCTGGATGCGGGGCTCCTGCCCCTGGAGCTTGCAGTCACGGTGCTTCCGTGGCAGTAGGTAAAAGCAGAGAAGGGAGTACAGGGAAACAGTTCAAGTTCATCTACACTGGCTGTATTTTGACCCCTAATTTAAGGCTTGGAGCTGTGTAATCATCGTCATCGTGTTACCTTGCTCTTCACCAGTTTCTCTGCGTAAAAGTTTTCTGGAGAACGCCTAAACTGTCTGAATCAGCTGTTTCCAGGTCAGCTGCGTGGTTTGACCGATGAAGAAAAATGCTCTTTCAGAAATCAGGAAGCTTCAGTGCAGTGGGTAATTGAAAGTTCTGAAAAACATCAAACCCTTGTGCCAGTGCCATCTCAGCAGTCAGTGCATTGGCACCGCTGCTGCTTATCGCTGGCGTTTGCTTGTGATAATCTAATAATCCTCTGGCAGGCACTTGTCCGTCCTTGGAGGCTTGTTTTCAGGCGTGTGTATCTTGGCAACGACCCCTCGTTAAGCCGATTAGTCGGGAGACACCTTGCAGCACAGGTGAGGCGACGGGAGGGCGATGTGCAAACCCTTGCAGGCTCCCGGTTGTGCTGCTCCGTAGCTGGGCTGGGGATCCTCTGTAGTCAGGATACAAGATCTTTCAATGGCTCATTTTCTTTTATTAAAATTTATATTTCACTAAAGCTGCAGTGACAGTTATCACAGAGACCTGGGAGCTGCTGAGCAGGTTGTAAGCAGCTCCTCAGCCTGGAGGAGAGCAGCCGCGCGGCCCCGCTGCAGTCGCACGGAGGTGATACGTGATGCTGGAGCCCGGAGGAGAGTTCAAAGAAACGTGACCCACATCTTCCCCTCTTGGAACGCCCACGTTAGCTTCCTATACGGTTCCTGCTTGGCCACCTCTGATCTGCTCTGTGTTTGAGTCAGCACCTGGAGACGTGTTCTGTTACCCCAAAACAAAGCATCCGAAGCACGCCGTCCCGCTTCCATTGGCCTCTGAGCTTCTGAAGGGATGCTGAGGTAGTGGTAGGCAGTCACAAGTGATGACCGAAAAAGAAGATATTTTACTGAATGATTCCGTAAAGAAGCATAAGAGGAATCTTCACTAAATCTTACAAGTTTTTTTCACAACCATACGCTGCCCGAAGCGGGTGGCTTTACACGGAACACCGTTGCGTGAGGTGTATTTCGGCTGCAGGTGTGTTACCTCTTCAGAGTACATGCTCTCATACTGAATGGGTTATAGAGCTGTTGGATTCTCTTAAAAATAGATTATTATTAAAAATACAATGATACCGGTCAGGGCAGTCAACAGAAGTTCCCTTGAGCTTTGTGGGCGTCTCACACTTGACACCATGGGGTAAAGCTTTGGGCGAGGGTCCTGGGCTCTGGCGAGGGTCCTGGGCTCTGGCGAGGGTCCTGGGCTCTGGCGAGGGTCCTGGGTTCTGACAAGCTCTTCAGGGTGGTGGCACTGCTTGAAAATGTAGCGGACACGAGGCTGTGTCAGAAGAAGTCTTACTGCAGGTGTATCTGGTGTGCACAGGATGCTGGCGCTGGAGTGACCGTGTCTGCAGAGCCGCCAAAGGCTTCCTGTGCCGCTGGTGGCCGTGACCTGCCCGCGTTTCCTCTCGCGGGCCGTGACAGCCAGAGCGAACCTGCTTCACACGTGTGATACAGAAATACTTTCCATGCTCCTTTTTTAATCGCAATGTTTGAGAAGTGAGGGAGAAGAGGAACGCTGCTGCTTCTGCCCTGATCTGTCCCCCTGCATGGCAGCAGGAGGTGCTGGCACGGCAGAGTCCTCGTCCTGCCTGACCGGCGGTTACTCAGCTCCGTGTCTGTTCTGTAGGATGTAAATTTTCCTCCCAAAGGACTCGGAAGTCGAGGAGCAGCCTGGTGAAATGACCCCTGTTCTCTGGCTATTGCACGTGAGCCGAGACCCGGAGGAAGGGAATAGCTGCAGGGAACGACCAGCGTCCTTCTGGAGCCTCCTGGCAGCAGGTGCCGTGTTCCAGCTCAGCAATGAAAGGTTCCCAGGGAAGCGGATGCCGGCAGCTGGGTCTTGGTCACGTCAAAGTTGGCTGCTTTGGTAGCTGAGTGTTAGTGCTAGGAGCTTTTCTGGTGTGAGAACAGAAAATATTGGCCTTTTTCAAAATAATTCTTATGCTGGAATGCTCAGAGGAGGATCTTCCTGTCTTCCCTCGCTTTGACATAGACATTCCTCCCCATTTTCATATCATCGTATGAGACCATCCGCATAACCAGCAGCCCCAAAAGCCAACCACACCCTGGGCTGCATCAAAAGAAGCATAAAAAAATCTTACACGGGTGGCTTTGACCTGAATAATTCCACTTCTGCTTCTCAGCGTCCAAGAGGAGAGAAGTTTAGGTGAACTGTCAAGTTCTCTGAGCTCTAAAGGTGTTTTTTAGGGAAGAGGGAAGTGTTCTTAACGTGCAAACCCGTGTAAAAGTGAAAAGCAAATACTGGGATCTTCGCAGCGATGTACTGGGACCGGAGAGCGGCAGCTGCTCAGGTCGGTTGTCGGATGACTTCCAGTGAGTCAACGGGGGGATGGATGATTGATTGACTCTATCAAGTGCCTGGGCTGCCGCAGTGCATCTCGTGAATCGCGCCCATTTCTCACTCGCCCTCACAGCCTCACCGTTTTTTCCTGAAGGCACACAGCCGCTATCGTGTTGGGGTTTTTTAAAAAACAAACCAAACAACAGAACAACTCATTGATGTTGGCTAATTTGGTGTCGGCTGAAGTAATTAGCACTTATAGCTGTAGTTTTTAATTAGTTTATGTAAAATACTTTTTTAATCTTCTTCCATCCAGTACAACAAATGATAAAATATTGTTTGGATCAGTAAAATATCTCTAAATTCAGAACATTTTGATGACCGCGGTTTGACTTCTGGAACACCCAGGGAGCTGCGCCTGTGTCTGACTTTGTCATCGCCGGGTGTCCTCCAGGGAACTTGGAAATGCTGGAGCTCAGGCAGTGAAGGGGTACAGATAGCTGAGCATTTCCCTTTACTGTTTCTTTTAGTTTTGTTTGTTTTATAATTAGATCCTGAGCACGCTGTGCTGGGGACTTCTCATTCCTTTTGCACACAAACAGGGTCTTCCCGGCTGCAGCTGGTGTTCTACGTGTGCTGCGCGCTGCAGATAATAAACGTGGTGGTGTGCCCTCGCCACGCTGGGCTGAAACCAGAGCCACTGGGGTGTCGTTTAGGTGAGCCTGGGGTTTCTTGGCTGGGAGATCTCTGCAGCTGATGAGGCTTTACGATGGGTGTCTGCAGTGTTTGCAGTGCTGATGGATGTTCCTGTGCCCAAGAGCTCCGCACTGACCCAGCCCTCTGATGGCACTCAGAGCAGGGTTTCGTGGCAGTGTCTCGAATATTTGGTGCGGGATGTGGGGCTGCTTAGGTTGTCAGACCTTTCTCTGAGTGTTCCAGTACCGTATTGTTCGTGTTGTTAAGCTGCTCGGTGCCGACTGTTTCTTCACTAGAGCAGAGGACTCGTCAGATACATCAGAGAGATGGATCGTTCCTTTTCTCTTTCCTTTTCTCTTTCCCCCTCGTTTCTTAATGTGTTTGTTGTTGTTTAATTGATGTCCTTTCCTAGGGTGGGGGAATTACCCAGTACAACCAGGAAATTATCAAATTTATTCTAAGAAAGCTTTAAATGGGGAGAGAAGGAGGGTAGAGAGCTGAGGTGGGAGCATGGAGACGTACAAGCGATCAGACGCAGACTTGTTGAGTTTGTTTTCTCAGAGCTGCCAGGGCAAGATACACGCCAGTCTCTCAGCGTGAAGCAAACAGTTGATCTTTATGTTATAAAAACGTAATCTGATAACAGGAGTGTGTAATCCTTGTCAGAGCAGTGCGAGTCCCAGCTTTGCCGGGGTAAGTGCGGGAGGGGAGTTCTGGGAAGCTGCGGTTGGATGGTATTTTTGGGCATTATTTCTGGCTTCATTTTAGCAAGGAACAGCCGTGCGGGGGAGAACGCTTCTAAAATGGTTGTCTCCTTTGTAAGGATGATGTTGTTTTGGTGTGAATTCAAGGTCAAGTTCCCATTCTCGTTCGGGTAAGCTGCGTACCTGTAGAAAAGAAGGGACTTGGATTAACCGGAGACGTTTCTGTGCTTCTCAAAATGTGTATTAATGGCTTTCACTACAAGTTTTTCGTGTGATACATCTGGATCCCATTAGCTGTTGAAAATTGGGTTATTTTAAGCTTATGACTGCACAGAGTTGAAGGGGGGGGTACTGTATTTTTAGTTCAGCTTGACTGTACTTTCTTTCCAAATGTGCAGCCTTTTCGTTCTGAACGCGTAGATTTTGGAGGCAGACAAACCCGTGGAAATGCACACAACCCCTCGAATAGGAACTCTGGATCTGCTATTTTAATTTATTTTCATGTTATACTCTCCCAAGCCCAAACAAAATCAGAGACAAAACCCCAGTGGAGCTCCTGCTTCTGAGCTCCAGGCGGGACGCAGGGTGAGTACCCAGCCCGCGTGCCCACGCGGCTTTGCAGTGAACTCTGCTGCAAGAGCGACGAGAGCAGGCACAGGGCTGGTGGGGTGCCTGCTGATGGGCTGAATTTTGGTCCTTTGAAAGGTAAAGAGTAAATGCCTCATGCCTGAAGACTGTACGGAAGAGCGCTGCTTCTGTGCCAAATAATAAATCAAATTTACGCCGGCACTGGGATTGCAGGGTTCGGGCTCCTGATGGGTGGAGTGAATTATCAGGATGCGTTGTCCGTTCGTAAGAGGGCATTGACTGCTGCAGCGCGCGCAGCCAGAGCGGTTTGTGTGGGGATTGTCCAGGACAATGATGCTTGTCCAGCAAAAAGGTTTTTATCCCTGGTAGAATTTCTATCTAGTGCTCTGAGTATAAATTCAGCAGAACAGCTTCGTTGCTCCAAAATAATTTGGTTCCACTTACCAGAGATTAGTTTCTTTTGTTGGATAGTGTATTTGAATCTGTAATTAGCTCTGATCTTTAAAAGATAAAGGATGAGCGATCCAGTAAGAGCCCGCAGTTCCAGGAACCGTCGTGCGAGCGGTTCAGAAGGCTGTGCCCTTTGCTTGCCTCACTGAGCCTGCTGCAGTGTCAAAATCCAGCGTCCGTACGGTGTTTTCTCACTGCTAGGATTGGGGTAGGGTGTTTTGGTTGTCTTCAGCCATAGTTCATGCAAAAGACTTTTCTTGTCAGATCATTTGCACAAACTGTTATCTCTTTTTTTTTTGCTTCTGATTTGAAAGTATTTTGACTCCCAAAGTCTCCCAGCAGTTGCAGGTGTGTTTTTTTCCTATACTTCTAGCCCCTTTTTAATGGTTAGGTTTTGTTTCATGCTGTTAAACAGCCAGCATGTTAGTCAAGGCATCCATATGCCAGTACTTGGCAAAGTGAGCTGCCAAGGCTGACCCTAAGCCGAGTGACCCTAAGAGCCTTTTTCTTTGGAGCCGCAGAAATGAAACCGTTGTATGAACGCAAGGTCATTCTTTAGGCTTGCTTGCTTCTGCCTCTCTTCCGAAACAAGCCTGAGAAGCCCAGCCAGTCATTTCTGCTACATCAGTTTCAGAAAATCTTAACCTTGATGTAGGAGTTGCCTGAGTGCCTGCCAAAAAAACCCGGGTTCTGTCATCATCCCCCTCGTTCCGCTGTAAGATCTCCCTCTGCTTCTCTGTTCCCTCCTCTCTGGCTCCGCGCTGCTCCAGGTGTTTCCCTGCGCTGGCTTAAACCACCGTGCTCTCGACAGCCCCGTTCTGCTGCCAGCTACTCTCCGGGAGGACAAGGCAATAAATCAAAACCTAAATTATTGGCTGAGTGAGCAGAGATCTCTGTAGTTTTGTCTAATAGCCGCGTTGAGCTCAGAGGGATGTTGTATAGTCCGTTTTGCTGCCCCAGAGCAGGATCGGCTGTGTCTGTGTATTTTCTTGTTTATCTGTCACTCTTTGTGAAAAACAAACGTTAGCCAAAATACCATTATTAGATATCATCTTGGGGAAGTGAGCAGATGTGTGCTGGAAGCCAGTGGGATTTCAAACCAACACCCTGCTGCTTTCACCCAATAAAAGGTGAATAACCTGTGCAAGACAAGACATCCAAGACAAAAAAAAAAAAGGTAAAAATATTTGGAGCATCTTCACCTTTCTGTTATTTTCAGTCTCCTGTAGTGTACAGAACCGTGCTGGTACCTAACGCCAGATGGGAATTTGAGTCTTAGTGCTGCGTTGGTGGCAGGATGGACTTTGGCAGGACACTGGCTGAAGCCTTTTCAGCGGCTGGTCCTGCGCGGGGTGGTGACAGCAGAGAGCGTGTGGCAGGATCCAAGTCCGGGGTATCAGGAGACTTGGGGTGTTCCTTCCTCCATTGCCTTGGGAACCACTGGGAGAACACACGCTGTTAAAACGGGCGTGTGGTCAAACCACACCTCGGGAGCCTGGTCTGAGGCTGTGGGGAGTCACTGCATTCCTTTACCCAGCCAATCCACTGCAATTTTTCTGAAAGAATTCACCACTCATCTTCAATAAATTATTGTTAAATAAATCTTTCTGCTTCCCTTTGCTGCTGTTAGCACAGTTTCTTTATAAAAATATAGAAGAGAATTGAGTGACCAGTGGTTCAGGGTTTGCAAATCTTAAGGGACTCTGATACCTTGTAAAATGTCACCACGTCTTGCCAGACGGAAATTTCTAATTTAATTGCCCTTTACCATAATTAAAGCTCTGTTGTGATTTCGTTTCTCAGAAGAAGCACTCTTGTGTCGATGCCGTTTCAGGTGAGAATTCTGAAGCGTGAAGGAGTCTCTGTCCCCCAGGTTGCACTGTAACTGGCTGCAGATGGACCTTCCTCCACTATTTCTTCTTGCAGCTGGGACGTGGGGCTGTACCGGCTCCATCCTCAGTTTATTTACCAAGTCACGGTTTATGAGGTTTGTCTGACACACGTTTCACTTTGTCTCATCTACTTTAACCTTAGAGAACTGTTAAAATGTCACTTGGCAAACTCCTCTCCCACCCAAAGCAAGAGCAGGATGCGATGAAACGCCATGGGTGGATGCGCTGGCGCGGTGACGGTGAGTTATTCGGTTTGGAGCTATCCTGGCGAGGGATGGACGTGTTTCATTGCTTCTCCCAGCCAGTGCTCTCAAATACCCAAGGTTTTGTTTGTCACTGCCCTTCAGTTGTGATTCTGTCCTTACCGCTCATTATCGAGGTGCCATCTCCACCCATCTCTCACGTGCCTCCTTGGGATGAAGGGATTCTGTTTTCTGTTTCACCAAATCCACTGGAATTCATGTCTGTCGGATCCTGGCCCACGGTATTCCCTAATCTTTAGCCGATCAAGGAAATCCTTACGTAGAAACAGCGCAGAGCAGCTCGGGGGGTATTTTAAAATCAGAGTGTCTCACTGGCTGCTTTCCTGAGGGTCGCTTTGCATTCTGGAATTATTTCTGCAGCTTCCCTCTAAAGCGCTCTCAGGATTTAAGGGTATTGAGAGGTATCATCTTAGCTCCACATATTTTTCAAATTATGAGAAAGCCTGAAGTGAAGACAGAACTGACTTTACTGAAATTCTGTTTAAAGGAAACAAACTGAGCTTGTTAAGCCCCATCCTTATGGGAGTCAGAATATTTTTCTGCACGTGCACGTCTTCGTCTTGCACCTCCGCTTGGCTGCGTGCAAAGCTCTGAAAAGGACGTAACCTTTCGGAGAGCTTTTGGGTCCGGGGACCCCGGGGTGTATTCTCGCAGGTTTATCCTCCCTTCCGTCCCCCCTTCACTTTGGGGATCTGCGGCTGAGCTCGAGCAGCTGTGGCTGGGTTGCTCAAGTTCTCCTGTTTGTTCTTGGGGAGCTGTTGCGGTGACAGCTGTCAGTCTGACCCAGCGGCCGTTGGGGCACCAGGGCTTTGCACAGTCAGAGGATGCGCAGAATATCACGATGTGGCTTTATTGTCTCCGCTCCGGGGATGCGTTGTCTTCCCAGGTGTGGGGTTTAGCCTGTGCTGCCATCCCCTGTTTGAAAAGGTTGGCTTTCTTTGGTCAAAGACTGCAAAAAAATCAAAATCCGATTAGAATATGGGGCTGGGGTGGCCTGTATTTGGGTTAATGTTTCAGTTTTGCCCAAAACTTGTAGTTTCAGCAGTAATAGGCTTCAAAGAGGATGTGGTTTCTGTTCCTGCTATTCAAATGTCTCAGAAACCAGTAACAGCCAAGCTGTTGCTGCGCCTGTGTTTGAAATGTTAAACCAGACGTATGTTTTCTTCGTTTTTCAAAACTACAAGCAAGGAGTAGTTTTACAAGGACGGGAGCGCAGCCGAGGGTTGTGCTTGCAGCGGTGGTGGGCTGGGAACGTACCTGGTTAGTGTGAGACCAGCGGCTCTGCCGTGCCCAGGCTCTGCAGGTGACAGCAGTGGCCCCGGGCTGCAAGCACGGTGCTTTCCCGCAGAAACGGGGCGCCCAGGCACCCACCTACATCAGGGCGTTTTGTGGGCTTCACGCGTGGTCCTTCCTTTGAGAAAAATACGGAATAGCCCGGTATCCCTAGGTTTTGTTGTGTCCTTAACTGTTCTGTTTGCTTTCCGGAATCCCAGCAAAGTTTGCTGGTGTTGTGTGATGTATGTGAGACACTCAACGTGAATACACTGTAAGAAATTTAATTTTTTTTTCCACCCTTACACACGGCATCACCTTGTTGGCCGTTTTCATGTGCGTGTCGGCTGTATGGATCCCTTTCCTGCGATGGCACAGTTAATTTACATTACTACAGATTCTATAAGTAACTTGGGGTTTTTCCTCCAAAAATTTACATGCTCCTTTTTGATCTTTTGTTCTCTGAATTTCCACACAATTCACTCTGATCTTAACTAAACTAAATTATTAAATATTTTACTGTTTCCTGCCTTCCAGTCCACAGTATGTGACCTTGCAGAATTTTTGCTGATTTTTTGCCCGATTACCATTTGATTCTGTTCTTTGCCTTCTGTCCCATCCAGCATCAGAGTTATGCCAATTCTTTGTTTTTTGAACAATAGGCAAAAAAATTTTTAGAAGCCTTTTGTTGAAAATCTTGAGAAATGTGAGTGAACTCTCAGCAACAAACTTTCTTTTCTTCCAGTTCTCATTATCCATGCATTCAAAAAATTCCAATGGATTTCTGGGATCTGCTTTTCCTCTCCAGGTGCTGATAAGACTGTGACCTTTCCAGCATCTTCTTATTTTTCTCGAACCACAATTTCAAGCAAATTGGGAGACAAATGCAAGTTAACAAACATCCTTAATGCTCCTTCAAAGCACAGATGCAACCTTTGCTTTCCAGGTCTTGGTATAGCTTCGGGGGCTTTTTTTGCCTTTGAAGCGGTAGTTCCGCTCGTGGTGCGACTGTGTCGTCTTTCATCGTGTGCGTGTCTCATGGGGGTATGGTAATTCTCTCAGTGACTTTTAAAATCACCAGTTTCTGACCGTACCTTTGTATTGCTGTTTTGAATGACATTTCAGAGTCTGATGTTACCTCATCTCCTTTCCGTATGCCTTTGAAAAAACTTGCTCTTTTCATTTCATGCCCATGCCACATGTGAGAACTTTTTACAGTTTGTTGTTACTAATTCTTTGCATTTTATTGAAATGTTGCTTTCTGATGCTTATTGTCACGGCGTTATTTTCGGGAACTTCCCTTCTCTGGGTGCTGAGCGGGATCACACTGTGGCTGTTGTTAAGGGAGAGCTGTTGCCTTTGCCTCTTAACTCCTTTCTGTTGCAGAGGATACTAGCCTAGCCTTGTGTATTCTAGAACTAGTTGCTTCAGGAAGCAAGAACTTAAATAGCTGACATGTGAGTCTGTGTGTTATCCTTTATGGTAGGGGTCATATCCCCCCACCCAGCAATCAAACATTCTTTTGCTCTTTGTTTTGGTGCTTTGGTCTCACGGTGGCATTGTTACCTGCACAAACACACACGCAGATATGTGTACAGACCATGAATTCGTTTTGTTTTGTTTTAACCTGCTGCTTCCATACCCAGTCAGTCTCAGACCTGCCCTTGGAGTTCGTTGCAGGTGCAGCCGTGTCTCAGTTCTCGGCCATGCCCTCAGAGCGTTTGTTTTGTCACGGCCGTTGTGCAATGTGAGGTGTTCCAGTTACTGTCCTTTTGCTGTTGTCCTTTTTTGTTGTGCTAGTTCAGCCTCAGCTGCTAAACAGCTTTGACAAGCCCATGTGTGCTGGTTACCTGGGTTTTATAGAGGTGCACGGGGTGGGTTCACCTTGGCTGCTGGCCAGCAATTTGCCAGGACGATCGAGGCAAAACCACGATTAGGAGAGACCGGGACAGAATGGTTTCCTTGGCTGGCCACGTATCCATCACCCCGCTGCAGCCAGACCAGAGCAGTTTTGAGTATCCTGTGCCAAACGGGGCTGTCCAGGCTACCTGACCAGCTGTTACTGAGCTCCCGTCACCAGTTCGTTGGTTGCAATGAGACCATTTAAACGTCTAAATCACCCGACGCTAGAAGCCTGGCTTTAGGACTGCACGTGGCCAGGACGAGATTTCTCCAAGCGCCTAGGCTCACCCACCGAGAATACAGGTTCATTTACTGGGACATCCTCTCTATTCCCATGTTGCTTTTTGAAAAGGAGCAAGTGATAAAGTTGCACTTTGTTTGCGTGTCATTTATCTTCCCACTCCTGCGTGGGATTCAGTTTCCATCTGATCGGAACCTGCTATCAATTAGGGTCTGACCACAGGTCATTCCGGATGAGGACAAGCGTTGCCAGTGTCCGTGTTTCCAGTTGGATGGGAATTGGCTAAACCTGCGTGAACCTGAAGCTTTTTTCTCAAGCTGCAGAGTTGTTTGATAGCAGCTGTTCACAAGATTAATAAAAAAGGGATGGACAAGAGATGAAAAATCTGAAGTTGGTCGTAGGAATTGCTGTTGGCTTTCAGGGGAAAACAGCTGCCTTGGTGGTGGGGAGGAAATAGAAATAAATGATTCTTCGCGCAGGAGGTGCAGTTTTCACACGCCTCATGAGATGATCTGAAATGGTGAGGACTGGCTAACGCGCTGCAGGAAAGTGTATAAAAGTCGGATGATGTATATGGGGTTTGTTTTTTTTTTTTCCTTGTAGTGTCATCTAGACTGTCACAGACGTCCTCCCCTCAGTCCGCCTGCCCGTCGCCGTCCATCCAGACAGGCAAAGTCATCTCCTCATCCCAGAAGCACAGCAAGAAGGCTCTCAAACAGGTAAGCAGCCTAGTCTGGTTTAGGGATCGTTGCGGTAATTTTATTTCTTTGGTAAATAGTTTTTTTCTCAGTGAAACTGCACTCTGCAGGGAAGTAATTTAGGATTTCCTGGCTGTCTCGTAGGAAACAGGGTTTTGCTAAAAGTTCCCCCTCTCTCAAAGGTGATTTGAAATAATGTACTATTTAGTTCTTTGTATTTTCCCTAAATAAGCATTGGAACACTTTTTAATTATTATTTTAAAGAACGGCTATGAGAGTATTTCTTTATACCCAACCTTTTGATGAGTGTTCTTAGCTTTCTGCAGTCTGTTTTAGTAAATGGAAAATCTTTTGGGGAAAATAATTAAATCCACCGACTTCTTCCCCTAGTCAGGGCCAATGCTTTCCCGTCCCGGGAGTTCTGGGGGTGCAGCGTGTGTATCTAAGGAAGGAGGAGGGCACACTGACTTTGCGTTGCACCTCTGCTGGGTGATAGGGGAGAAAGAGCAGGACTATTTTCTGTGCTTGGTTGGGGAATGACTCTTGTGTAGCTAGTGTTAATTGCATGCAGGCAGGATGGAATGGGTAAGTGTTTGCACTTCAATTGATTTATTTCTCCTAATGAAAAATCCAAGATGAATTAGTCCCCTGAGCAGCTTATTTGCAGGTGTTTCCCCAACTGCATTGTTTAGTTTTCCATGATCCTTTGAAAGGAAATGCTTTATCAGGGTTAGATTTACTCCTTAGTAAGGTAATCATCTGTGAGGATTTATGAATCAAGTTGCAGAGGAGGTGCTAGTCTGGGGATTATGGAAGCTTGTCACAGACAGATTAAATCGGGATCTGTTCCAGATAGGATTTACCTCTTCCAGCCCAGCCTCTTTTCCTGACTTTTTCCATCTGGGAAGTGACTCTCAGGATAGCATTCAGCTAACAGAGAGGCCTGTGGCCCTGAGAGAAGGATCTGCAGTGAGAGAGAAGGATCTAATTAGGGCATCTTATTGAGAAGAGTATTACGGGGAAGATAAAGCAACTGGATAAACTGGAGCTTTGTTTCCAGCAAGAGAGACTTGATCTGATGTCAAAATGAGATGCCAGCTTTAGGGAGTCTTCTCTCTCCTTTCTTCTCCCACTTGGCTGGTTCTCGATAGAAGCATTAGTGTTAGATGTTGCTTGCTGCTGATACCTGCAATAAAGCAGGGAGATTGTGTTGCCACTTTATGCACATTTTCTTCTGAAGTTCAGAGTCAAGCTTCCGCTTTTATTTGAATCCTCAGAAAATTGCTTCTCACTCATTCAGCAAGATATTAATTATACTCTTTGCTTTCCCCTCCTCATTCCTCTTTAAGCCTGGCTGGCAATCATTTCTCTCCAACATCCGCAAAGGCTTTTCTCTTTTAAGAGAGTGATCAAACAGACTTGGGGTTTGTTATAAACAGTTCTCTTCCCCATCTCGTGCTCAGCAGTTCCTCCTCATTTTCTCTGGTCTGTGGGTCCCTGTTTCACAGAATCACAGGTTGGAAGGGACCTCTGGGCAAACCAAAGCTATTCCCAAACCTACGCTCCATCTACTCTTCCCAGCCTCTGTCCCGACATGCCTAATAGTTCACTGATTTTACCTCTGAATTCCCTGTGCTCCTGCTCCCCCAGCTTTCCCCCACCTTTATATCTGCATAGCGTACCTGTTTGTACTTAACATGCCTGCAGCTCCCTGCAGGGCAAAAACCTATTTCTGATGGTCATCATCTTCCATCACAGCAGCGCTTCTCCCTGAACTCAACTCTTGTATCCCAGAGTAGAGCATCACGTAGTAGCATAGCGAATAACTTGCCTTCTAGGCACACAGCAAAAAAGGTGTTGCCAAAGAACACCGTAACCGTTATCGTTCTATCTTACCTGCCCAAGATTTGCTCTAGCTTCGGATCGAGTTAAGAACATTGCATGCCCAATCCATTGCTTAACTTTAGTTCCCTTGGAATTCTGCCGTTTTGACCAAATATCACATCTTCTACCTCTTCCTAAACATGGTTGCCACTGTGGTCAAAAAAGTTATAAAAAAGTGGATAAAATGAACAAATACAGATAGCAGGAAGGAGACAGCAGTGTTATGAGTAGAGTAGTAGGAAAATCATAAGACATTGAGGAAAACAAGCTTTCATATTTTTAATTACATCTGCAACCCAGATGATTTGCTAGCGTGCACCGCAGAAGGCAGCTGGCTGGGGTCAGCCCTCCTATCCTGAGTGCGAAGTAATCACAACGTTACTGGAGGGAAGAGAGCAGATTTCTAAGTGAGAACTTTTAACCCTGGGACACCACGCTGTCGCTGTACTGACAATAAGTATCAAGTCCTTTAAGAAATAAGGATCAGGATTTAGGTCCTAAACATATCAGAGTTAAAACTGTAAAATACAGCCGAATATTATGGTGTACGCTGGCGTGCCGTCACCACGCGGCATAGTAAGTAAGCAGATGGCTGCATTCTTCACAACCGTTTGGAAAAATCTCGAGTCAGAGGTTTGCAATATCTGAATCTACATACGAGGTTTGTGTTCAGATGGAATTTCTAGAACCAGAGGGTCCTGTCACCGGGCACCCCTGAGGAGAGCCTGGCTCCCTCTTCTCCATTCCCTGCCTGCAGGTATTCGTACGTACGGATGAGATTCCCCCCGAGCCCGCTCTTCTCTGTGCTGTCCCAGCCCCTCAGCCTTTCCCCACAGCAGAGACGCTCCGGTCCCTTCCCTGGACAGTCCCCAGTCTGTCCGTGTCCCTCTCGCACTGGGGAGCCCAGCGCTGGACCCAGCACTCCCGGGGCAGCCTGCCCAGCACTGAGCAGAGGGGAAGGATCCCTTCCCTCCATCCAGACTTCATTGTGGTGTTTTACGGTTAGAAATTACACCCTCTGCTCCGATCAGGTTTATACCCTTGGCTTCCAGCGTTATCTGTGACACTTTTCTCTGTTGCGCCGCATACATGGAGTGAATAAGGCCTGGGACTGAGCGGGGCTGTACCCTGCAGCAGCTCTCCCGGTGGAGAAGTGGCTTTGTCACCTTCTGTGTGAAGGAGGGAGCTGTACCATACCTTTTTTTTGCCATTAGGTGCATCCCTGCGGGTTTTCGATATCGCTGCCAGGAACGTAGGCAGGTCCAGAGCAAGGAGTGGGTGCTGAGGAGCGGCTCCGGCCCTTGTCCTCCACAGGGGCGCTGCTGACATGAGCTCTTTGTTTAAATTACAGTTAAAGGAGGTGCTGGTGATACTGACTGAATGGCAGCATATTGAAGTGTGCCCTTTTTCAGCTCTGGAGAATGACAGCGGCTTTACCTCAGAGCTGCCCTTTGTGCAAACACACCTGTGGGCCCAGCGTCTGCCCTCCATGGAGGGCGGCACAGCGAGAACAAAGGACAGCTTAATGGCAAACAAAACGAAAATAACGAGCCCTGGCGCATGGGAACAGCGGGGGGGTATCCAGGCAGAGCAGGGTTGGAGGAGAGGCCCGGGATGGTGCTGATGGAGGGATGGGCTGGGTTCCAGGGTCTCTGGAGAGATCCCCTGGGAGACCCTTTCCCGCCTCCACAGGCTTCCACAGCCACATGCCTGGAAGCTGACACCTGATTGGTGGGTGTGGGTAGCTAGTGCTATCCTGATTGGCTGTTTCCTGATAGAGGTGGGCAGGCAGAGTGGGGCCTGGCATGGCTGCAGCTGAGGGAAGCTGGGCCAGCTGTGGGGTGTTGTGGGGGGAGTGGGCCTGGTATGGGGGAGCTGAGGGGAGCTGGGCATGGTATGACATGTTATAGGGGGGATGGGGCTGGGTATGGGAGAGTTAAGGGATGCTGGGCTTGGTGTGGGGTGTTGTGGTGGGGGTTGAGCTTCATGTGGGGTGTTATGGGGGAGCTGGGCCTTGTATGGGGGACCTGAGGCATGCTGGGCCTGTTATGAGGTGCTATGGGGGGAGCTGGAGCTGGTGTGGGGTGTTGTGGGGGAGCTGGGGCTGGTGTGGGGTGTTGTGGGGGAGTTGGGGCTGGTGTGGGGTGTTACTGGGGAGCTGGGCCTCTCTCCTTCCTCCCCTGCCCCCCAGTACTTAGAAGGAGGTTATTGAGAAGACAGAGCCAGGCTCGTTACAGAGTGGTGAAGGAAATGGGACAAAGAGGAACAGTGGGCATAAGTTGAATAGTATAAGGAAAAGCAGGATATAAGGAGAAGCTTTTCCCCCATGAGGACTGTCCAGCAGTGGAGCAGGAGCCCGGGGAGGTTGTGCTGTCTCCATCCTTGGGGGTTTTCAGGACCTAGCTGGCCAGAGCCCTGAGGAACCTGGTGGAGGCCGAGCTGCTCCTGCTCTGAGCAGGGACTTGGACTGGAGACCTCATGAGGTTGTTCCCCACCAGAATTATTCTGTGATTATGACAGGACTCAGTATAAATTTAGATATGTTAAAGAAACCCCCAAATGTTTATACCAGGGAACATAAGCACGAAGCTGACACAGAATGTAAAAAGATCTACTGAGTAATTGTTTCCTCCTCTTCCCACACACACCTCAGCCACCATCAGCGTGGGCACCTCAGGCGCTGCGTGACCAAGAGCTGAGGTGGCACAATGAACAAAGGCAGAATTGCTTCACCTAAGCCGAGAAAACTTCAGCAATTAGTTGGCATACAGAATAGGTGAACTGAATACACAAAACCTGAAATATTTCAAGTGATTTGCATAATGGAAGTATGGGATTCACACAACCCCCTGAACATGCTCATGGTCTTCCTAGTCTACTAGTTTCGTGACTTTCAGGGTTGCCTGCAGTTCATCTTCAAACCAGAGAAGAATTTGTAAAAGCTTTCTTGAACTTGTCTATGGGTTCTTGTTAGTCAGATAAATGCCAGGTCTGTCTTTTTATCTTCCTTTTTTTAAAAAAGCTTTTGACCTCAATAACAGGAGGTTAATTGTGCATTGCACAGGATACTTCCTCTTACTGGTTTTCAATTTTGCTGTGTTTCAGTTTGGCTGAATTTTTTTTTTTAACCCATGGTAGAAGTGGCTAAATGGGAAATATTTAATAAATTGGAAAATAGGAACGTGTCCGTTCATTATCTGCATCCTTTTGTTGTCAGTCTCCCTCGTTTGTGTCTTTACAGACTGGAAGTCAGTCTGTCTTCTGTTTCCTCATGTGGCAGATTCTGCTGGTTCCTGCCTATTTCTATTCTCTCTCCTCGTTCTAACTGTAATATTATTATTATTGTTGTTGTTTAAGACAGCGGTGATCGCCAGTTAACAGTCCCACTCATTTGTATATGTGCAGCATAACATTTCCTGCTACTTCCTGTTTTGATGTTCTGTGGTATACTTGATCTGTCCTAATTCATTCTGCTGTTAAGTTTATTTGGATTTGGATTTCATTTTTTTTAAAACAGAAACTTTGGTTTGGGTAGATGCTGCAGTTTAACCAAGTTGCCTCCATACCTCCTTGCCTTAGTCATTTGTGCCTTTTAGGCTGTGTTATGGTTGCCTCAACAGTCTTTGGAAACAAAGGATTTTATTTTCTTCCCTTTAATGTTTTAGTCTTTGTTACTCTTCTAATTCAGAAAGTCCTTCCTAGCAGGTAGTGTCTCTGTTGAAGGTTTAGGTTTCTAGTAACTTGCTACTTGCTTCTCCAGGAGACAGAAATTAATTATGTGATGGTACTTCTACTCGGAAGTTATTTGTGTAATTACTTACTGAACCAACTCCAGATTTGGAATACTTTCTCTTTGCATTCTTTAGAGATAATTTTTAAATGAAACAGCACAGCGTAAGATGTTCTGCAGCCATTAACTTTTTACTTTAGGTGCAAGGTGGGCAATCTGACTACTCACAGTAACATTTAAATAGTGTCAGTGTCCCATGTGAACTGAATGTGTTCTGGAAGTAGTTTTGAACTTCTGACACAGTTAGAACCAGAATCCAGCTATTGCTTGCTGTAAAACAAGTGGTTTGTACGGTGTACTAATAATTTCTAAGAATATTTTGAATTTCCCGTTGGTCATGTTCTTCTGTCCTCTTCCCCAGGCCTTGAAACAGCAGCAGCAGAAGCAGCAGCAATGCAGAGCAGGCATGCCCGTGTCGTCTAGTCAGCACGTCCTTCTGAAGGCCGTCAAAGCAGCTGGTGACTCCACTCCTGCAAAGTCTGGTACGTGGCAGCAGCAGTCCTGTGTGTTCTTTTACTGACGTGTCTCTCTAACTTGCCTTTTCTTGTTCTTGGGGGATGAGAGGAGAAAGTGGCTCTTTTCATACGGTGTTCTTTTTGTTTCTGACTTAGCCTAGCTTCTTTTTTTCCTGGCTTTGATTTTGTTAGGAATGCATTCAGGTAAGAATACATCTTGAAATAGATCTTATTGTGCCATTGTCTGGGTAAAAAGCTTCTTTTTGTGACAAGTGTCCTCCCCAGCAGATGCCTGTACGCTGTGGTCAGGTACTTCTCACGGCCTAGCAAGTTAGGTGGTGTTTCTCTTGGTATTTCTTTCTTTACAAAGTGGCTTCTCATTTCATGTCTTGTTCCGAAGATGTACATTCCGATCCAAAAGATCCCCAAGTGGTTTCCCGTGTTTACGCTGCAGTAGAAATTAATGAGCTCTCTGCTCTGCTCTTGTTCACTCAACAATGCATTAGCTCCCTTACCAGCAGCAGCGTTTCCCTAGTTATCATAAATTCGTGATAGTTATTTCTGGCTAGTTTTCTCTACATCCTTTTCAGTGTAACTGATTTCCATGATAAGCCAGGGTTCTGTGAGCGTGAATCGAGTTGTTTTCTTTCTGATGCAAAAAAATGCCCCTGTGTTTGTATGGACTGATTTTCACGTTGTACAAGTCTATAAGACTTTGTGGACTAACACCGTCATCATTTTATCACTCCACAATTTGTCACGTCATCTGTAACCATTACTAGTGGTGGCTCTGCACCATCTCAGATCACTGAGCACTGCTTTGTTCACACTGATGGAAGAAATCAGAACAGCGGGCGTGTGGAATCAAATGGGACACGTTCGGCTGGTGACCTGTGTCCAGCACTGCTGATAGCACATGCATGAAGCAGCGTGCAAATGCAGGGTAGCCGTGTGGCAGTGCTCTCCCAGAACTAAGCTCATTGTGCTCAGGGACCTCAAAAGTGAGAGGAGATGGCTTTGTATTTCACAGGCTAGCTGGGGTTTTCTTCAGTGGATTTGACAAACCTGTGGGGGTGGGAACGCTGCCTTTGTAAATGCTTTGTGGCAAACACCACCTAGTAAAGACTACTTGGTTTTGTTTGTTTTGAGCCAGGCTCCTTGTACTTTTGTTTTATTCCTTCTAATTATCAAACAGGCAGTGAACAACTATTGTTTATTCAACAACTTCTTGCCATTTATGACTTTTGTAGAGATCTCTTTTTCAATCTGAAGAGTCCTGCTGCATTATGTCATTCCTCATATGGAAACCTGTATGCTTCTTGCCATAGAGAATGAAAATTGTACACAGTATCCAGGGTGCAAGATGCATTTTGAATTTATATAGCATCGTTTTGGTAATCTAAATTTTGTTGCTCTTTTCTTAACAATTCGTAGGATTCAGTTAGCTTTTTTTTGACCTCGCCAAGACCAGGCATTTTCCTAGAACTGTTGAGATTCTGAGACTCTTTTCCAAGTTGTTATTTTCTACTTTAGGACCCAACAGTATGTATGTACGGTTGGGGGAGTTCTTTTTGTACATCATTTCATGGTTCTGTACAGTGAATCACGTCTGTTCTTTTATCACTCAGCCATTCATTGTCGTGAAGTCCTTCTTCACCCTGGATTTAATTGACTGGTCCTGATTCAGCTCAGAAAGATGATGATCATGAAAATGTAACCGTTGAGGAAGATGCAGCAAGAATGCTCACTCCAAAAGACTTCCATCAGGTGTTTGCTCCCAGGTGGAGTGGCTGAGACTGGCAGTCATGGAGCTTGCTGAAAAAAAGGGAGGGAAAGGAATCAGATCACAACAAAAGTCCATCTCCAGTCCCAAATGCTAACCTATTTTCAGTCTTCTTAAAAATGACTTCTTGGTAAAGCCTGATAACATGGGTCATACCAAACTATTACCATACAGAATGGAGGTGTGCCCTCTTCATTCTTAGAGCATCTATTAACAGCGTCTCTTCCCAGTCCCCCATCTCCGTACTCTTCCCATCAGCCAACATGCCTGTGCTTAGAGCAAGAGACAACTGCATGAGGAGAGAGAAGCTGCATCTCTGCTGCTGAGTTAATCACTGCCAAGGTACTGGGCATAGGAACTGGAACCCAGTCAATCCATTCTGCTCAATTCCCTGACGTAGCTTTGGCTCCGGAGAAGCCAGCAGTCTCCTAGGCAATCCTTGGCACGCCTTGGTGTTCAGCACGGGCCAAACGTCATTCCCTGCAGGCAATCTGAACGTGGCCAACCCTGCCTGGGAGAGAGACAGCTTAGGGGTGTGAGCACGGCCACTTTGGGCCAGTTGTTCTTAGGGCCGGGGGAATGCCGATGTCACCGCTCTGTTTACTGGTATAGAAGTAGCCAGAGAGGATTATACAGCAGCAGTGAGACAACAGTAGCATGAAAAACATTTTGCTCTTGGATATTCTTGGTGGAATTACGTGAGTGTTTAGCTGAGATTCAGTGGTCAGGTTAAGAAATTTCCCAGAGCCATCGGAAACTAGGCCTAGGAGTGCCCTTGAGAGCTCATCTGGTCCACGTCCTGTCCTCAGGGCAGGAGCCATGGTGCACTCCTGACAGATGTTTTCTTCGGTCTGTTCTGAGAGATGCCATCATGCAAATACCAAAAACTCCCAGCAAATCTTGCCCTTCCTGCTTTGCTAACTTTATCCTTAAAATGTTTTTCTTAGCTTTTAATCAGACTCTTTTTTTGCTTCTTTGGGTTGAAACCCCACATTTCCTGTCCTATCCACCGTGGCCACAGAGGGCAGGTTATTTGATTTCTTCTCCCTGCCACCTTTTACAGAATTGGAGACGTTTCCTCATCTCATGCTGATTTTCTGCAGTATAAAATTCTTTCTGTGTTTTAGTGTGTTTGTTTATTCTCCCTCTCCAAACAGCTCTAAACAAATCCCAATCAAAACTAGACCAATCTGTCCTGGCTTGCCGGTTGTATACTGCTGGAACGTTTCTTGCAACATCTGTTCAGACATATGCAAGGTTGCAGCTCTGCACCATATACGCAACTGAAAGGAGCGGGCGTATGTGTCAGCTGTACTTCATGCGTCATTTAACAGCAGAGGAAGTGTTCAACAGCTGATGAGGTTGCCGGTTGTTCCCAGGTAGCTTTGTAGTTCAGACCCTTTCAAAAAGGTTGAGGGGGAAGAAGGTTAATATCATCTTGCTTGTCTGAAATTCTGTCCTAAGCTGTGCTTGTGCCCTTTACACCGAGGTGGTTGTGGTCTGAGAAGGAAGCCAAAATTAATCCAGTAGAAAACGACACCTTTCCCATGACGGTATTAAGAAAATGGAGTGCCAGGTGTCTGAAGTCTTTAGCATAAAATAATAGTTTAAAAGCAGTTTGCAATTTCTCTGCTAACTAGGATTAAACCTGAAGGGTTCATTAACACAACAGGCAGATATCATTCCTGGAGGACCCCATCTCCTGAGCTCCCTGCCCCAGGAGGAATTGCATCTTCACTTAGGAAAGTAGGAACAGGGGAGACCTAAGAGGGACTGACACAGGTAGGATATTTTGTAGGATTGTTAGCTAACATAGAGTAATTATTAAAACAGACTAAAGGAGTTAGTCCTGGTTTATCTCTTCCTTGTATTGGAGGTGCCAGAACAGGACACAGAATCGAGGTGTGGTCCAGTGAGTGCTTAGCCCATGGGGATAATCATTTCCCGTGGTCTGTTTGCTGTGGTCCTACAGCCCAGGATGCTGTTGGCCTTTGGTGCCAGGGCACAAGTTCAGCTTGTGTCTGCCAGGACCCCTGTGTCCCCTCCAGCAGAGCTGCCCCCACCCTGTGTCACTGCCAGGGGCTCTGCCTTCCCGGGGGCAGGGTCCTGCTGGTGGCAGCTCTGCCCTCCAGCAGAGTGAGTGGTCCTTGCGGATTTGGTGTTGCCTCCAAGCTTCAGCCAGTGCTCCATTACCTCCCCCAAATCAAAATACGAACCAGGCAGGGTACAGAGCGTGTCTCTCCAAGCCTGGCCCCCTCACCTGCTGCTTACCCATCCGGTTGTCCACCCATCCAGACCCTCATGGCTCAGCTCGCAGACAGTCTTGTGGGACACGATGGCAAACGCCTTGCTAAAGCCAAGGTAATGGCATCCACCCCTCTTCTCCTGTCTCCAAACGCAGTGATTTGCTCACAGAAGGCAATCAGGCTGTCGGGCGTGATTTACCCATGGTGAGTCCATGCTGACTGCTTCCACTCGTCATTATCTCCTTCGTGTGACCAGAAATATGCTCCAAGAGGGGTCACTCCATGATTTTCCCAGGGAGAAAAGTGAGGCTGAGCAGCCTGTATTTTGTCAGGTTTTCTGTTTGGCCTTTTTTGAAGGTGGGTGTAACATTTGCCTTGCTTAGTTGTGAGGAATCTCCCACGATCTTCTTTTCTAAGATGGTAGAGAGAGCCCTTGTAAGGACACGGGATTCAGTGTTGTCCCACACGATTGCGTGGGTAGAGCAACCTTCTTCCTTGCCCGTCTTTCCTGAAGAGGTTGTGTCTATCCTTGCCAGCATCCAGCCATGGGAGCTTTCCTTCCTTAAACATTGTGAGGGACAGAACGAAGGATCAAACTCATTTCACACGTGGTCTCAGGAAAGCCGCATTCCTCAGCTTTTGCTCTGACCTTATTTGGCTGATGTAGGGTAGAACAGTGTGTGTTTGGGCAGCTTCTCACTGTAAAAGCCTTCGAATGGTACTGCAACATGAGTAACTTTTGTGCGTTTCTCATCAGCATCCATGGAGTCCTTTTTTCCCCTCCTATCCACACGATAGTACACAGAAATAGCTCCCAGTGCCGGGACAGTGGGATGTATGGAGATGGAGAAGTAAATTAAACGTACACATGGAGAGAGAAAAATATTCAGGTAGACAGCAACATGCTGGTTCCACAATTTCGGGGCTGTACTCAGTCAGAACTGGAACAGCTAGTGGAAGGAGGAGAAGGGGAAAGGAAGGAGGCAGATGGGGAACAAAGCTGGCACAGACTGGGTGAAGATTGATTAGAGTGAGTCGTTAATCAGAGCCAGCATTTGTTCAGTTTGTGATTTAATCATGTGTGTTGTGGAGTTTCTCTTTCGAGGTATGGGACTTCAGTACCTTGAGTGAGTACCTGTCATTACACACAAACCTAAAGAGAGCAGAGTAAAGAGCAGCTCCTGTTCTTAATTCATCTCACTTTGGTAGAGGAGGGAAAGGAAAGCAAAGGAGCTTTTCCCACCAGCAGAAAAAATACTGCTGTACAGAAGAGAACGTGGGTGGCAGCGATGTGTAAGGAGAAATCACAGTGGTGAAATCTGTCTGGTTTGGCGAAGTAGTGACTTTGGAGGAGGACATGAAAATATCTCCTGAGTATTTGAAAGAGGAGGAGGAATTACCGAGGGTGGTCTGAAAGAACAAAAGCTGCAATAGTAGGTTAAAATCTAGAAAGTAGACAAAAAAGTATGAAGAGATTTTTCCTGACAGTGAACTCTAACAGAAACCAAAGCTGGCTCTGAAAGGAAGTTTTAGCAGATCTTTACTGGATTGGATGTGGATGGGAAATAATGTGGGACTGACTGGGAAATAGGCTCAAACCATAACTGAACTGGCTGGCTGTCGCTTTGTTTTGTGATGGTCTGAAAGCTGCAAAGGGGTCTTCTGCTTTCAGCCTGTTGGGAAGTAAGTGCTGCAAGAATAAATGAATGTAAGTATCATAGAAGTGCTCGTCCCAGAGCTGCTGGGCTTACAGTGTGCATGTTAAAGAATCTTTATTTCAGACCAAACAGGTGTCTCATGTCTTTGTACATCCTTGTGTTGAAATGTTTCAATTTCCTGTGCAGCTTGGGAAGGAAAGCAGTCAGATGGACGGTCAGGCAGCCCTCAGAACTCCACCTCCAGCTCCTCTCCCTCTGTTAAGCTTGATAACTCCTTGCCAGGACTGGGGAAGAAACCGTTCCAGAGATCTGACAGGCTCCATGCAAGTAAGATATTTATTTTTCTGCTTACAGATATTTGGTTGCTTGGATGACAGAACAAAAGCCTAAATAGCAAAATTGAGTAAAATGTGCAATTAATTCTGTTGCTAAAGTGACTCTTGGACAAGTCTGGAAGGTACTGCTCATGTGCTGTGTGAATTGGGATAAATAATTCAAACCCTACATGTGCAAATAAACCTTTTCTCATTTCTTATCCACAGGGGTTTCTTTCTCAGAATTTGCAGCTTGCTGTTTTGAGAAGCAAGAAAGGAGTTGCATTATTTAGAAGACTTTTTAATGTACTTAAGACACTTGATAACATTAAAAACAAAAAAGAAATTCCTTCCCAGATCTTTATACTTCAGACCCCACTGTTGTTTGGCATCCTTCCTATTCATTGAAGTTAGGGTTTTTTTTCTCAGACCTCCTTTTGGGGTTTCTTTGACCTTTTGTGCTTTCTTTCATACATACCAGTGTGGAATTGACCTCACTGAGCTTAAGGATATTCTGAGGTCTCTGTCTGTGCTAATCATCCTAGATTTTCTTTATCACTGGTGAAAATAGCCACTTTTCAGGGCATATTTCATTTCTCCCCTGTAATTAGGAAATTCTGCAACTTCAGTAGATTATAAACCTGCAGAGCTATTGTCTGAACGACTTCTAATAGAGCGAACTTTCCGTAATGAAACAAGCCTCCGTGGCATTTATTTGTTCGGTGCTGTTACCTGAAAAATAATCGCTGTCAGCCCTGAAGTCGGGGTAGCAGGGTCTGTCGTAACGTTACCCATTTTGCTAATACTGCCCCATTAGTCTGAGCTCCAAAACCCCTGGTATTTTGCCAGTGATGGACAGTGAAAGGAAACAGAGCACACAGTGCAAATGCTTTCTTCGTTATTCTTCTCTGAATTGCAGCACATACATGAAGCTGACTGCAGCACAAGGCTTAATGCTGGACTTGCTGGCTTTCAAACACTAAAGAGAGAATAGTTACTAATTTTTCCTGCTTCGCCTAGTGTTGTGATTTCTACATGAGCACAACGGGCTGATGAATTCTTCTGAAATGCTTTTGCTGAGAACGAAGTGGGAAAGGCCATGAAGAAATCCCAGGGAACAAACTGACCTTAACTAGAGGCTTAAAATAGAAAATTGACGTGGCTAAAAGCAGTTCTAGAAACCCTCCTGACAAAGACTCCTTGCCAGTCCCCAGATAGCCAGGATTCCTACAAAAGCTAGGTGAACCCATGCAGGCTATGGTGTATTAGGGATGGGAATTTTCCGTGCTGGAAGGGACCTCCCACATTTTGTTTTTGAATGTTTGTGCAGAGCTAGAAGGCACATTTCAAGTCAAGGTTCGAAATGGATTGCTAAACTGGCATTTTGAAAATCTGAGGTACAGTGAAGACCAAAGGAGCCTTTAATCCTCTCTTAGGTAAAATGTTACTTACGTCTTTGTGGTTCGTTGCAGGGCAGCTGAAGAGAACAAAGTGTGCTGAAATTGATGTGGAAACTCCCGACTCCATCCTTGTGAACACGAACCTGCGGGCGCTGATCAACAAGCATACCTTCTCTGTCCTGCCTACAGAATGCCAGCAGCGCCTGCTGCTGCTGCTGCCAGAGGTGGACAGGCAGGTATGTCGTGGATTCTGTTGTGGGGAGAAGCTGGGCTCGGAGGTGTTGGTAGGGAGCATCTCCAGAAGTAATTCAGACTAGACATCCAAATACTGTGGTAATGTCTAATGGATAGACTTGTTCTTCTGTGCACACTGTAAAAAAAAATAATTGGAAAATCCTTCAGTGATTCGTGTGGGTATTTGTTGCTACGAGAAAAAGATAATTCAGGTTTGATAGCCCAGTGGCTTAATTCTGTTTAATCAACTCCACCTTCCCAGCTGCAGCGAGAGCCATGTTTCTGTTACGCTGGACTTGCCGAGGGCCAGGAGGGATGGGAACGCAGCAGCTTCAGCATCTCGTGTCCTCTCCCAGGCTCTTCAATCCAGGGTGTAACTGCAGCCTTCTGGAGTGATGCCCTCCCGCAGAACACCTGGACAGATGCTGTAGTTAGTTCCAGCCTCTTCTGGTTGTCATGACCTTGTGCCACTGCTGTCAAATTCTGAATTTGATAAAGTGGAAACTGAATGAGTTTTCCATTGCACTGGCCAGATTGCCAGCTCCAGAGAGCTTGTGTCCTGACCCGAAACACACGAGATTAAAGGTTCCGAGCATGCGGTGTGAGTCAGCCCTGAAGAGAGTTTATTTTTGTGGACTGTCTGATCTCTTTGTGTGTGAAGAGAGGAATTTGGGAAAGCAGAACAGTCCTCGTGGGGAGCAGTGGGTTCAGCTGCTCTGGGAGTGGCCCAGGAGAAGGTTTTCACTGATCTTGTCACTAAACAGTTGGTGATAACTGGAACAATTAACACGAGTGACAAGGGGGTAAGAGCTCAGCCTTCAGTACTGAAAGAACAGCTAAGAGAATCCTTTGATGAGGCAGTTGTTTCAACTCAGCTGGATCTGATGAATTTCATCTGAAGGGGTACAGAAAAGAACTGCCTGAAGCGTTCTCAACGTTACAGCTGTTTTCTTCAGCAGCTTGTGGAAGGCAGGGATGATCCTAAAAGACAAGACAAGAACAAATGTAGCACTTGCATGTAAAAGGAGGAAAAAGCAATGAGTCGAGGAAGTTCAATCTGTTTATGCTCAATACCAGAAAAGTTGTAGAGAACAAGGATGCTGCTTTCCTTTTTCCTTATTCATATGTTACGTTTGTCTGCAGCATTCCTACCCCAGCTGGCTGGGAGCTCCAGAGCAAAGCAGGATTCTGCGCCGTGCTTCCTCTTCAGGTGTAGGGGTGTGAATTCAGATGCCTTCGCGCGTGTGCGTGGAGCCATTCTGAATGTTCTTCAGACACCGAAGCTGCCTCCAGGATGCCACTCCAGATGGCAGTCTTGTGTGCGTCCTGTCTCAGGTCTGCACGTCCCTTGAAGACGCTTTTCTGTGTGGTGTTCAGCTGGGTACTCGATGCCTGTTTACAGACCAGTCACCTCCCAGGGTCTGTGTCCCAGCTAGGTACTCTGGGCTCCTTGTGTGGAAAGTGGCAATGCCGCTGGCACAGTCCAGAGCCTGTGCCAAACACAGGTGTCTGCTTCAGGGGGAGATGGGCTGAGTCCATCGCTGAAAGCTGTGCAGGGACGCCAGCTCAGACGTAGACTCTTACAGCACAGCCGTCCATGGTTAGGGAAGTCGCATCCATCTGCCCAGCTGTGCTGCCCTTTGGGTTCTCACCGACTGTTAGTGATGCGTGCGGCTCTGGCAGCTGCGCTGTGGTCTGCTTTGCTCAACAGATAGCGTTCGTTTGGAGTTAGGAAGGGTTCTAACATCTATGTTGTCTCATAAATTCTAATCTTCAATCAGCATTCATCGGGGACTTGTTAGCCCAAGGCTGATCCAATAAATATTTGAAGGAATTGTTTTGTAAGTCCTATGGCCTTTGTAATAATTAAGTATGTGTCCAAATACGATGTGACGGAGTTGCAGCTGGAGTTCACTGCCAAGAACCTCACAGTAGATGGCAAGACATTTCTGTCTTGGCTTTTAAGTTTAATCAACCTTAAATTGAATTAGAATTTGACTGAGAACGAATTTTGACTAACTAAATAATATTGCTTGGCTCCAGAGAGGAAAAATTTTACATTTCACTGCAGTACATCTCCTAGAGCAGGCCACCGCAGCCAGTGGTGATGCGTGCTGTACAAACTGCCAGGCTTTGCTGTAGTGAGCAGGAGAGGAGGTGAAGGCGTTGGACACGGCACTTGTGAAAGGTCAGATCTCTGTTGTTTCCTTGGCGATGGCTCAGTCGGAGCTATTCCAGCTGGTGCAGGCACGACCCACTCAGTCCTGCGGCAGTGGTCTGTCCTCCAACACACAGAACGGGCAGCACTGTATGTGGAGTAGAGGATAGTCTTGTGAATTCTGCTCCCTGTAGCTGGTCAGTAGAGATCTGGACTAGAAAATAAATCTCTGCTTTTGTAAATCCTTCCAATGGCTGTTCCTAGCTCAAAACTTAAAAATCTCTAACGAAATCTTACCTAAGAAGCCTTCTGTGAGGTCACCTCCATCATCTTAACCGGCTGCATCGCAGATGAAGCGTTCCTCTATCAAATCCTGCACCGTTGAATGTTTGCTGCGCACATCTCCCGGTGTAATCAGATAATCCTACATTTGGACGCCTGGATTCTGCTTGTTTGTTCTGATCTATTATTTATGCAAGAAATGGAAGCACGTCAGTTTTGTCCACTGCAAGTTTTTGTGACTTAACTGAATGATGCATGTACTTTTGTGTTTCTGGTAGAGAAATTCCACATCTGCTTCTGTGTGATAAAGAGCAAAAGGAAACCTCATATATATATTTTATTACCCCAGTTATGATTTCCCGCTATGCTAGGTTCCAGGCTTAGCCTCGTGCTCTCTCGTTTGTGTCCTGCTCTCTAGCATGGCTGCCATGTTGGTCAACCACATTGCAGAGACGGAGTGGGGTTTGAGCTTCGTTTGTCCCTGTTTTCCCTGAAGCACCCACGGTTATGGTTATACACATTCCAAAGTTACTTTCACACGATACCTTTTCTGTCCTTGCTTTTCCTTCAGGCGCTTTTTATGTTCACCAGAGGACACCGGAGCGTTGGATGTTAGTTCAGGCGACATCTTGCGTTCATTTCGCAGGGCAAAAGGCACCTGAAGAAGCTGTTCGGAGGCTGTTCTGTATCCTTGTGCCTCTCTGTGCCCCCTGTCCCCTCCGCTGCTCGTGTACCTTTGTGCAGCAGCAGGACTCCAGAGGATTGGGCTGAAGCAAGGATGAGGAAAACTTACCACAGCCTCCTAGATCCCAGGCTTGGCTAAGCACAGCTGTAAGAAGGCCGTTTATTTTATTCCGAGAGAGTTAAAAGCAGATTCCGGAGAAATCTGAGACAACGTTGGGACTCTTGCTGTGTTTTCAGATCCCATGTGACAACAGGTGACACTTGTCTTTCCAGCTGGTTAACACTGTTCGCTTTGTCGTGTCTTCCAGGTTGGGGCGGATGGTTTGATGAAGCTGAGCGGCTCTGCGCTCAACAACGAGTTCTTCACTTCTGCTGCCCAAGGCTGGAAGGAGAGGTTGTCAGAAGGTAAAAATTCCCCGGACAACAAAGTAAAACCCTAGAAGGCTTTCAGGTAGTGGACGCTTTGCAGAATGTGTAAAAGGTATTTTATGGAGGAGTTGAAGCGCTGGAGTGACTTCCCAGGTAAAGACAGCTGTAGTCAGTCCAGCCCAGGAGAGGAAACGCGAGCCTGGAGCTGTCTAGTCTCAAGATCATAGATCATTAGATCACAGATCTAATCTCAAGATCCTGCAGTAAGGAGTTCTCTTTTGAACTTAACAGGTGGAAAAAGGAGCAAGTCTCTGGGAGAAATGAGAAAAGAAGGGACGATGTGTGTAAAGTCTTGTTGAAAGGACCGTAGAGCTGTGTTATTCTCAAGCTGCGGTAGCTCAGTATAGCCCACTGCGAAGCTCAGTAGAGCAGGTAAATTACATTCCCAGAGCATTGCACTTTGGCATCAGGGAAGCTGTCTGGCCACAGGTGGTATGGTCAGTCCTTTGAGCCGTAATTTTTGCTATAAAGTCAGACATTTACTAATCTACAGGACTCCTGCACTTTCAGCAGCTGTTTGCATCTTGAACTTTGAGGTGCTTAATTCCATGATTTGATCAAATCACGTCACCAGAGCGCACCCTCTCGCTGTGGGCAGGGACAACGGTCTGTGCAGCCTGTCACCAGGGGTTTATAGAGACTATAGCCCCGGCCGTGACTCCCTTTAAGAAGAAGGGAACACCATGTACTCATGCCCAGATGGTTGACTCCAGGAGGCTTTTCCATGGAAAATTTATCCAATTCTGTCTGAATAACCCTTTCTGTGTGTTTCTGGGGGTATCTTTGCCAGTAAGTGGCCTAGAACTTGTCTGCCTACTCTAATTGTTCAAACCTCCGCTGGTTTTGGCCCCATCGTTTAGTTTTCCCTTCAGTGCTCCTTAGAAGGCTTTTTGTCCATTCCTGTCTAACATCTAGAGGGTGCAGCTGTGGTTACACACAGACTAGAACTGCTGTCAAAGCTGCTGCCTTGGTGAAGCTTGCAGCGATCGGGTGAAGTCTGGGGATCTCTGCTGGCGTTCTCGGTGAGCACCGTGTCTCTGCTCAAGTGTCAAAGCGTGATGGCACAGCGGGCAGAGCAGCTCCCTGCTGGAGCACATCTCTGGGCACGTGGAGGAGAAGGTGATGCCAACAGCACGGTTTCACCAAAGGTAGATCGTGCCTGGATAGCTTGACTGCATTAAAAATGACAGAAAAGCGTGAAGGCTCCTGTGGCTATCCAGATTCATTTTATCCTTAGCTTTTTTTGAAGATATCCTTTATTGCATTTTGCAGGGGAGTTTACACCAGAAATGCAGCTCAGAATCCGGCAGGAAATAGAAAAGGAAAAGAAGGTCGAGCTGTGGAAGGAACATTTTTTTGAGAGCTACTATGGTCAGAGGTAAGACACTCAGCTGCCTTTTTTCATCCCGCGTTGCCTGTGCGGATGTACCTGTCGCTGCATTTGTAGCGTGCTGTCCATCAACAAAGATCACTTCGTTGCTCCTGAACCTGGAGAAGGTCTCTGGCTTCATCTCGCTGCCACAGAACTGAGAGATGCCGGAGGGACCTAGGTCAGAAGCGATGTGTTTGCTGCCACGATGCTCTAGCAGTGCAGCACTGCGTTCCTTAGGGGAGGATGTCCTTTAGCTTTGCATCTTAACCCTTCCCGCTCCTTACTGCGATACTTTGAGACGTTCCCCTCTCAGGGTTCTTCACGTGCCGGGATTCTGGAGCTCCACCTCGCAGGAAGTCCCCTGCTGCCCAAACCTGGTGGATTTCCCCAATCTCCGGTCAGACACGTACGTGGTTAAACCACCACACCTGCAAATCTTTTATTCTGTGTTTCTTTTGGCTTCAAGATTTTCCCACCCTTGTGGGATATGGAGAGGATTTCAGGTTTCAGTGCGAATAACTATACTAAGAAACTTGAAAACAGACAGACATATATAAATAACTAATTAGGAGTTTCTTACCCTGCACCTGGACAGTTTATACACTTACCCCTGGGCTGTCAGCCAGTTTCCCGTCCATTCCTCTGCGATGTTTTAACCCTCTGGAGCATTTGGATTATTGCAAGCTCTGTTTTTATCATGCCATGGTCTGATAGTTTGGGTTTTCACGGCTGGCGTGTGTGTGTACATACGCTGCGGTACCGTGTGAAGGAACACACCAGCTTGAGAATGCGAGTGATCTGGTGGCGTTAGCAAAGAGCTTTACTCGGGTAACTTACCCAGTTCTCCCAGTGTTGAAAACCAGCACATAATCACTCCTGGAGCTCTGTGCTGGAATGTG
>WKFP01014111.1:221512-246719 GCA_011057875.1 Pterocles orientalis
TTTGGGTTCTCACCGACTGTTAGTGATGCGTGCGGCTCTGGCAGCTGCGCTGTGGTCTGCTTTGCTCAACAGATAGCGTTCGTTTGGAGTTAGGAAGGGTTCTAACATCTATGTTGTCTCATAAATGCTAATCTTCAATCAGCATTCATCGGGGACTTGTTAGCCCAAGGCTGATCCAATAAATATTTGAAGGAATTGTTTTATAAGTCCTATGGCCTTTGTAATAATTAAGTACGTGTCCAAATACGATGTGACGGAGTTGCAGCTGGAGTTCACTGCCAAGAACCTCACAGTAGATGGCAAGACATTTCTGTCTTGACTTTTAAGTTTAATCAACCTTAAATTGAATTAGAATTTGACTGAGAACGAATTTTGACTAACTAAATAATATTGCTTGGCTTCAGAGAGGAAAAATTTTACATTTCACTGCAGTAAATCTCCTAGAGCAGGCCACCGCAGCCAGTGGTGATGCGTGCTGTACAAACTGCCAGGCTTTGCTGTAGTGAGCAGGAGAGGAGGTGAAGGCGTTGGACACGGCACTTGTGAAAGGTCAGATCTCTGTTGTTTCCTTGGCGATGGCTCAGTCTGAGCTATTCCAGCTGGTGCAGGCACGACCCCCTCAGTCCTGCGGCAGTGGTCTGTCCTCCAGCACACAGAACGGGCAGCACTGCATGTGGAGTAGAGGATAGTCTTGTGAATTCTGCTCCCTGTAGCTGGTCAGTAGAGATCTGGACTAGAAAATAAATCTCTGCTTTTGTAAATCCTTCCAATGGCTGCTCCTAGCTCAAAACTTATAAATCTCTAACGAAATCTTACCTAAGAAGCCTTCTGTGAGGTCACCTCCATCATCTTAACCGGCTGCATCGCAGATGGAGCGTTCCTCTATCAAATCCTGCACCGTTGAATGTTTGCTGCGCACATCTCCCGGTGTAATCAGATAATCCTACATTTGGACGCTTGGATTCTGCTTGTTTGTTCTGATCTATTATTTATGCAAGAAATGGAAGCACGTCAGTTTTGTCCACTGCAAGTTTTTATGACTTACTGAATGATGCATGTACTTTTGTGTTTCTGGTAGAGAAATTCCACGTCTGCTTCTGTGGGATAAAGAGCAAAAGCAAACCTCATATATATATATTTTATTACCCCAGTTATGATTTCCCGCTATGCTAGGTTCCAGGCTTAGCCTCGTGCTCTCTCATTTGTGTCCTGCTCTCTAGCATGGCTGCCCTGTTGGTCAACCACATTCCAGAGACGGAGTGGGGTTTGAGTGGGGTTGGAGCTTCGTTTGTCCCTGTTTTCCCTGAAGCACCCATGGTTATGGTTATACACATTCCAAAGTTACTTTCACACGATACCTTTTATGTCCTTGCTTTTCCTTCAGGCACTTTTTATGTTCACCAGAGGACACCAGAGCGTTGGATGTTAGTTCAGGCGACATCTTGCGTTCATTTCGCAGGGCAAAAGGCACCTGAAGCAGCTGTTCGGAGGCTGTTCTGTATCCTTGTGCCTCTCTGTGCCCCCTGTCCCCTCCGCTGCTCGTGTACCTTTGTGCAGCAGCAGGACTCCAGAGGACTGGGCTGAAGCAAGGATGAGGAAAACTTACCACAGCCTCCTAGATCCCAGGCTTGGCTAAGCACAGCTGTAAGAAGGCTGTTGATTTAAGAGAGTTAAAATCAGATTCTGGAGAAATCTGAGACAACGTTGGGACTCTTGCTCTGTTTTCAGATCCCATGTGACAACAGGTGACACTTGTCTTTCCAGCTGGTTAACACTGTTCGCTTTGTCGTGTCTTCCAGGTTGGGGCGGATGGTTTGATGAAGCTGAGCGGCTCTGCGCTCAACAACGAGTTCTTCACTTCGGCTGCCCAAGGCTGGAAGGAGAGGTTGTCAGAAGGTAAAAATTCCCCAGACAACAAAGTAAAACCCTAGAAGGCTTTCAGGTAGTGGACGCTTTGCGGAATGTGTAAAAGGTATTTTATGGAGGAGTTGAAGCGCTGGAGTGACTTCCCAGGTAAAGACAGCTGTAGTCAGTCCAGCCCAGGAGAGGAAACGCGAGCCTGGAGCTGTCTAGTCTCAAGATCATAGATCATTAGATCATAGATCTAATCTCAAGATCCTGCAGTAAGGAGTTCTGTTTTGAACTTAACAGGTGGAAAAAGGAGCAAGTCTCTGGGAGAAATGAGAAAAGAAGGGACGATGTGTGTAAAGTCTTGTTGAAAGGACCGTAGAGCTGTGTTATTCTCAAGCTGCGGTAGCTCAGTATAGCCCACTGCGAAGCTCAGTAGAGCAGGTAAATTACATTCCCAGAGCATTGCGCTTTGGCATCAGGGAAGCTGTCTGGCCACAGGTGGTATGGTCAGTCCTTTGAGCCGTAATTTTTGCTATAAGGTCAGACATTTACTAATCTACAGGACTCCTGCACTTTCAGCAGCTGTTTGCATCTTGAACTTTGAGGTGCTTAATTCCATGATTTGATCAAATCACGTCACCAGAGCGCACCCTCTCGCTGTGGGCAGGGACAACGGTCTGTGCAGCCTGTCACCAGGGGTTTATAGAGACTATAGCCCCGGCCGTGACTCCCTTGAAGAAGAAGGGAATACCATGTACTCATGCCCAGATGGTTAACTCCAGGAGGCTTTTCCATGGAAAATTTATCCAATTCTGTCTGAATAACCCTTTCTGTGTGTTTCTGGGGGTATCTTTGCCAGTAAGCAGCCAAGGCATATAGTTCTATGGCCTACTCTAATTGTTCAAACCTCCGCTGGTTTTGGCCCCATCGTTTAGTTTTCCCTTCAGTGCTGCTTTGAAGGCTTTTTGTCCGTTCCTGTCTAACATCTAGAGGGTGCAGCTGTGGTTACACACAGACTAGAACTGCTGTCAAAGCTGCTGCCTTGGTGAAGCTTGCAGCGATCGGGTGAAGTCTGGGGATCTCCGCTGGCGTTCTCGGTCAGCACCGTGTCTCTGCTTAAGTGTCAAAGCGTGATGGCACAGCGGGCAGAGCAGCTCCCTGCTGGAGCACATCTCTGGGCACGTGGAGGAGAAGGTGATGCCAACAGCACGATTTCACCAAAGGTAGATCGTGCCTGGATAGCTTGACTGCATTAAAAATGACGGAAAAGCGTGAAGGCTCCTGTGGCTATCCAGATTTTTTATCCTTAGCTTTTTTTGAAGATATCCTTTATTGCATTTTGCAGGGGAGTTTACACCAGAAATGCAGCTCAGAATACGGCAGGAAATAGAAAAGGAAAAGAAGGTCGAGCTGTGGAAGGAACATTTTTTTGAGAGCTACTATGGTCAGAGGTAAGACACTCAGCTGCCTTTTTTCATCCCGCTTTGCCTGTGCGGATGTACCTGTCGCTGCATTTGTAGCGTGCTGTCCATCAACAAAGATCACTTCGTTGCTCCTGAACCTGGAGAAGGTCTCTGGCTTCATCTCGCTGCCACAGAACTGAGAGATGCCTGAGGGACCTAGGTCAGAAGCGATGTGTTTGCTGCCACGATGCTCTAGCAGTGCAGCACTGCGTTCCTTAGGGGAGGATGTCCTTTAGCTTTGCATCTTAACCCTTCCCACTCCTTACTGCGATACTTTGAGACGTTCCCCTCTCAGGGTTCTTCCCATGCCGGGATTCTGGAGCTCCACCTCGCAGGAGGTCCCCTGCTGCCCAAACCTGGTGGATTTCCCCAATCTCCGGTCAGACACGTACGTGGTTAAACCACCACACCTGCAAATCTTTTATTCTGTGTTTCTTTTGGCTTCAAGATTTTCCCATCCTCGTGGGCTATGGAGAGGATTTCAGGTTTCAGTGCGAATAACTGTACTAAGAAACTTGAAAACAAACAGACATATATAAATAACTAATTAGGAGTTTCTTACCCTGCACCTGGACAGTTTATACACTTACCCCTGGGCTGTCAGCCAGTTTCCTGTCCATTCCTCTGCGATGTTTTAACCCTCTGGAGCATTTGGATTATTGCAAGCTCTGTTTTTATCATGCCATGGTCTGATAGTTTGGGTTGTCACGGCTGGCGTGTGTGTGTACATACGCTGCGGTACCGTGTGAAGGAACACACCAGCTTGAGAATGCGAGTGATCTGGTCGCGTTAGCAAAGAGCTTTACTCGGGTAACTTACCCAGTTCTCCCAGTGTTGAAAACCAGCACATAATCACTGGAGCTCTGTGCTGGAATGTGACAGCCCTATTCTTGAAGCTTTAGGGGGACAGCAGGACAGCGTGGAGGTGACACGCGCACCGGCAGGACTTGGAATCTCTCTGGCTCCCAAGAGCTTGTCTGGTAGAAATCAGTCCCGCTGCAGTGTTCATCAGCCTGGCTTCGTCTCACTCGATGGGTTCATGTTTGGGCAAAAAAACAGATTTGATATTCGGTTAAGAGGGATGGGTGAAGTTAATCCTAAAGCAGGCGTCACTCTGGGAATTAGGGTCCCGGCTTGTTCATGTCTTTCACAAACAAAGAGGGATGAGTAATCCAGGGAAATGTTCCCAGCTCTGTGATGATGGAGAAGGGCGGTGATGCTGGTGCTGAGCAAAGGGTACGTCAGTGGTTCTGGCACTAGCCGCGTTCCTCTGGAAGAACTGGGGGGACACTTCGCAGTGTCCCTTTCCGCAGATGTCTCCATATGAGCTGCTTCAGACACAAGCTGCGTGGGGCTGTTCGCAGGTGGCAGAGGTGGTGTCTGTGGTGGCTAAAGAAGGGAATATTTACTGTTGGCCAAATTCATTTGATCTGCAGCCTGGAAAATGGGTATCTGGAGAGAGGACTAGACCTAACCTGTGTTCCATGTGTTTAATTCAGTTGGTTTTAAACTTTGCTATTAAGTTCTGTTCTCACGTGTACTGACAGCACAGAAGGTTTTCAAAGATCGTGGCACAGAATTAGGTGTGTAAAATATTTATTTAGGGTGTGGTACCCAGAGCATCCTCTCTCGGTTTTCGTAAGGACAGTATGCTTTTTGCAAGAATGTTTTACAAAATAAAAATTCTGTTTTTCTTGATAGTTCTGGACTAAGTCCTGAAGAGTCCAAGAGACTGACAGCAAACACCAGCCCTGCTGAGCCAGAGACTGAAAATCCAGCAGCTGAACAGCCACAATGCACGCCAGCCTCTCTGGCACCGCTCAAAGAGGAGCTCACTGCTCCGTTAGAGCCTAAAGCACAAGCAGCCCAGGAAGCACCAGCGCTGAAGAGAGGAGGAGAGGAGAGAAGAGAGGACACGCAGCCCAAACCAGCCAAACCCGCAGAGGCCTTGGCTTCCCCAGCTGGGTGCGCAGTGAAACCGAGCGACCGTTCTCTCCCTGTAAAAGAGAGAGTCCAAGGAGAAGCCGTCCAGGAGAAACCACACGCTGCCGTGAGTCAAAAGCCCGAAGAGGAGCGAAAGCACGCTGCGTCGAAGGAAGCGCTAACGAAAGAGACTGTCAGTACCTCAGGTCTGGCCCCGAGTAAACCAAAGAGCCCCGAAGCAGGTGAAGTAGTAGCAAACGTGAAAAGTCCCGTGATTACTCCAGAAAGGCCGGAAAAGAAGTCCCCTGCAAATGAAGAAATGGAAATCAGTGTTGAAGCCCCTAAGAGGAAGTCAGAGAGTCGCGAAGAAGCTGTAACCACTCCTGAAAAGAAGCCACGCATCATGGAGCCCTGTCAGCACCACCAGGCGTTTCGCACCCAGCCACAGTCCTTTCCCGCGGCGGGGACCCCGGCCCCTCGGGTACCCCCACTCAAGGTAAAGAGAAATGAGGAGAGATCCACAGTGCGGCCCCACGCGGGTCAGGGCAGCTGGGGGCTCTCACAGAGACGCTTTGTCAGTTCCGTTCTGGTTACGCTTGTAAATTGTTACCTGCTTGTTATAGGGATGGAAATATTTGATCCAAAAATGTACAGGCTCGGCTGTTTGCTCGGGGAATCTGCTGGCTGGCTAATCAGGGTCAGCGAAGTGTCTCTCGTAGGCGTGCTTCTGTTCAAAGATCTCTTGGGCAGACGCTTGAACAATTGTGCAAAAGCCCCAGAGTGAGCGTAGCAGGGAGAAGTGTAGTTCCAGTTGGAAACTGGGGAGAGCTGCGGACAAACTGCAGACAGAGCCGGCTGCAGCCCAGGAGCGCACGGAGCTTTGCAGGTGTGAGTGTCCCCGGCAGCACAGGAACAGCTCCAGAGAGCAAGCTGTGAGCAGCTTCCTCTGCCGAATGCAGAAATCCGTTATTTACCTGTGTTTAAAAACAGAGCAGCTAGGAATACTGCAGCTCTCGTCTGTACCAGCGCGGCGCTGTGTGGTGTCAGAGCAGGCAGCAGGGAAAGAACATTTCGGGGAACATCTCGGTTCTGTCAACAGAAGAGATTTGGAATATCGTACAGGCGGAGTGGGTGACCTGCCAGTGTCAGAAAAACGGGATTTAATCAGGGATCGAGCGAATGTAAGGGTGATTGAAAATAGTTTCCCCTGTAAGGCAGAAGATGTCATTCCTCAAAAAAGGACGAAGTGGTGAGCTGGTTGGACGAGGTGACCTCCATGGTCCCTTCCAGCTCAAACTCTTCTATCGTTAACGGGAAGGTGAGCGGGAGGCAGTGAGGTGTTGCAGATCCATGAGAACAAACGTGACCTTAAAATGTACTCGCTTAAATCACTGCAACAGAGACAGAAGAGCACTAACGTCAGTGTGCTGTTCTCATCACTTACTCTAGAAAGAGCAGACTTACAGGAACTGCACTGATGAGGGGAGCAGAGCACGCATTTGAGAAGAAAGGACTAAAAAGTTGGCGTTTTATTGACAAATACACGGCAGAGAGGTGGTTATTACCTTGATAAAGACACCGAGGAGACAAGTGTGAATGCACAGGGGTAGGAGAGCGATTCAAAATGAAGGGGAAAGCTGACACAAAAAACCTTTAAAAGGATATAAATAATGCATCAATAAAGTCAAGTGTGAAGCTAAAGTAGGTGTGCCAGACAGCAGATCATTCACATCTTTTATTATTTCTCTCGAGAAAGATAAGGGATTTTTCCAAGGGGATTTCTCCAAAACTAAAGCTATTTCTCTAAGACTGCAAACGTAAACACTTAAATTCTTAAACAGTGGGTTAAACGTTCCCTGTATCTCAGCTGTGCTTTTCTCCCGCTCTGTTTCAGATTCCCTTTTCCAGAATCTCCCCAATGCCATTTCCTGCGGGCCAGGTCTCTCCCAGGGCACGTTTCCCCTTCTCACTCACCAGTCCGGGAAGAACAGGAGCCAGAACTCTGGCAGACATCAAGGCAAAAGCCCAGCAAGCCAAGGCTCAGAGGGCAGCCGCCGCCGCTGCCGCCGCCGCCGCTGCTGCCGCCGCCACCTCGACGGGGGGGGCTGTCCCAGGGCCTGGACCGGGCGGTGGTGGGGGCCCGCCGGGCGGTGGAGGAGAGAAGAGTAACGCAGCAACAGGCGGAACCAAGGAAACTGGAATTCGAGGAAATGCACTGGAACTGGCAGGAACTGGAAGCGGGGGAAGTTCGAGAAGGTCTCTTCCCCATTGTCCAGGGACCTGTACCCAAATGGAGACCCCGGCTACGGACCCGGCCCCACCTCACAGTCCTTCTAGAGCACAACTACAGCAAACTTCCCCAGCGCAACCCAGAATTCCAGCCAGCAATACAGGCACCAGCTCCTCCCCATCAGCGGCATCGGCACTAGGGAATGCCAACAGGATAAAACAGAGCCCCCCCGCTATGACCCTAAGTCAGGTCTCGGGCTCCCCGTATGCTGGCAGCAGCAACAAACAAGAGAAAGCACCTTCTGCTCCGGCAGCTGCGAGCCAGGCCTGCGGGGCACCGGCTGGCAGGGACGGACCAGTCTGTGTCACTGTGTCCCCAGCAGGTTCCAGCACAAAGGTGACCAAGGTAGCACCCGCGGCCTTAGGAGGGACCAGCTTAGATGTTTCCAAAAGCAATTCTCCTTCCCCTCTGATGTCCTCGCTGACATCCACGAGCCCAGAAGTCCTGGCTGGAGGTGTGGTCACACCTGTGACATCTGTCCCACCCTCTACCACGTCACCAGTAGCACCTAGCCTTAAAACTCCCGCAAGCTCCAGCTCCAGCAGGGCCCTCCCAAAACCAAGCTCCAGTATTCCTGCCAACAACCCTTTGGTCACCCAGCTTCTTCAAGGCAAGAACGTCCCTCTGGAGCAAATCCTGCCGAAGCCTCTCACCAAAGCAGAGATGAAACCCGTCCCGTTAGCTTCTCATGAAGAAAAAGGGGCGGCGGCAGCACCCAGTGCTACGAGCGTCGCAGGGAACGGCGCTGCCGCCGAGGGCGGTGAAAGACAATCGGGTTTACCCCCACAACAGCTCGGGAAGATCTTTTGCCAGAACAGGCCTCTGCCTCACATTCCAAGGACCTTTCCGCTGCCCTCGGGAAAGGACCTCAGCCCTGACCAGCAGCCGTGCCACGAGGCGCTCAGCAAAACAACCCAAGAGCAGATCCTGCAGACGCTCATCAAGAGGGTCCAGAGGCAGAATTTGTTGCCAGTCCTTCAGCCTTCACAACTGAACCTCCCTCACTCAGGTTTCCAGTTAGAAAACAGCTCCACCAGCCAGAGGTTTATGCTGGGTTTCATGGGCAGAAGGACATCCAAGCCTGCGATGTCTGGTCATTATCTGCTCAACATTTCCACCTACGGCCGTGGTTCAGAGAGTTTGAGGAGAGGCTTCTCCCTGAACCCTGAAAACCGCTTGTGTCTGAACAGTCCTGCTGATGCTCCAAAACCAGAATTTGGGGAAGGTGAGGAGACGGCTGGCCAGGGCGGCAGCAGCGACGAAGGAGAGGCGGATGATGAGAGTACTGGCGACGAACGTGAAGCCGTCCGTGTGAAAGAGGAGCCCCAGGCCGCCCAGGTGTCTGGTCAGTGTGGGAAGGAACAGGTACCACACGGCATCAGTTTGGATTACAGCGCCCTTGCTAAAAAGGGCACGAAGGCAGACGCAGCCGCCTCTCAGCAAGCCGCGGTCAACACGGAGAACGTTCAGGCATTTGACGGAACTACGCTAGCACGAGATTTCATTCAAGCCGCTCAAGAGCAAGTGGCCCACGCGATGCGGGGGAAGGTGCACGGCACCCCGGAGCTGTTCAGTACTTCTGTACCGTCCTCGGACTCTGCGCAGCAGCAGCCTCCGCTGCTCTCTCCTTCGCACCCTCCAAAGCTAGCTGGGAGCGCTGCAGCACAGCTCCTGGGGCCCAGTTACAGCGGCACGATCAACGTCTCCACCTCCCCGGACGTGAACCAAGGCGCTCTCATGAGCGGGCTGTCCGAGTGCAGCCAGTTGGCCAGCAGCATGGGGAACGTCATGTCCTTCTCCGTGACTGTCACCACCATTCCCACCAGTCAAGCTATGAACTCTGGCAACCCCGCTCAGACCATCCCCGTTCAGGCCTTCACTGAAGACGGCAGCATGGAGGATTCCCCTTCCAAATGTTACTGCAGGTTGAAAGCCATGATCATGTGCAAGGGCTGCGGTGCCTTCTGCCATGACGATTGCATCGGCCCCTCGAAGCTCTGTGTCTCCTGCCTCGTCGTGCGGTAACCGGGACGGGCAGTGGGGAAGAGGACGGCTTGAGTTTGGTTTTGCTTTTGGAAGTAGATTGGGAAGAAACAGGAAATTTACTGCCTTGCACAAGAGACACGTTATGAATCAGGAATACAGAGTAGAGTTCTTCTTTCATTAACGAAAGAGCACCTTCTTGTACAGTGAGTCTAAATTGAGCTCAACTACGTGAATTGTGACAAGAGTTTGCACTTAAGGAATTATGTAAATATGTCACATTATTTTGTTTAAAAATATTTTTTCAATCTTTTAGGAGATGATAGTGTTTGACTTGTACTGCAGTTTCATTAACCCCAGCCTGCTCTCCAGCATGTTTGCTGAGCTCTGCTCTAGATGGGGGGACGAACCCCTGGCAAAACTTTAGCCTCTTGCTGGTCTTCTCTGGGCCAGAGAAGAACCGGATAATTGAAAAAATAAACATTTGTACTGATCACAGGGCACCGAAGCAGGAACCCCCTGGATGGGGGTTCAAATTAGTTCAAATTTTTCAGAATTGGAAGGCATTAATTAACGTTGTACCAGCCTTCCAAGTAATTAATTGCCTTTCCCTTGTGAGCCGGCAGTTTCCGGCAGGCATACTGGGTTGTGCAATAGGGGCTGGTGTTTCTGAGCCGCATATCCTCTCCTCTTGGCGGAGGCAGGTGCAGTAACCTCGTTTGAAGGAAGGTCGTGTCTTCGTTTGCTACTGGTAAATACTGCAAAAGGCGACTGTACTAACCCTGGGAGTCAAGAGTTCGAATCACTAAACCAGCTCAGTAGCGGTGGTTGTCGGTGATCCCAGGAACCATTTAAAGCAGAGATCACACACACGTGCTGAACCGCATTTCATTCCCGGGCTGGCAGGACGCGGCAGGAATCTGCTTTCTTAGGAATTCCGAGTGAGCCGGGAAGTGCCATCCCACGGTCACGAGCCATCGGCCGTTACAACACACGATGCAAGGGAAGCGTCAGCCTCGGTCCTGCTGTTTTCTAGGAAGCCTCCTGTGCTCATTCGAGCCTCCCCGCCAGGCAGAAGTCTCTAATTTCCACGGAAGATTTTATATTTAGCTAAGTGTAGGGAAAGGAAAACGCGTGTCTTGTTGGGCGTCGCCGTTAGCCCGCTGTGGGTGTCTCTGTGTTCTCAAACACCGACCGGGCTTGGCTCCGCTGGGGTTTCGCGCAGGGGAGGGCTGGGGGAGGAAGGGGGCTGCACTGCCCGCCCCCATCACACCTGACGGTGGGACGCGCTCGCGTTGCTCATCCTCGCGTTCCGTGTTCGTTAGTTCATTCACTTCGATCAATGAGAATTAAAGCAGTCGCAGCGTGGTACTCTGATCTCGGCGGGAAGAGGTGCCGGCAGGCTGGCTCGGGAAGCACCCGCCAGTCTGCGTTCCGACGGGGATGGGTGCGTTACTTCTCTCCCGACACACAGCCCCTCGGGTTCCCTCCTGGCGTCCAGTCCCACGCTGTGGCTGCTGGGGGCCATCCTGTCCGGTGACCGATCCGTGTCCCTTTTTGAGGACAAAGCACTGAGCTCACTTTTAACCCAAAGGCCTTTTTAAGATGAAGCAATATTACCAGAAGCAGGGGGGCAGCTGTTTTGCGCGCTGGGGTTCTCAGCCGTTCTCTCTTCTCTCCGTTTGACCGTACGACTGCGTCCCCCTCGCCGGGGGCCCTGGAACACTGTTGGTGAAGAGATCTGAAAGAATTGCCTGGGAAGCGGCGTGTTTTTCCGAGGAGTGGGGGGTGATTTATTTGGTAATGATAAAAGGGAGTTGCAGAATTAATCACGGCATAACAGAAATATTTCCTTCCCAGTCCAGCAGAGCATGGCACCCTCCAAAGCAGGATGAAGGGCGGGAGTTGGCACGAGCTGCGGCGTATCGCGGTCTCTGTTTTGCTTGATTTAAATTTACTGGGGAGCAGGGACCCCCTGCTTTCTAATGCTGCCTCACTGCTCAGACACCCCGGGGTGAACAGGATTGAAGCATTAAAGTCCATTTTTTAAATCTGAAACTGAAATCTCAAAAAAAATCACACAAAGCTTGCTCTCACCTGCGTACTGCCCGTGCCTTGGTGGCGGCCGTAGCCAGGAAACAGCCCCGGTCTGTGCCATCTGCCCGCGGGCCCGAGCAGCCGCCGTAACGGGGATGAGCTCCTTCCCCGGGTGACTCGGGCAGCAGCCCCGATGCGAACAGCAGCCCATCGCCACCTGCTCCCGGCTCTTGTTCTGCAGGAGGAACTTTGGCCATTTTTTTAGATCCTGGGACGCCGCGTGCGATGGTTTCAGGGCACGTGCCCCGGGGTCTGTCCGTTCCGTATTCACTCAACCCTTGTCTAGACGTGAGGGAAGTCGGAGCAGTGCAATCCTCAGGCACAGTCATTCCCATCGGACGGATCTCCCACGATAATCCAGTTTAAAGATTGTTGCCCGTTCCAAACTAAACGGAGAAAGTCGTTCTTGTCTCGAGAGCGGAGGTTTTGCTGTTCACGCCCTGACTGTTACCAGGGTAAGTGTCCTGGGTTGACGGGGCAGGAGGTGATGAGGGATCTGCCCGCCTGCTCTGGATGCTCCCAGGCTTTCAGCCTGCTGCAGCTGCCGCGGGGAGAGGCTGTTCCTGGCTCCTCTCGTGTTCCAGAACCGTCACCAAGCCCGGCTGTGGTTCCTGGTCGGTTTCACGCGCGTCCCCCGCCGTGCGTGGGCTGAGGTTTTCCGCGCCACAGCCACCTCTCGTGCGGTGCTCGGGGAGCGCGGGGAGCGGCCGTTCCCCACAGCCTCGCAGGAGACGCGTGAGCTCGGCTGCCACTGTCCCAGGGTGGGACGGACGGTGACCGCAGAGATCCCCGGGGGTCCGGACTCGGGTCGGGCAGCGCAGGCGTCTTGCGTGATGATGGAAGTTTACAGCTCTGTTCAGTGCCTTAGTTCTATTTTAACGGATCAGCACTTTTCTTGGGCTACTTTTATTCTATTTCTTTTTAAGAAAATCCTTTTAACTGCATGTCTTTGATTTTAACACATGCTGTGAGCTACTAGATGCAACTCGCTGGAACAATCTCCACAGGGTTGCGAGAGGGCATTAAGTAATTAGGAAATCATTAGAAATAACGGGCCTCAGCCTCGTCATCCCTGTAAGCACAGGGCGACGTAGAACCGTGAATGTTTTGCACGTTCTGCCGGGCTGGTTATCGAATCAAGGCTTGGAGAAGGGGAAATCCTGCAGCCCCTGGAGGAGTGTTCCCTCCGTGGGATCAGCCCGCTGCTGCCGTACTGCTGCGCTCCTCCCGGCACTCTCCCCTCTTCCCATCGTCTGACCGTCCCGCCGTTCCTTCCAGCAGGACAGCAAACCTGCCTTCACCCTGGAGGGCTGTCGGGACACAGCTGAGGGCATTAGACGTTGGTTCCCCAGGCACTCTAGTAAACGCTGTCATAAAAAAATCCGAGATAAAATGTTTTCAAAGCCTGTTGGCAACCTGTGTTTATGGCAGTAAAAGCAAGCTGAGGAAGGAAAGATACCCACGTTTAAATTTTCCCTTCTGGGCCGTGTCCAAGTCCTGCAGCACGAGAACTAGAAATAGCGACTGATCATCGCGGTTCAACGTCCCGGCACGTAGGAGTTGTTGCGATGGAGGAGGAAACGCGGCTCCGGACACGGTGCAGGTTCTGAGAGGGCTGGGTGGTACAGGGGAGGAGTGTGGTGCGACAGTTTCATCTCCCTTCTTACGAGGAAGGACCAAGACGCTCGGCAGCTAGCGCTGGGCAGGGGAGTCGCACCTTTGTGGCCGTCAGCAGGAGCTGGGGCAGCGAGGGCCCGGTCAGGTCGCTAACAGCCAGGAGGAACCCTCGGGTCATTTCCTCGGGCGGGTGCGTGACCGCCCCAGGGCCAGCCCGGCGGTGGGAAGCGGGGTTTGGGCGTCTGTACTGCTGGTGCCCTCGGAAAGCACCACGGCTCGGAGGAAAGAACGGGGCTGAGGTTTTTTCCGGGGAAGCGCGTGCACGGCCAGCAGCTTTCCTCACTGGAACTGTCTCACCGGGGTGCCTGAAGCTGCCGGAAGCTTTTCTGGTTTTCTTGGGAGTTCTGCTTGGGCTCACTTGAGCCCTGATGGCTCTGCTGGTTTCAGGAGCGAGCGGAGGGTGCGCGGCTCTGGCGCTGGTCTGAATTCCCCAATCCCCGCTCTGGGCGGCCGTGGTGGCGGCAGGAGGGAGGCGATGGCACGTGCACGCAGGGAGTCGCTGCTGCGGGCCCTGTGGGGCGCGGAGGAGCCCCCTCGGCTGACCTGCTGCCGCAGAATTAACCGGGGGCGAGCGCCTCGCAGGCGTCGGGGCTGTGCCCCGGGATCTCGCAGGGAGAAGAGCCGCAGCATCCGCCAGGATGATGAGATCCAGGATTTTCTTTGTTACCTAGGGTTGTTTTTTTTAATGCTATACATTTGATATAACTGAAGATCAATTTTAAGAGCTTACAGTAATATATTTTAAGTAATATATATTTTAGTATCTGTAAAAAAACAATGGACAAAGGGTGATGTATGAACTAGATAAACAGGGTATGGGGAGTGTGCAGTTCCTCAGCAAGGCCAAGGCTGGTTTTTCTAATAGGAAAAGATTCATTTTTTTCCAGTAATGCAATAAAAATGGGAATTCTTACAGAGATCCAGTACTGTTTACCACACGCTTTTCTTGTTTTGACAACAGGCCTGTAAACGCAGTTGAGAAGATACGAAACCTTTGTCTGTCTTTTGCCTTTTTAAAAGGGACTTAAATTGGAATAGAGGGTATGTACAGAAAAAAATCAAATTGACACCATTTTAAAATGTATTTTTACACAAATAATATAGAAAAATCATATTTTACATAAGAATTTTAAGTATTTGAAATATGTATATATATACTGTATGTACTGCATATATTCTTTATTTTACATTTTCAATGTATTAAAAGAGTATTTGAGCTGGTTGCATTGGAGCATGTAATAATGTCGAAAGAAAAAGGAAAAAAGAGGGAGAGAGGATGCGAGTACTGCACTAGCTGCTGGTAGCACCTACAGGGTAGCAGAGGAACCAGAGGTTCAGGAGCAAATGACTTTTGGAAGAGTTTTGGAGCATACAGAACATTTTCAGTCCCGTGTCCTGTCTGTTGTTTCCATCAATATTTGTTCATTTTGCCCCATAACCACCCAGAGTGATGTATTGGTGAGAAGACACGTCGAGGGGGAGCCTTCATCCCAGCGCTGCTGCCTTCACAGCCAAAGAGATGTCCTGGGACAGAAGCTACGCAACCAAAACGTCAGAAGCTACTCCGTTCTGCTGTGCCGCTGAAATTGTCAGAAACAGCTGATTTCTCCTGGGAGCATCTTAGGGCGCTTTTGGGGAATTCAAACAAAATACCAAAAGTCCAGTGATTTCAAGGAAACACTAGCAAAGCAGATTTTTTTTTTTTTTAATTTGGAGGGATTTTGGTGGAAATCTCACTGTAGAGGATGAGATCTTTGCAGCTATGAGAAAGGGAGTGAATTCTCCTCAGGAAGGGGATCCGAGAGATGCTGGAGTGAATTCTCCTCAGGAAGGGGATCCGAGAGATGCTGGAGTGAATTCTCGTCAGGAAGGGGATCCGAGAGGTGCTCAGCAGTTATCTGATGCACACACACACGCTGCAAGGAGCAGCAGCAGCGCAGGTCAGGCAGCAAGCGAGGAGGTTGCAGCACTGTCGGGATGGATCTGTGCTGCCCAGCGCTGGGGATGTTTCCCTTCCTCCTGGCGCTCCTTCCTGGAGCCGTTGGGCACACAGCGAATGCTGCCCCATCTGTATCTGCCCCCTTCGGAGAGAGCAGATCTGCAGCCCCTGGCACTGCTGCCCCAGCTCTGCCCAGAGAAAATGCAAATCCCTGCTGAGAGAGGGGGAAGCGGCTCCACGCGGCCGGAGGCGCAGCGCTCGTGCCTCATCCCCATCTCTGTGACGCCCGTTTTGGCCAAAGTGAATCTCAAATCAACGGAGCATCTAATCAGCGAGCAGCCTGGGCTAGGGGGAGGTGTCCCTGCCCGTGGCAGGGTTGGGACGCGATGGGCTTTAACGTCCCTTCCCACCCCAACCCTTCCACGATTCAGATCCCATTTACCCTGTGCCACTCACTCCAGCAAGCAGTGGCAGGACTCCTGTCCGGGAGCTGGAGCTGCTCCCACCACTCCTCTGTTGCTGGGACTTGCTGGGAGTGAAAGCGAAGGCGGGAGAAGCAGCAGCATTAACGGGTCAGGTTTTAACCCTACAAATCTCACCCCTGGAAAGGCAGAGCACTGATGTTTTTATATCGCTTCAATCATTATTGGAATCACTTTAAAAACCAGAACACGGCACCGATACTTGCTCTGGCCACACTGAGCGGGGCTCTCGCTCCCGCTGTGTGGGGGTGTCTGTGCCGGGGGCTGCGCAGGGGTGCGGGTGGATACGAGGTACACAGAGCTCTGTTTTAGCTGCGTGTACACAGACCAGCTTCATCTCGGTGTTCTGGTGACGTGACACCTTGCAGAGATACCGCAGGCCCGAGATGGAATGACAGCTTTTATATTTGTTTTCATATTTGAGAGAGATGGGTTAGACAGAATATAGAATAGCAACGTGTTCTGATCTGCTGCACTTTGAAAAAAAAAAACCAAAACAAAAAAAACATTCCTTATTCCCCTGGTACTGCTGCATCTCCCGTTCCTTCCTGTCCCAGTTTAAAACTTAAAACCAGTTGGTCTCCTGTACCTTTCAGTTAAGGCTTCTCAGATGCTGCGTTCCTGATTTTAAATGGGGCAGCCGGGCCAAGGGAGGAACTGCTGGAGTCCAGGCTCCGGGGCTCCCACCCGTCCCAGGAACACGACCCAAGAGGCAGCGCGGGCGCGGAAATGAATCCGACGCAGCGACTGCAGCTTCCGCGGGGCTGCCTCCCGGCTGTGCCCTCTGCGCGGTGTCTTCGCCCACCCGCGGCTGAGAGGGGACAGCCGTTACCGTGAGCCCCGCGGCGGAGGTTTCCGTTACGTTTTCATCTTGTGTCCGGAGGTGTACCAAGGTTACACCTGAAACCAGCCGACTTCGCTGGATTTACAGCGCCTGCTGTTGGCAGAAAGCTTCTGTGCGATCGCAAGCCCGTACCCTATCCCTGTTTGTTTACAAAGTCCAATTTAGATAAGAAATGCGGTGAGGTTTGTATGGAAAAAAAGCAACTGCAGCTCAGTAAATTCCTACAGAGCACCCGGGCCAGTTCCAGCGCAGGAGCAGTCCAGCAGGGACAGGCGCGGTCTGTCGCGCTGCGGCTGTGCCTTTCGGCAAAGGTGGTTTTGTCGGCGAGTTTTTCACTCATTTTGCTGTCAGAGATTCCACCTTAGCTTCTCCCCAGCGCCGGGAGGGATCCGAGGAGCGCTACACCAGCCCGTTCCTAACCCGTCCCTCGAAGAGCTGCTGCCGTTCGGGGACAAGCAGAGCCCTGCCCCGTGGCTTGTGTCTTACTGCCCGTTCTGTTCCTCTCACTTATTTTTGTCATGTAAAACTACCTGCTTTATAAATGAATGTAAAATACCGTAGTTCTTCAGCACACGGACAAAAGTGTATTTTATCTTCATGTTTCCTTTTATGTTAAATAAAAGCCTATGATTTTATGGCCGTTGTACCGCTAACGTCGATTTGTTTTGACACATTTCAAGGGGAGAACTTGGTTCAATACCAAGCCGTACAGCTCAGCCAGGCCTCGCTTCTGGGTCCCTGAAACACTTCGGGGGCACGGAGCTGTAATTTGGGAAGAAGAGACGAAGAAACCTGGGTCAAGGGATTGCGACTTGATTTCTCTTAAATGGAGGGATTGAGAGAAACAGATCTGGAACCAACTTTCTTGATTTCTGATGGCGTTTGTGTGCCTGCAGAGAAAACCGGGAAACCGTAACTGCAGAAAGAGCCGTTGGGTGCAATCCAGCAGCACGTGCTGGTGTCCCAGGGTATTCGGGGACAACACGGGTTTCTGCTCTGGGAGCGAGTGTGCAGTAAGCGGCAGATGAGGAGGCCCTGGATCTATTAATTAATCATAGCCTGTGACTGTGGGCTGTCAGGGTGATTCCGGCAGGGGAAGGAAAAGCGATTCTGAAGGGCCAGCCATGTACTGCCAGTGGCAATGAAATCAGCGCCAGTTACACAAGGTAGGAAGGTACGTGTGGTCCCACTCGCCTGCAGGCAAGGAAAATTAATTCAAACGGGAACAAGTGCTCTGAAAGACTTGGCACAGAATTGGGAAGGGAGGGGCTGTGACATAGTAAAACACCCAAAAAATTAAGTTAAAAAGCAAAAGGTGAAAGGCTATCACCAGGATAAACAAACATTAAAGGGGGAAAACAGCTCTTCAACACCGGTACACACGGGTATACATCAGCTGTGAATAAACTTTGTTTAGAAATCAGAAGAAAGCTGCTGCTTGGCAAAACGTAACCCAGAAGAGAGCACGTGGAGTTAGAGGGACGGTGTGGCTATAGCCGTGCACTTCATGCTCTAGGAAGCCCTTGACAGTCCTGTTTTCCGAAATAAGACATTTTTTTTCCCCACACGTCAACAGGAATGTCCAGATAATGTTCTTGAATAAAACACTTCATCGTAGAGCTCAGTAATTGAAATAACTCCCTTCATTGTCACCTCTGTATTAAAGCGATGTCATGCCCTTGGCGCTGCTTTTTCCTCTGTTCCACTCACTGAAGGCTGTTCTGTCACATCATTACTGTGCCGGCCCCGTCCCACCAGCCTCCTGCTGGAAATGTGAATAATGTCTCCCGTGCACTCACGCTCTGTTCTCATCTTAGGGGTTCCTACACACCTCCCGTGTTGCTGAAATGCATTTTCTGAAGCGCTGTACGATTACCCCTCCCTGTGCAGCCTACCAAAGAATTCGTCCTCCCCCACCAGGACACGGACAAATATTTCTTAATTTCTGGGAGCAACATCAGTTCCTCATGGGTCAACAGTGCAGCTTATCTGTAATTCCTTGTTGCCTTGTAATTCCTTTCAGGGAAATTTTTTTTCCCAATATTCAACCTAGACCTCCCCCGGCGCAACCTGAGGCCGTTCCCTCCTTTTCCATCACTTGTCACTGGGGAGAAGCGACTGACCCCACCTCGCCACAGCCTGAGAGCAGGGGTCTCCCCTCAGCTCCTTTTCTCCAGGCTGAACAACCCCCTTTCCCTCCGCCGCTCCTCACAGCCGCCACGAAGCAGAACATTTACAACAGTTTCATCACATCAGGCGCAGAAGGGAGGGCGATTATGCACTGAAACAAACTCCAAATCCAGGACTGACTGTCTCCCCCTGTCCTTAAATCACCATGGGAGGACTTTCTGGATGATAAGCTTTAGCCGGTTAGTGGCAACTGGGCAACACAACGGGAATCTGGTGAAAAAGCAGGAATTGTGGGCCAGGGAAAAAAAAAATTATCCCTGGAAATAAGAAATATTTTATGACAAAAAGAGCGGAGAATAAGGTACAAAACCTGCAAAGATACAAAGTGCAAAGTTCCGTTCTTCCCCCTTTTGTTCCCACTATGGAAAGCCGCAGCAGTAAACCCTCCTTGCTGCCTCTCCAGTTCACAGGGGGCCAGGGCAGCTCCCAAAGGCCCCTCTGACCGTGCTGCGAGGCTCGGCCGATATTCTCTCTGAAACACAGAACAAACACTCCCAAAGGCAGACCCGTGGTACCATGCAACAGAACATCCTGCTGCATGGAAAACCTCCCTGCTGCTGCTCCTAGCCGGTCAGAACCCGTAAGTACTTACATGTTCGGAGCTCTGGAGCCTCACTGTCCGTCTCCTTTCAGCTCTCCAAACCCCTCCCCAGGAGGGAGCCAGCTGTGGGCAGGTCTGTGCCCTGGCGGAGCCAACAGGGTGTCCCATCGAACGGAGACATTTCACCCGTGTCCTGACAGAACCTGCTTCAATTTTACAGTCGTCACCCGGATTGCTTGCTTCTCTGCCAAACTGCAGTAACAATGTAAGTGAGAGAAAAGCTGCAGAATCTGTTTTGAAATATAGATGAGGAGCACGTGTATGGCTACAGCCGGGTAATTACCTTGTCACGGTGAAGAGGAAGAAAAAAGGAGATTGTTCCTCTCTTCTGAGTGCAGCTTCTGCTTTACCTCAGTCACCATGCTAACGGGGAACACCTGTGAGGTGAAAGAGCCGCTTGTGACAGGCAGTAGCCCTGTAACAACACATTCTGGCTGGCCAGCCAGCTCTGCTGGAGATACATCCATCCCTCCAGGGGCCCTAAGGACCTTCGTTGGTACTTAAGGTAGGTGCTGACAGGCAAAATTTTACATTTAGAATTTAAAATTCTGAAATTGTTATGTAAATAAAAATAGCAGGATAGCAAAAACATTATTGCAGTTTCTCAACTGGACATTCTCAACCTCACCTGTTTAGTCACACTTGTTCTGGGCTGAACTGTGTTCTCCTTACAGCCATGAACAGCGAAACTTCACGTAAGAGTTGAGGAAAGTTGACATAAGAAACCAAGCTCAGAGCCTTCTGACTTCTGAACTTCTTCAGCGGGTGCTGCTTGCCCAGAGATCCCGTGATTTCTGTGCGAGGCTCACAACACACTTCTGTTGCTACCTGAGAACAAAAGGAAAAATGAGGGAGGGCAAAGGCAGCAGCCTGGCTGTGGGAGATCATCTGCTAGTAGCGCAAAATGAGGAATGAAACAAGAAATGAGGAGAAAAAAAAATTATAGTGTTACAAAGTGTAGAGCAGTCTTATGTCTTACAAACCATGCAGAAGGAGTAGCAAGAGTTACCACCAGTTTGAGATAAAGTGCCGGGAATAGTGAAAAGACAAATGGGACACTGAGGCTCTTCTACTAGAACAGAAAATTAAGGGAGGTTATAAACCTTCTACATCTACAGTCATCTACTCTGGGGTTAGTTCTGTTCATCTTTATGTCTCTGTGACAGCCCCAAAATGCAAAGTCAATCTCGTGCTCAGATCTGAAGTGACATTACCTGAGGCTTCCTTTTATTTTTGTGTTGTGTTCCCAACTGGATGAAATGACCCGTGATGGCACTGAAGCCGAAGATCTCAACAAGAAGGGAAATGTTTCCTATACCAAATTTCATGTTATTTTTAAACAAGTACCGCTACTCTGGAACATTCTTCTGACAAAAACTTCTGTCAGAATTGTATCATCAAAGCATACTCCTACAGAAGAATGGCTTCAGCCTCTTCTACATCTTTATGCAGCTGTTTCTGCCTCCAAACGAGGAACACTGGGGGCTTGCCAGAGCTGTGACCGGCTCCAGTCCACTTATCCACCATCTAAAGAAAATGACACTTTGAATTAAGAAGTATCTGCAGGGTTTTACTCTCCTCTCGATGCACACATCTGTTGTCCACAAATAGAAAGAGATTTTGTATGTGCACAAACTGAAGGGAAATTTTTTTTTTTTTAATATCTAGCTTCTATACGCAGGTATTTTTAAGCTGTAACAATGGGAAGCCGTTGGAAATGGCAGCGGGACGTTCCAAAGCACTGGTACTCTCTTCACACTTGAGTGTGGCAGTTTCTCTCACAGATTGGGATCAATAAGCTAGTGGGTAGATGTGAGGCAAACAGGTTCACCAAATACTTGTTATTCCTGGTCCAGAAAACAGAGAGGCAGCATCAGGAAAAAGCAATCTACTGAAAAATTGTAATTTTACAGGGGTGATGAGAAATTTAATTCTCACTCATATAGGGTGGTTTTAAGTGTATTTCACTAGGTCGAAACAGTAATGCTAGATTCCATTTGCTCTGGGTTGCCAGCACCTTTCACAGATGAAAACGAGGAAATAGGTTTGTACTGAAATACTACACATATGGATGGGGCAGATCCCGCACATGCTGAGGTTACCTCCCCTAGGCATGGCAAAAAGATATAGATGGATAGATAGATAGATAGATAGATAGATAGATAGATATACTATATATTATGTCACTATTCAGAACTGACAAATTAATCTAATTTTCTAGCACTACACTTAAAGATGAGAATATGTTCCTGTTCCTATTTTTTCCTAAGGACGCAGGAAATGAGATTTCATTATAAGAACATGAAACAGAACGACATGTCACTGGGAAACAGGTATCTCCTTCAATTATGAATGATTGATGACCTAATTGCTTTATTATTGAAAGAAGCCAGAGGGTTTTTTTTTAAGAAAAATCCACCAGCCAAAAGAGACGTGATCATTTCCTAACAAAATGTTAGAGCGACAAATGTATAAACAGCTGCTCCCCTTCTCTATTAGTTTAATTCCAGTTTTAAATTTAAATCTGTAGCTTCAATAAACCAGAATCTCTTGCGGGAGAAAACTACTGTTAAAACAAACTGGTCTAGTGAAAGGTATCCCTGCCCACAGCAGGGGGATGGAACGTGATGATCTTGAAGGTCCCTTCCCACCCAAACCATCCTGTGAGTCCATAAACCCCCATCACATACCCCCTATGGGATTCCAGAAACCACCCATGCAGCTGCTTACCTTATCATCTTATATAACAGAATAATTTATTTCTAATCCATCTTAGAAAGCAGCTCCTGGCCCCCAAGCAAAGCAAAGGAACATGCTTTGTGTCCAGAGCATCCTAAGTGTAAGATCCTACACAGCAAACCAGCCAGAGTGCTCCGGAGCACGACAGCTCTTGCTTTAGCCTTGTACCTCCGTAGCACCAGCCTCCCTTGCATCAGCACAGTCTGCATAAGGACGTTCTCTCTCTGCTGCTGTTTTTCTTTAGCTGCAGAAATATCCTGTCTACTATTGCTGCGGTTCCTCCTTTTCCTTTTTTTTTCTTTCCCCTGGAACGGCTCAGAGAGGCTGTGACCTAGAATAGAGCAATACTGGACAGATGGATATTGGCACCTTGGAGGCAACTGTACCGCATGCCCAGGAGGGACTGGGAAGAGCTTTGTGCAAACCATATCCATCAATCTCCCCTCCCAGGCAGGGACTCTGCTTTGGGCCACAGCCCAGGCTGGGTTTCCCCTTTCTCAAGGAAAGGTTTTAAGCCAAGAGACTAAGAGCACGCTAGCGTGACTATATTGTCCTACTTATGCCGAGCACCCCACAGCTCTTCAGAAGGGAACAGCCTGTGCTACCTCTGCCAGGAGCTGCTGCCCACTCGGGACTGAGGGAGGCAGCTGATGCCAGTGCGAGGCCATTCCCGACTGTGTCTGGAAGATCACGGTGATCGGGGATGTTCCTGAGGAGCGGGCAAAAGCAAACGGCACTTCTATCATCAGGAAGGGCAAGGTGGATCCAGCCTCACCCCCGTCCCCGGGAAAGCGATGTAGAGTATGTCTGGAAACCATTTTGAAACACAAGAAGGGCAAGGAGGTGATTAGGGGTAGTCAGTGAAGTCAGAATCATGTCTGACCAACATTATAGCCTTGTGCAGCAAAAGACCCGACCTGCTGTGATGAGGGGACAGCAGCGGGTGTTCGCCTGGGCTTTGGCACAGCTTCTCAAACTCTCTCCCAGAACACACTCGTAGAGAAACTGGTGAAGTACAAACTAGACAAGGGGACACTGAGGTGGACGGAACACTGCCAGGCTCAGCGGGTTATGATCAGTGGCACAAAGTCCAGCGGGAGGCCAGTCACTGGTGGTGTTCCCTGGGTCTAGGTGTTTAACATCCTCATTAATGATCTAGGTGATGGGACACTGCACAACCTCAGCGAGTCTGCAGAGGATACTAAACTGGGAGGAGGGGCTGACAGTCCAGGTGGTTGTGCTGTCATTTAGAGGGGCCTCGGACAGGGTAGGAAAATGGGCATGGGGAAGAACCTTGTCAAGTTCAAAGGGAAATACAAAGTCCTGCACTCAGGAAGAGCAACTCCATGTGCCAGTAAAGGCTGGTGTACGACTGGCTGGAAAACAACTTGGCAAAAAAGGACCTGGGGTCCTGGTGGCCAGCAGCATCCCGGGCTGCATCGAGCAGAGTGTCACCAGCAGATTGAGGGAGGTGATCCTTCCCCTCTGTCAGCACTGGCGCGTAATGCTTTCAGCTCTGGGCTCCCCAGTACGAGACAGACCTGGACTTACTCATGTCAGCCCAGTGAAAAGCCACAAAGATAATTAAGGCATTGTCATACACAGAGAGTTTGCAATCACCGTGCTGCACACCCTGCAAAAAGCCTCAGGTAAGCCAGTCCATACCGAGTGGAGCCAGCAGCTGCGTTTAGTTCCCTGTGTGAAACCTGCCCGAGGGTGATTCACAGGCATCGGACCATATGGCACAGAACGGGCTGCGGCCACGCCACCAAAACCTGTCAGACTGCACAAAGCAGTGACTCTGTCCAAACTGCCGACCAGGAGGGGCCCATATCCCATGCAAGATGCCCAGAATTGCCTGGAGATGTTTGGGAGAACAGTAATTGGGCTGGAGCTTGTATATACACACTAAAATACATTGGTTGCTTAACTGTTTCAACAATCAAACAGCACCATCAAATTCCAGTGCCAATGCCTACATCCTGCTGCTGCTTAATTTACCCGTGTAGATGCAGCTGCAGAAACAACCCTCCACACCACCCCCGCCTAATCGGGTTCCGCTGCTGCCAGTGGGCCTGACTCCAAGATTCGAGGAAAAACGTGTACTATCATTTGCACGTATATAGCTCAGAACACACATTAACACAGCACTAGCTAGAACTAGAGCAGCACTTTCCCCCTCTCATTTTCCTATTCCCTCATGACAGAGTATCTCCCTCCCACACAGGCAAAATATTAGTAGACCCTCCTCTCCACACACGGTGTAAGAATCCCCTTCCTCTCCCACAGGCACAGAAAGGAGTTTGCAGAAGGAACCATGGCATTTCCACACGGGAGACTGATCAGAGGGAGGCTGCACGCACAGCCTGGACCAGATGCCCATCCTGTCCAATCTTCCTCAGAAAACACTCACGTACTAGTCACTGCCGTGACTGTTTGTACTATGATCAGCCGCCAGCAAGCCAAGCCGTCACACAGCTGATTGCTGCGGAATAGCTTTATCCAGCCAGACACAGATGGCCAAAGAACGGAGCAGAGGAGACAGATCAATTGTCATTTGAAAAACTTGCTGTTCCTCTGGTGGGGGAAGCTGTGAGACACAGCAGGTTGCTTTTAGAAGACTCCCCTGGTGTGCAAGTGACACATCCTTGAAGTGCACATTTCCCTACAAAGCCACAGCTGCCCTCCCAGCCCACGAAGGCTGTTGAAGGTATCACCACAGCAAGGCATACTAACTGAGCTAAGGCACTGTACCAGCATCTGACCTTCAGCGGAGGATCCCGCAGGCTGCTTTGGCGGCGGAGGATCCCGCAGGCCGCTGTGGCGGCGGAGGATCCCGCAGGCCGCTTTGGCGGCGGAGGATCCCGCAGGCCGCTTTGGCGACGGAGGATCCCGCAGGCTGCTTTGGCGACGGAGGATCCCACAGGCTGCTTCGAGGATCCCGCAGATGGCTGCTGAGGGGCTGGCCATGGTCTGACCGGTGCAGGCTCCATCCCTCACCTCCCTCCCTGGCCCTGGGCCTTTCCTGATGCAGGGTCCCAGCCCCATCCTGAAGCTGCCCGACACTCCTGTGGACAGAAGCAGGCCGCAGCTCAGCACACAGCAGCACATGATGGGCAGCACCAGAC
>WKFP01014111.1:248363-258366 GCA_011057875.1 Pterocles orientalis
ATTCCAGTTAGAATTTGGCCAGTGGCTGTGCATTGCTGCCTCTCGTGGTTTAAAGCCACGTGGTAACTAAGCACCATGCAGCTCCTCACTCTCTCAAACCGTGACACTGCCCTTTAAAAATGCTTTCTACTTTCGGTTTTCTTTTCTTACTCCTGTTCGTAAAGCTGCCTGTATAGTCTGATGCTCTGTCTGGTGCGGCTGCCCAGTGCCAAAATGTTCCTTGTGCCTAAACCAGGGTTCAAAAAGTCAGAAGTCTCAGTTCCAGGTCATCCATCACAAGGTTTGAAAAGCTGGACTGAAGAATTGGGGGGGGTTCTTTTCTTTTAGTTCCACTTTCTCCCCCTTTTTTTCTTTACCCTGATAAGTGTATATGATACTATGATAGCATAAAGTACACTTGGAAGAAAGAAGGTAACCCAAAAGCCTTGGTTTAAGACCAAGACCTTGTGTTTCTTCTTCGCTAGAGGATATTTTGGATTAATGGGGAATTTAGATAAAACAGCAAACATGCAACTTACTGAAGGCTTCCTTTCTAGGGAAGCAGGAAAGAGGACAATTAATCACTGTGGGCAGTGTAGCGCAGATTGAGCAGTAACTTCTCTCACCAGGGCACAGACGTTTTTGTGAAGGCTCTCTGTGGCCTATGTTGCTATCTTTTCTGAAGTTCTTTTCCAGACTCATCAATTTCTGTCATGTTAGCAGCAGCATCATTTCTCTGACCCTTGAATTCTTCCATCTGCCCAGGATGCTACTCCAGAGGTAGCTGGCTTAGGTCATTGCCTTGACCGCATTGTCCTGTTTAAATCCTCTTTGGGTTTCCGGTTCTTACCGTACACAGGATTCTTGTCTTCATTTTGTAGCTGTTTGATGATATATCCCCGATGTTCAGTACCAAGAAGGGAGCTCCCAGCTCTTTCTGGTGTTTGGGATACTGGAGTTTGCTGCCTACGTGTTCCATGATCTCACACTTGAGAGGGCACATCCAGTAGCCCTCCTTGTGACACAGCCCCTGTGTTCATTAAGGTTGTTGTGATGAGTACAGACCGCATTTAGACTGCTGGCAGGCTGCGCAGTATTGTCTCCAGCTCCCTGGTTGTTTGCAGCAGGCTGCTTCTTGTCTTAGAATTCCTCTGTGTTGCAGCTCATACAAATTTTAAGAAGTGAAGTCACGGATGGTTTAGAAAACTTAGGAAGAAGCTGTAATGCAAGCAGAAGGGCTTTTGCAGTCCCATAAAGGGCTGATGAAAAGGCACGATTTTAGTGATACTGAACGCTCGGTACCACAGGGTGGCATCAGGAGTGACAGCTTACAGCCCTTTGTAGCCGTGGTAGTAGTACATTGTCTGTTGTACGTTGTGGAAGCTGACAGTTCTTGAAGAGGGAGAAAATCAAGTCTTGAAGTTTAAACCAATGACTTGGGAAGTAGTGTGTGCATGGCACATACTCATCTGCCTACTTCAGAGAGTCTGGCTTCGTGTGGCCACTCTGTTACAAGCTTTTCTAGAAACTAAATGATGTCTTGAAATAAGGCACTCCACAAATAATTCCCTGGAACTTCTTTTAAAAGGCAAGGTGAATAATTCCCTTAGCTCAGATGTGGTGGTCTGTAGTGTTGATGGGACAGGCACCACCTGAGAGGAACAGGGACAATTTCCAGCAGGTGTTTCAGGGTTCTGTCACCTGGTGATAAGGATTTGAATTCATTAAGTTAATGTCTTTTCTCCCTGGTACTCAAAAAAAAACCAAACAAAAAAATCATGTTTGTTTAAACAGCTTTCTACTGATAAACTGTGGCTAAACTTAAATAGTTTCCTGCGTCTTTTCCAGTCGTGTGGGCTTTCAGGGGCTACTGGAAGGAATGGAAGTATTTTAACTTCTCAGCTGTGCTTAAGTAATACAGGTTTACAAAAATACTCAACACTGAAACACTGATGAAGATTTTTAGGCAACCTAAATCTGGAAGAAATGGTAGATCTTATAATGTGATATCTGTTGTGGATTTTATCTGTCCAGTTGTGTATCTCTGAAAATTAATGGAATTATGAAAGCGGGTACCAATTCATATCTAAATTTTTTAAAAGATTGAATGTATAAAGTGCATACTTTAGTTGCAAGACACTTAAAATCGTAACAGCTCTACTGCAATTAGTTACTGACTGCAGGTGTGAGCTATTTCTTAGTCTTTATCAGTCTGCTTCCAGGTGCAGCTTTTTACTTCATTTAAGAGGTGGAGGAATGAAAAGGATGTTTTGCCATAAAGCAAATAGTGAGTACCTAGTTTATTTAAAAAAAAAAACCAAAAAAAAACAAAAAACAGGACCAAGTGAGAAAGCTGAGGGATAAAAACTCTTAGTTTGACAGAAGACAATGGCAAGCACAATCAGTGAAAGTTTTACAACTGGCTTATTTTGTTTTTTCTTTCTTAAAGAAAGAAAACACAATTTGTGTCTGCAGTTGGTTGTGTATTTGGAATGTTGAATCACAGATGATAGAAAAGAAGCTGACAGAGTGCTGCATGTGTGACAGACGTGTACATGGGAACTGCTCTAGAAGACCACGTTAAGAACGGAACACTCTACAAGGGATTTTGTTGAATGTTATCTGCAAAGAGAAGTTCGGTGGGAGGCAGGGAAGGGATGAAGTTGCCAGTTGCACTAACATGTTCTGTGTTAATGCTTGTAGGTCAGGGTTTTGTTATAGCTGAATAGATGATGAGAAGAAACTGACGGCGACAGTAAACATGAAGAAGATTTGCCTGGGTGGCAGTGTCAGTAACTTGCGGTATGGTTGTGATCCTGCGGGTTGTATAGCAGAGCAGACAGTGAATTATCGGGGAGTAGGTGTGCTGTGAAGTGCGCACATTAAAATGTGTCTTGCCGTGGTTGCAGCCACAACACGGTTTGGGTTTCTGTAGTACCTTGCGATATGAGCAAGCTGCGAGTCTTGAGAGGCGTAAGCAGGAGCAGCTGGTGGAGCCGCCCCGCTGTGCCAGCAAGGGTGAGACCAGGGAGAGAGGTGCTCTGGGGACAGGCAGAGTGTGGTGGACAATGCACAGCAGTAGTTCTTGAGTTTGTTTATTTATATTCATTTTTTTTGCTGTGCTTAGGGATCTTATCTTTTAATTATTGTGAGTCATTCATTTATTTATTTTTTTTAATAGAATGATCCCATCAAAGGAAATACTGAGGCAGCAGGGAGGTACCGGTGGTTTTGACAACTAGTTTGGGTACAGCCAGATTTTTGAAGAAGGTATTGTGTGTTTCTGGCAGCTCAGACAAAATTAAGGTTGCCTGAGACTATGTATGTGTTCACTTTCCCACTGACTGCGGCAAGTGGCAGATACATTAATCTAAATTTAGAAGTATAAATTCCTTATTCTGTGCTCTTATATCCTTGTGATAATGTTTAACGCCTTTAAAGAAAAGATAACTTCGTAGCCTTATGAAGTTGGTGAGGATGATTTTACATTTTAAGTTAGTGTAAGAGATAAAATTCTCATTATGTAAAGAAGTAAAATTGAGTAAGCTTTTTCCTAATTCAGTTGTGATAAGGAAAGTCACTCATGTTTCTGGGTATTTGTCACTGACCCTTTGACTGGAATTTACCATCTCCACAGGTGTGCAAAGGAGCAGTTTGTGTGGACTTTTTCTGATGAGCTGAAACTTTTAGTCGAAGCTGATTACATCTGAAGTGAGGGAGGAAGAGAAGGGCCTGCCTGAATTACTCTCTTGATTGGAGAAGATGGTAGCAAGCGATAGAGAGCTAGAGCTGATGACAGGTAGTGGTATTGCTGCTGATGGGGATGGATGGGGAGGACAGTGGTGTTTGTGCTCCATACGGTCACCTGCGAGCCTGAGAGCAGGATCAGTTTGCATTCTGTCCATGTTCATATAAATTATCCTGCTGGTGAACATGACTCTGTTCCTGCTCGATCTGTTCATCTAGGTTAATGGAGAAAAGAGCAGAAATGTAGCTCAATACATTTCCTAATAAATATTTCATTTTGGTGAAGAGGCAATTTTAGAATTCTCTCTTGTGCTCTCATAAGCAGTTCTGGGAACCTGCAGATGAAAATGGCTAGAAAGGGTTTTGTAAAGATTCCCACTGGGAAAGCCAGGCAGCACAGATTGCACAGAAATCCCCTCCAGGGTGATAAAGAAGATGAGTCTTCCCTTCCTCAGAGGGAGAGGTAAGCTATTAATTAGGATATTTCCAACTTCTTATTGCTTGAAAACCATGGTGTAATATTTAGTTTATCTTATTGAACACTAACACTGCTTTATTTTAAGGAAACAATTTTAACTGCTAAATTTGCTCTTGTTTACAGGTAGGTCTTCTGTATAGACATTACTTGTAACTTCAGCCTCAGAATCAACAGGGCAGGTTGTAAAAACACATTTCTGTTCCTCAGGCTTTTGGGCAATAAAGAAAAATCGGGGTTTGCGATGGTGCTCTGGTTATTTCAGAAAAGCATTTCTGTGTTCTAGGCACTTTGTGTCCCGACTTCTCTTTAGTTTGCTGGGAACAGATCTGACTGCAACATGTGTTTAAACACGCAATGTTGTCCTTAATAGCTTCCAGTTTTCCTGTTCCCCACGCTTAACAATTCCCAGTTTACTAAAAATGAGTATATATTGCTACGTACCTAAAATATTACCTTGTAGTATTCCTTTAAAGCTTTCTTTGCTCTTGTGAGTTAAACCTCATGAGAAGGAGGCTACTAACACAGTGCCTGCTATCACCCCAGCTCCAGTCTTGCCCTGGACATGGATGTTCTTTAGGGCAGGGATTTCTGGCTGTTCCGGCCATTGAACAAATAGTTACACAAATGAAATGAAATCCTGGTGTGTTACCATTCGGATGGTTTGGAACTCCACCTGGATTTGATTTTTTTTCCCTATATTGTCTTGAGGTAATGAGTTTCTTTTTAAAACAGTGTTAAAACCTTCTGAAGGTTTGAAGGAAACCCGTGATTCGGTATTGTTACCTATTCCATCTTTGTTTACCTTGTATTTAGTAAAACCTTTATAAATGTCTTACTGGATGGGAAGATAAGATTGCTGGTCTCTTACTGGGGCTTAGACCAATGCTATGGGGTTTTTTTTCTGTAACAGTAAATTAAAGCAGTAGGGACTGGCTGAGGATGTGCTGCCGCACGCAATGTCCTGTACAAACCAAACAGATGGCGTTTTATGCCTGGGAGAAAATCTTACTGCTCCAACAGAAGTGGCAAGGCATGGAGTAGGGAAATGTTTAGTTCTTAGTACTGAATTTTTTTCCTAAACTTCTCAGTTGCCCATTTGTTTTTGGGAAGGTTTACTGTATAAGATGTGCATGGGTTTGCAAAATCTTTAAGAGTAGCTTTCGATCCACTGTGTGTGGGTTTGGTTTTTTTTTTGATGAACCATTAACTTGTATAGAATTTTACTGCAAAGTTATAATCCATTCTTTTGCTCTTAGGCTGGTGGGTTTTTCACTTATGCCCTTCTTCTTGACCGAAGTCAGTTCTGACTTGTAAAGACCTTGTGCAAATATTTGAGTTGTAAGAAAGTTGTATCTTAAAATCTGTGAGAGATCGAGACCTTTGGAATTTTTAGGAGACTGTGCTACCAGAAGACGCATTTTATTTCTGAAAGATGGTCAGTTACTCCTGTTGCTGAAGATAGAGAAGGAACATTTTAAAGTCTTTTTTAATACTTTTGTGCACAATTGCTTACGCTTCAATTACCTATCCCATACAGTGATCAGAACAGAGTTTGAAATTTTAAGTTAAACTAGCAGAATTATCAGAAACAGTTAAAATCTGCTTTAAAGAAGATGTTGCCAGTCTAAGCTTTTTGTACTTGTGCAAGTATCTTGTCTTCTGGGTTTTGGTCTAAGTGTGTCAGATGTGTCCCCCTGAAATAACTTCTGGATCACTTTCTTTTTCCTAGAAAGAGGCATAGGGGAATAAAGGAATACTTTTAATTGATTACATGTATGAATGCTTGCTGATAAAAGGAGATCAGAATGTGAACCAAGAGAGGATGAAGAACAAAGTGAGTAAGACAGCATCAGAAATTTTGGATAGACAAAGAGGGAGGTGAGGGAAGGAAAGAAATTGTTGTGGGTGTTTTGTTCAAATTCTAGTAAAGCAAAAGTAAAAATACTTCAGCATTTTTTTACTGAAATCTGACTAAGATGAATAAATGTAAGAGCTTTATATCAAATAAATTTAGATTTATACTTTAAAGTTAACAAAGCATTTATGACAATTTGGAAATTATTGAAAACTATTTAAATCAAATGACAGTTGGAGCCGTACAAGTTTAGAAGTTTTCGGATGGAAACGCTGAACCAGGTGTGACAGCAATAGGTTTTTCTGCAAGTACAGATATGCCCTGAATTTTTATCCACTATCTTCATCTCAATGAAATTAAAATTTTTAAAAGTGAATGAACTGACAAAGGATGAAAGCTTTTCTTTAAACCACCCACAAAGATGTGTTCCTGCTAATTAGAAAATTGGCAGGAAGTTGCTAAACTTCCTTCACTCTGTACTGAGTACATTTAAGATCAACATATGCCCCAAACCGGTATTCTGGTTTTTTTAAATTACAAGTTGTTTCTTGTAAGCACAATTGTACCCTCACACAGCAAATGCTTCTTAACAGTGATACAAAATATTATTTCTGCTAGTAAAATGCAACATCAAGAATCTGAACAAACTCAAATTGTTAGTAATTCATAAATCGGCATTTATTTCTGTGTTTATCTGTTTGGCTGATGAGGCTGCATTTCAGCTCAAACCAGTGCCTAGAAATGATCATCAAATCATAAAGATTAGAATTTCCTTTGGTGTATCTTAAAGGTGGAAATACAAAATAAAACAAATTTGACTTCAAAGCAAAAAAACCAAAACAAAACAAACCTCTCTAGCTAATTAACTGATTGAGTGACTAAATGAGAGCAATCACAGAGCAGTGAGGAAGCACCTGGGATTGCAGACACAGCACCCAGCTGATGGAGCTTGAGTGAAGGGTCTCTGAGGTGGTAGGAAGTCAATATAACAGCAGTTGGGGAAGAATGGAAGGGTGGCTTGTCAGATGGTGGCCAGAGTTAGTGCGGGAACATGGAGGCTGCTCTGCTAGCTGAGGTTAATCACACAGTCTGTTTCCCTCGGTCTGAAGAGGACAAGCTGCTCATTTAGGCCGTTACCTACAGCTGATGAGCTCCAAGAAGAGCGAAACCTCTTAAGATAGGTCCTGTAGTATTGGCCTAACACTCTTCAGCGCGGCTGGCTCGCAGTCGGTTCGTGCTTAAGAAGCTGCCAGTGTGATAACCACAGAAATGTGTGGTTCCGAGTCATCCGTGGCTGAACCTGTTAGAGCAGGTCAATGGGAAAACAGTCATTAAGTTTGACTTTTTATTTCTATTGTTGGTTTTTATCCAGCCAGGTGTACATACATAATGCATGTGGGCGTGGGGGGGAGTTTTTAAAGGCAGGGAAGAGAGAGAACCGTGAAACAGAAGAATGGAATCCAAACAGGAAAAGAAAAAAACCCCAAGATAATGAAGAGAAATGTTTGCGTTTCTGGTGTTATTAAAGGTATTTTCCATGGGGACTGGCTCTAGAATTCTCCACGTGTATTGGTATGGAATTTATAAATTAGCTTTTGTGTTAACTCCAGCATAGGGGTTCCTCATGAAGCGACTGAACAGGGTTATTGTAGCCACTGAAAGAGGGAGGAGGGGAATGGGTAAAGGGAAATGGTCAACTGAAGGTTTGCATCAAAGGTACTCAAGGAGTTTTGTAAGAATTATTATATCTTACACGTAATTTTTGTGCTTTAAGGTGAACATTACTTTGCAACAAGTATATACAAGTAACTGTTAGCATTTAATGATTTCTTTCTAATATTATTTAGTAGCAGTTAAGCTATGGGGTTTTTTTTAGTGAATATTTTACTACAGTGCAGATAATTCCTTGCTGATTCTCAGCATTATGAATTTAAATAATAGGCATCCTGAACTAAATCTCCCATGGGACTTGAGGTTAGTCTTCCTAGTGCAGCAGGAAAAAAACCCATTTTTTTTACATATCTATATATGATACATGCACACACTTATGTATAAGTAAAACTAAATTATCATTATAATTTTACCAAGTCTCAGTAATTTTCAACAGCCTCAGCCACTAATCTGAAGACTTAGCAAAGCGGGTTGAGCTCATGCATTGTGCCAGCACTAGTTGAAGTTGGAGCAGGTGACGGTTTACTCCGGTATCTCTGAAGTTAAATCAGCAATGCAATCTGCGTGGTGTCAGGCGCTGGCTGCAGCAGGAGCTTCGCCTTTGAAACTGCCGCTTCTCCTTCCAGCTCGAGCGTACCAGACTGTTGAGACCTCTAGGCTGCAGTCGGTGTTAGTACCTGTACTGACTTCTCTGGCGCATGAACGAGACACTCTTTGCCAGTACTGGGTTCATCTTACTGATTTCAGGTTTCCTTCCTTAAACAAAGTTGCTGCCTCTTGACATAAAGCAGAACTACATTCTGTGGAGCCGGCACCATTCTTAACTTTAAATCCAAGCACTGTTCTGTCACTGCAGGGAGGAAATTCTGTATTTCCCTGGGTCAGACTGGAGCAGAGTACTTGTGTGCTCTCTTGCAAGTTTTCTGTACTTCACCGTAGGTGGTGAGTGTAAATTTAGCCGGTGCTGTCAGAGCAAGAGCTGATGGGAAGGCCAGAACCTATGGAACTAACTTTTACTTCCAGCTCTCCATGCTTATCAGAATCCTTGAAACTTTGGGAGGCATCCAGCCAGAAGAGATTGGCTTTGGCCTGAAAATTCAACTGCGGTTGGTTTTAGCAGCCTTTAAAGAAAAAACGCAGTAGGTTAATCCTACTTGTAGTCTTATCTTTAAGTGAAGCAAGAGCTGTTGTAATGCACGTGTCCTCTCTGGATTGTTGAAGGTTGCAAAAAGCTTTTTGAAGAAGAGATACCTATGGAAATCATCCAGGACAGACAATGTAGACTGCCTGTCACATCGCCATGACTGGAAGCAGAGTAAGTTATTTGATGATGCTGTTTTTGCTAGATTAGCAAAACAGGATGTTCATCATGAAACACCTCTGTGTGTGAAATTCGTGTCGTTGTCAGATTTTAGATTTCCTCTCTGAAAAGACTGGTGGCAATACAGATAGTTTGTGTCTAGATGTATTTCTTTAGGCACTGGGATTTTCAGTCTGTGGTTGAATTGAGTGTTATTAAAGCTAAAGAAATAAAATTCCAGTGTTCCTCTTCAGTTATTTATGTGTGTACCAATTCTACATGTTTGGAAAAACCTGCTGGTCTCGTTTAGCACTTGAAGCAATCTGCAGATCTCTGAGTTTTCTTTTGATTCAGTATTTACTTTGTCCATGACTTCTGTGTCTTTTTAGTATCGTGAGAGAAGACAGCTTGTTTTATATCACACACTGTAGATTTCTAATTTGAAAAACACTGGGGTGGGGAAAGGGAAAGCAAAACAAAACCAGCCTGAGATGTTATCTTTCTGCTAAGAATGCTGCAGCATAGGGTACAGGTAAGAAAAACACCTCTTTCTGCTCCAAGAGCAAGGTTACATTTTTGGGCAGAAGACAAATACAGCTGAAGAGTCGGAGAGCAGTTCCCTGGGGTCTCACCCTCCCCAGGTTAACTCAGTGAACAGTCCCAGCTGATAAGTGACCAGAGGGTGAACAGAGAGGGGTCTGCTGGAGGCAATGTTAAAACCACAAACCAATTCACCTCCTCTCTTACTGTCCAGTGTAGAGACATGTGAAGTTACGGAGATAAAGGGGTGAGGGAAGGGAGAGGATAAACGGGCAGTCTGAGGTTTGTGTGTCTGCTCCTAGGCTCTGAACTGTCCCTCGGGAACAGTATCCTGATGCTTTAGTATGGTTCTGTCAAAGCTTCGGGCCAGTGCTCAGTCGTGGGCCAAAAAAAAGAGCTAATATTCTATGAAGGTTGTTTTAAAAAAAAAAAA
>WKFP01014111.1:261259-275013 GCA_011057875.1 Pterocles orientalis
CCCAGTGCCACCCCCTGCCATGGGCAGGGACACCTCCCACCAGCCCAGGTTGCCCAAAGCCTCATCCAGCCTGGCCTTGAACCCCTCCAGGGATGGGGCACCCACAGCTTCTCTGGGCACCCTGGGCCACTGCCTCACCCCCCGCACAGGGAAACATTTCTTCCTCCCATCTCATCTCCATCTCCCCTCAGTGGTTACTGGAAATAAATGCCTGTGCAGAGAGAATGCAATGTAAAGGAACGGGGCACAGCCGTTTAGAAGGGGATGGGATTTACAGGTAAAAGGTGTGTTCGCACGACATCGTGTTACGTTCCTTTCCCCCGGGAGCACAGGACCGAAGGCAATCTCAGGGGTCGGCGTGTCCTGTAGTGCTGGTGAAGGTCTGTCTTAAAACAACAGCGTGTTCGTGCTGTTTTCTTGAAGGGGTTCCAGAGTGTCATTCTGACTGTGGTTGTAAGCGTCCCACAATTTCAGGAACATTTCAGGCTGGTTTCTGTCTGCTCCCTCTCGTGTGCGGCCGCTCTTGGAGAGGATCTCTCCCCTGCTTTCCTTTGACTTCTCAGACGTGTCCCTCTGCAGCTTGGTCAGCGTATGGCCCAAGCGAGTTCCCGTGGTCCCCCTGCTGCACACCTCGTCTCCTGCTCTCCTCTGCCTCTCTGCAGTTTTGCAAACTGTGTGATATCCTGGGTGAGATCTCATCAGAAGCTTCTAAAATGACAATAGAACTTCTCCATCGGTGCTCTGACCGGTGCATCAAACCATTACATGTCTTGTGCCGTTAGAGCGTTGTAATCATCTTGTGATCGTTCAGTACAGCAGTTGACCTCCTAGTTTTTGGCTAAACTAAAACTATTCCGAACTCTCCTGGTGATCTTCACACAAGGTGTCTGTTTTCACAGCTGTCCTTTCGCGGTGACGTGCTGGGGCATAGACATTCCAACCTGTCCTTCTGTGGGAAAGGAAAAAACATTTTTACTGGAGGGTGGTTGAGCCCAGGGAGAGGTGCCAGGCGACGTCGTGGAGCGTCCATCCTCGCAGATGTTCAGAGCTCGGCACGCTCTTGGCAGGTTGCTGTGGCTGACCCTGCTTGGGAGGGAGGCTGCACTAGGTGATCTCCAGCCGTCCCAGCCTCAGCTGCTCTGATTCCGGGCTGTACAGCTTGTCTTGGAAACACGTCCCATTTTATCTTCACATAGCTCAGAGGAGTGACCTTGCAGCTTCTGTGGTGGTGTGACATAAGAAGACAACAGAAAATGGATTGCTTCTTGGTCTTGTTTTTGTATGTAGCTGTTAAATGACCATATATATAAAATACATACTTTGTATACATTTATTTACAAATATTTTATCTAGACAAAGCATTTTGTAAAGATTCGTGGTCTGTGGAAGTGCTTTTGTGGTCTGAAAGACAGAAGTACGTGCTCTGGTGGAGAGTTTTGAAAGACCATTGCCTGGAAAATACCAAGTGAGCGGTTCTGTTGTGGGTGGGAATAGCCCAGCGCACGTCGCCTGGGCAGGTATGTCCTGAGATATCCGAGAGCAGTTTTCTAAAGATGATGCTGTGGAACGATCCGCTTCAATTAATCGCACCATGCTGTCAAGCAGGCTGCTCCTCGGACCTTGGCTAGCCCCGTGCCACCCTAGGGAGGCTTGGGTTGGGAAGCCGTGAGCCTCCTCTCTGGTCATCCCGCCGTCTGCGTCGCTGATGGAGAGGAATAGTCCCGTAGCACACTGCACGTGGGTCTCTAGGAACAAGCAGGTGCTTTGGCATTGTATTTGTGACATTGTGATGAAATAGCTAACAGACAAGAATATTTTCTACCTTGAATTTGCACCTGTGAGTCGGTGGGTGCGTGCGCAGCAGCAATTCCAACGAGGCATTTGCAGGTTTGAGGTCAGAATGCAGGAGGGCGAGTTACCACCTTTGGGCGAGACCCCTGGTCCAGCCGCCTTTGGGGGCGTGTGGGTTTGGTGTTATGCTTTGGTTCTAAAGTTAGTTATCCCTTTTCTCTTCGTTCTCTGCTCATCAAGGCTCTGGCCTTTGGGAGCAGCTCCTGCTCTTTGCTCCTGTGAGAACACCAGAGGCACTCGTGCCGTTGCCCACGTGCACCTGCATTGTTCCAGACCGCACCTTAGCCCTGCCTCAGTTGTAGGATGGAGCTGCTAGTGCTGTCGAACTGAGAGCCGTTAAACAGCCTTCGGGTTTAGTGTTAATGGGATCTTCAAGACTGGACTTGTCTGCTTCCAGATTAGAAATGATCAATACTGGACTTCAGACCAGTATAATTCATCATCCCCACGTCCTTTCTGGTGCGATTTGGTCACAGATGTGTTTGGCAGCGGGTTGACACAACTCTCTGAAGTTGCTCCAGGGTGTAGTGTTGGGGGTTCCTGCTGGGGCTGGTGGAGGTGGCCCAGGCTGGCGACAGACGATAGCCATCCAGTCTTCCGTGGTGCTCTGTTTGGAGGTGTAACCCTGGCATGGCTTGAAGGGGGACGGTGTTGGTGAAGATACTCTTTCATCCGTGCCTTTTCTCCTGCTTCTTACCCGATTTGGGTCTATCTGGGAGCCCAACAGCGTGCTGCTGGTGGGGCTGCAATGGTGGTGGAAGCAATACCAACCCCCCTTCTCTTTCTCTCTTTTGGGGGCACGTCCTCCGGCAGCGGCGCGATCCTCTTCCTTACCCGCTCACCACTTCATTCCTCCTTCCTTTTATCCTGCTTGTATCAGGCTCAGACCTCGGTCAGTTTATAATACAGCCGAGAATCACTTACCAGGAGATACCTGATAAAAACCTTCATCATTTTCGTGACAAAGCCGATGCATGTGAAGACACGCTCGTGCCGGTTTTTTAAGTAACTCTCTCAGATAAGCTGAATGTTACAGAGGAAAGAAAAACACAAACTTTTTCTTTATTCGTAGGAGCCCAGAATTTTGATGTCATCAGACTTTCAACATATCGAACAGCCTGTAAACTGCGGTTTGTACAAAAAAGATGTAATCGTAAGTTATGACTACTCTTTATCTTCAAAAATTTCTCATGCATGATTGTTTCAGATGTTTTACCCGTGTGAGTTTTAAGTCTAGCGAGAGAAATATTTTATCAGATAGTGGGAGTTGTTACTTAAAGTAAATAGAGATTAAATAACTAATTATAGAGGCAGTGATCTTTGTCCACTATATAATATCTTCAATTTTATTATCTAATGTTTCTAAAATTTAAAATCCATGGGCCAGCTGACATATTTCGTAGCCCGAAGCGCTGGAGGCAGGCAGGCTGGAGCTGTCTGAGCTCCTGTTCCATCGCGGTGTGCCCCAGACCCCTGGCAGCGAGGCACGAGACACTCATGGGCAGGAAAGTCATCGACACGTGTGATGTGGAAATGGTAGAGAACTCCGAGTTGATGCCATACTAGTCGGTGTAAGCTTTCTCGTTCTCTCCCGTGGTCCGTTGGCCTTGGACAGCCCACCAAGCTGAGGTTGCTCCAGGGGTGAGCAGCGATACCACGTTGTGTTCTGCTGCCAGGGGTGCATTGGACAAAGCGAAAAGCCGAACAGACCGATGTGCCCAGGAGTAGGTCCCTGCTCCCAGGGAGGTGGAGTTGGCGTGTGGCTGGTGTGGGAGAGGACAGGAGGACGTACGTGACTACGCACGGCAGGTTGTAGCTCCTCCATAGCGCAGCCCAGACGGGATGTGTCTCGTGGGGCCGCTGTGGCCGTGCCGCAGTGCCCCTGGGTTAGCAGATGGCTCACAACTGTCTCATTCCTGTGGAACAGTGCTAGTTCATGCTTTTGAGTGAAAAATCTCTCTTGGAGAGATGTTAAATGCTAGTTGTAGTACCTGGGACGCTTTGGCCCCAGCTCCCTGATGCCCTGAGCGCCCTTTGCCATCCGTGTATGCAGAGCCGAGCCTGGGCGCTTGTGTCGTTGGGTGGTTTTTATGCGAGAAATGTCAAGACAAGTTTTATTTCCGAAGTGTTCCAGATCGCCCTCTCACTCCAGACCCCTTTGTGAGTGACGGAAGGTAACAGAAGTTGTGACGTTGGCCAATGAGTCAGTCCTTCGGAACTGCTGGCTCCCGTTCCGTTTGGACTGATGGGTCGCTGTTGCTCCTCAGATGGCTTCTCCCACTGTTGTGCATAACTTTCGAGTTTTGGAACATTTAAAAATATTATTTAGTGTGGTTCTGCAGATCGCTTGCTGTGGTTTTGGAAAACTTTCTCAACATTGTTAACGCTGCTTAGATGTGTGCTAAGATACAGCAGGGTAGTCTAGGGAGACTTTGCAATGCTGGAGCTGTGTTTACAGAGTGTTGTGCTCTGGATTTGGGAACTGGATGGACTGGAACCAGTCACAGTTTAACTGGAACATCGAGTTCCTCCATCAGTACTGGTCAGCATGAGGGTTCAAAGTTATTGTTACCGGTTTGTAGGGGATTTAGAGTGTGGCTGGTGTCCTCCTCAAATGAAAATCTCTAACTCTGCTAGAACACGCTGCATGGGGATGGAAAATCCCTTTTCTCCTTCATGGAGTTTTTCTCTCGGAGCAGCCCGATACGGAGGGGTGGAATGAGAGGGCAGGCGAGGTGTCTGGGCTCCGTTACTTTAAACGGATCCGAGCGATGAGTGCCAGGAGTCTGTCTGCCTTTGAATGAAATACGTAACTGCTCATTCCAAGATAAAAGCTAACGTAGTGTTCAGAAACAATGCCATGAAAGTAAGCGTGCATGCTTTACGGGATAGAAGTTAATTTTTTTTCCCTTTATTTTTAGTTCACCTTGTTGATATCTGGAATATGATTGAAGCCTTCCGAGATAATGGCCTTAACACTTTGGATCATAACACAGAGATCAACGTGTCTCGACTAGAAACAATCATTTCATCCATCTACTACCAGCTAAACAAACGCCTTCCTTCTACTCACCAAATCAGTGTAGAGCAATCCATCAGCCTCCTCCTCAACTTCATGATAGCAGCGTATGACAGGCTAGTAACTCCTTAGTTGTGTTCTTCAACTAATTTTCTCTTTTAGTTAGACGGACGCAGCCAACGCCTGCACGAGCGTCTGGCACGCTGTTTCTCACGTGCATGAAGTTGTGTGATGCGCATACACACCTGTACACGCACATTTAAAACCGTAGTAGTGCCTGCGGAGATTTACAATGCCTTAAAGTTGCTTTCTGAGGTGAGCTGGTGCCTTCTGGAGCTTGCAGACTCCTGTAAGCAGCGTACCTGGATGAAGACGAAACTCTGTTCTGCAGACCGTGGTGCTGACCTCGTGGTGGTCCAGCACGGGTTCAGAAAGTGAAGGTGTTCCTTGAATCGAGGTGAACGAGACCGTTTGATAGCGTACCTTGTTTTGACAGCCGGCTGCATCCCATTCTAACACGCCCCGTAAAGGCTAATTCTCATTTCTCGGCGGGGAGAAGCTTGATGTCTGGCTCAGGGTGCTGCCTAGGCGTTTCCTTGTGGCCAGCTTTAGGAGTTTCTTTTCTTCAGGGTTCGGTCCCAATCCAGCGTAGCCGTGTCTGTGGGTTCTCAGAGTAGCAGCTGCAAATCTTTCGCTGTTGTTTGGTGCTTCTTGCTCTTTGTCTTTCTCCCCATCAGCCGTTGTTTCAGTCTTCTCCTTCCTCTGCTTTTGCCATCTCCCCCAGTCCTGGGGGACTGACTGCCTGTGGCCCTGGGACTGAGTTTTACCCCAGACGATCTGCAGCACTGGGTGTGCCAGAGCTGTTGTGTTTGACGTATCCAGACTTTGATCCTTTCCTGATGGGACGACTTCTTATTGTCACCAAACAAAAGCTGGGCTTCCCCCCAAAATCCAAGACTTGAGAACAATCCCTGTCCCGCTAAGGACCCGTAAAACCAGCCCAAAGCTCTGCGCAGGAGGACTGCGATGACAACAGAATCGAATTTGTATTTTTCTGTGTAGTTCCCCTTTGCTGTTAGTTGCGAGACGAGGGTCAGCTGGTGGTGTAGTTATCCTGAGACAGGTCGCCCTAGGAGATCTAGAATCTAAAAATAGTAATGGTCGTGTTTTGGGGAGATGCCTCAAAAAATTGAGGCTTTAGTTAGAGATGTTTTTCTCCCTCACTGCCCCCAACCCTGCGAGTTCTGCATCTTCTGGAACCCGAGCAGCCGGCTCCATCCCCGCACGGTACAGCAGCTTCTCTCCAGCCCGTGGGATGGAGAGAGAAGCTGGGATGCTGCGCTGCCGCGCGCGGTGGGAGAACCCGGGGAGGAGAGGCGGGGCTGAGGCTCCCTCTCCAGGAGTCCATCACCATGGCAGAGTTTATTTTAGAAAAAGAAGTGCAGGTCTGCGCTGAACTCGCATCATGGGGTTGCTTGGATGCGCGTAGCACCTTGGCTCCTACAGCATGGTGCTGGTGGTGGCATCTCAACATCATCAGTGTTCCACCAAACAGCTACAGGAGTCGAAGATTTGGCTAGCACCTTCCTCACGGAAATATTTAAGTCAGAGCTCATGTGAGGTACGTGTGAAAAATGCGATGAGCAGTTCGCTGGGACCCGCAGAACACCACCGGCCGCGGGGCGGAGATGATGGCTCGTGCTGCGTCGGTGGGAGTTGAGGAGGAGCGGCTGTGGGGTGATGTTCTGCGCCGCTTGCTCCCGCAGCGCTTTGCACGGCGTTTGGTTTATTCCTGGTCCGCTTTTCCCAGTGCCTCGCGTGGTTTTCCAAAGTCCCTGGCCCCTGATGGGCACTGCAGGGTCACGGCTCGTTCCCTGACCCCGCTTGGCTGTTTCAGACCAGCCAGTTTTATTTCAGTGTTTCTAGAAATCGCATCTAACCTGGCCGTGAGTGTAGTTGCTCCAACCTCATAGAGTCATAGAATCCCAGGATGGTTTGGGTTGGAAAGGACCTTAAAGATCATCGAGTTCCAACCCCCTGCCATGGGCAGGGACACCTCCCACCAGCCCAGGTTGCCCAAAGCCTCATCCAGCCTGGCCTTGGACCCCTCCAGGGATGGGGCATCCACAGCTTCTCTGGGCACCCTGGGCCACTGCCTCACCACCCTCACAGTGAAAAATTTCTTTTTTTAAGTTACAGGTATCAAACCCCACTATGCCCATAATAAAGCAGTGTCCAGTAAAGGGGAGGGAGAGAGACCAGCAGCGAGCTGGCCAGCAAAGTGGGGAGTGATGCGATGGGGAGGAACCTTGCGATCAGCACAGCAAACCCCCAGCGGGGAACTGCCTTCGGATCAGCTCTCGCGTCTTTCTGGGCAATCGGCGTGAGCGGGTGCTGCTCTGAGGTGGCTGCGCGCTGTTGCCTGCAGCATGGGGAGCAAGCAGGAGGGAGGAGAGGTCCCGAGAGGATGCTGTGGGACAGCTGGGACGCTGCAGTGGGGACGGACAAGGAGGGGAAGCTCCCCTTTACGCGAGAGCGGCTGCGGGGTGTGGAGCTCTGCCTGGGGACGGATGGAGAGCCAGCGGGGAGGATGAGTCGGGGTTACTGGGAGCGTGACCTGGACATCGTCGCTGCGGGCTGCCTGCTTCCGAGGACGCGGGCAACGGGGAGAAGCCTCGTGTACAGAGGCCCCGTCTCGTTTAAACGAGTCCCCCAGCTCTGTTTCCAGTCCTGAGAGCTCCTGATGGTTGTAGGAGCTTCAAAATCATCCTGGAAGTTTTCTCCTTTTCCCCTTGGGTGGGGAATTCAGCAGATTGACCGGCGTCGGTGTGAACGTCTGTTTTGGCGAGTTACTTCACTGCACCTCGACCGGATTGCAGGGGGAGGAGTTCTGCTTTTTCCTTGATGGACAAACAGGACGTCAGCAGAAGCAGACCTCGTCTGACGGCACCGTAAGGTACCTTCGCTGGGACAAGCTTGGGTCCTCTGCGGAGACACTGATGCTTCGGTCCCTTGTGTTTTCTGGAAGTTAGTTCGAACTCCTTTGAGAGAAAATGAATGTCTTAGAAAGAAAAGGGGAAAGGAGGCTGAGCCTGACGTAAGGAGGTTTGGATTGGCAAGATGTGCTCAGAGGAAGGTGGAGGTCACGGCTTGAAGAGGATGAACTTTTCAGACAACCACTTTCAGATGTAGTCAAGACTTTTTTTTTTTTTCTTTAGAAAGAGGAAATGCCAGCTTACACCTTTGAGAAAGCTGTTGAAGAGAAAAGACAAAATAGGACAGCTGAGATCTTTACCTTGTTAATTTCGTAGCTTTAATGTATTTTAAATAAATATCCAGTGTGTTTAGTTTCCTCAGCCAGCTGGGTATCACCGAAGCGATGGCCTTGAGTTGCCATTCCTCCTCTTCTTCTGCAGCTCTAGGAGAGATTGTCTCTCCGCTGCAGAGGGAATACCTGGAAGATGCTCCGAGTCTGTGTTGGGAAAATCGCGTATTCAGGTGCTTCTCAGCCTCAGAAAGGTTGAGAGCCTTTACCTCCCTGGGAAGTTTAATATTGCGTGTTAAAGTGTGAAAGGGGAAAAAAACTTATTTGGTTCCTTCCCGACGTCTCCATCTGGTTGCTCGTCTGTCGTTGGCATTAGACCTTGTCGCTCTTCAATACCGTGAGCCAATATTTACCTAAAATGATTTTATTCTTGACATTTCCAGGTGCTAGTTGTCCAAGTGCAGACACTAAGTGCACGCCTTGTTCCCCCGGAGGAGTATCCTGGGGTTTGTCTAGCTCTCTCCTGACACTCATCATTTTGGTTCTTTTTCTCCCGTTCGGTGTGACTCTAACCCTCCTGGCGGTTACCCGCCTGTGCCGCTGTTCCCGGCTCGGGGCGGTGACTCGGTACCTTCCTGTTGGGCAGTCAGTGGCTCCAACAGCTTTACCCACGTTGGCACACTTTTATTTTTCTCTGCACGTGCCAGCTTCACGGTGACGGTGGGTTTGTGCTGCGATAGCCACGCCGTGGCTAACACCACGCACCGGAGCTTTTCTGACTCCTGTCTTCACCGCAATGAAAGAAATTCCGGAGGCAGGGTGCGTGCCTTCGGGGCCAGCACCAAGCTTAGAGAAACGGGTGCTGGTGCCAGTCGTGCCGAGCTTCCACCCAGCGAGCCGCCTTCTGTGTTTCTAGTGACTTCCTTCCCTTATTTCATCCTCGCCTGGTAGCAGGAATAACCCACGCAGCTCTTTCCATCGTACCGTGCTGAAGGGGCTTCTTCCTACTTTCCGCAGACACGGATTCATTTTCTCTGGCGGAGACAGGACGATGATTCCCGGTTGTGCCGGCTGTTCTGGTAGCCCAGCAGCTTTATTGGCTTGGAAGAAAGGATTGCTCATTATTCCTGCTCTGTGTGGTGTGTTCTGGATGTCGTACAGCTTCTCTGCTGGCTGCCAGGGGCTGTGCTGTCCTTAGAATAAAAGGAGTATTTCAACATCAGACTTTAAATCAAGGAGTAAAAAATTTAAAGCAACTCACAAAGGGTAGCAGAGGAAAAAAAAAAGTTTTACAGTGAACAAATGTATTTTAATGGAAAAAATCAATTAATGTTACTTTTTTATAGGATAGTTATGGGATGGACAAGACAAAGGGTAGTCTGTGCATTGTTCATAATTCTGCGAGAAAATTTGTGTTCAGGCACTTGCTAACTCTTCCAACATGTTAAAAATGCTGGTTTTATCCCTGTTTTAAAAATGCTGGTGTTATCCCTGTTTTAATTTAAAAATGCTGGTGTTATCCCTGTTTTAATTTAAAAATGCTGGGGTTATCCCTGTTTTAATTTAAAAATGCTGGGGTTATCCATGTTTTAATTTAAAAATGCTGGTGTTATCCCTGTTTTAATTTAAAAATGCTGGGGTTATCCCTGTTTTAATTTAAAAATGCTGGTTTATTTATTTATTATTTAATGATGCATTCAATAATTCTAGTAGTTAATTGTGCATTACCTTCCGAGTCCTCAAGTACTTTTGTTACCTACCTTTCTCTGTAGTAGTTTCTCACCCTGTAATTCTGTTTTCGCAGCGAGGGCCACGGGAAGCTGACGGTGTTTTCAGTGAAAGCCATGCTAGCAACGATGTGTGGCGGTAAAATACTGGACAAACTGAGATGTGAGTATCTGCAACCGAATCAAACCACTTCACGAAGGATTTTGCTCCATCACTGGCCACATAGGATGCGTTAAGTTCCGAAAGCTGTTTTCAGCCTTGCTGTGCTCGTGTGTTTGTCGCCCATGCCATCTGCTGGCCGTGGAGCAGGCTGAGGCTGTTACGAGGGGCTTTACAATGCATTTGGTTATTTTGAAATGCTTTTTTTTTTTTTCTCGGACACTTCTCTAAATGTAAACCTTCAGGTCTGATTTTTCTGATAATAATGGCAAATTTGTGCTGTTTCCCCTCTTTTGAGGGTGTTGGGGACCTTCTGCGTCTTCTCAGTCTGGAATTCCAGCCTCTCCGTTCTTAGTTTTTAACTTTTTTTATTCTCTTTTTGTCAATCTTCCTTTTTTCTTGTTTCCATGAGCCTTCTGCTGCATCAGTGAGATCCATAAACATTATTTTTGTCCGCCAGTGGTAATTCTTGTCCTCTCTTCCTTAGGAGCGAGGTGCGTTGTTGTTACGGGTGGTTTGTCTTTTCCTGGGAAATTTGCTGCCAGTGCAGATTTTCCTGTTCAGGTCTCATCAGCTTCACCTCACCTTAGATTCCCCTTATGGAAATTATCTTGTAAGAATCCATTCCTCCTGATCCCCCCGGTTGGCACCCACCGTAGGTGATTCTTTCCACTTCTCTACATCATTTACCTGCTTTAAAATTAATGATGTGAAATACCGACGGACTGAATTAAACTGTGTGACAAGGTCTGAAAAAGAGATCGTGAGCGATCACCGGACGCACACGTTCATAGTAAGGCTGCGGGTGTTTTTTCAGTACCGGGAAATGCCGGTTTTTAAACCTGGTGGCAACTGTAAAACACTTCTGAGCATGTTTGACAAATGTGCAAGGTCAGACGCTGGGGAGAAAAGACAGAGGCTGTCTCCTCAGTCGAAGATTACATTTTGGATTTCTTAGATAAGAGTCGAGGAGGTTGCAGCGGATGGGCGGCTCGGCGCAGGTCAGGACAGAAGAGGACCGTGATTTCTGGAGTTAGCAGGGCTGCAGCCGAAACACGGCGAGGAAATGGCAATGTGACCTCTTAGTGGAAAAGGCAATTAACCACTGCAATTAAACGCTATAGGAGTGACAAACAAAGACCTGGCTGTCGTTCTGGGAGTTACGTTGAGCCTCGGGTCGTTGGTTCGAAAGGTGGCTGGTTGAGATGCTCTCAGCTGAAGGACACCTCCTTCAACAGCCCTCTTCAACAGGGGTGTCCAGTCTGAAAACTTCACATTTGGGCGTTTAACCTCCCGGTCCCTCTCTCTGTGTCTTTTCATAGTGTCTGCTTTTCTTCATAGCATTTGCAGCTTCCTTTTTTTTTTCTTATCCCATTAGCTCCTGTTTCCTTTGCGACTGTAACTTTATAAAAATTCTTCACTGATGTTCATGGGTGCTGGAGGAAAGGCTTTTGGCTGCTTTCGCTGGACAGCGCTCCTCCTCCTGCCTTTGTCATGTTCTGGTCGTCGTGCCTTTTACTTATTCCTCCTTGTGTCTTATCAGCCGACCTGTAGCTTGCGTTGTACCTCTGGGACCGTTCTGTCTGCTCTCCCTTTTTTCTTGGTGCACTCTGGATGTGGAGCATCGTTTCCAAAGCGCGTGCGGCTTTGGATTTGGCGTGTTTGGACACTAACACCTCTGTCTCTTTTAATTCAGCGTTAAAACCCTGTTCCCCTCTTGCCTTTCATGCACATCACTCGCATGGACTTCCCACCCTTGGATGTTTCGGAACTGTTGGCCACACCTCTCTGGAGCCTGGTCTTGGTGAGGGTTTTGCTGCTGTTGCAGGCTCCGGCGCTTCTTTCACGCGCACCATCTGCTGCGCGCGCTCCTCTGTCTCTTCCGGATGCTCCTGTTCCCCTCGTGCGCTCGGTGTTGTCTCTGCTGGGTTGGAGAGAGTCAAAGGCTGGATCCACCGCGCCGTGATATCTCCGAGATGCTCACGGTGCCACGTCCGAGGTCAGGCACGGAGGCAGGGTCTGAGAGCGTGGTTATAGAATCATAGAATCACAGAATGGTTTGGGTTGGAAGGGACCTTACAGATCATCAAGTTCCAACCCCCCTGCCATGGGCAGGGACACCTCCCACCAGCCCAGGTTGCCCAAAGCCTCATCCAGCCTGGCCTTGAACCCCTCCAGGGATGGGGCAGCCACAACCTCCCTGGGCACCCTGGGCCAGTGTCTCATCACCCTCATAGTGAAAAATTTATTCCTAATGTCTGAATTTACCCTCTTTTAGCTTATACCCGTTACCCCTTGTTCTCCCACTGCACTCCCTGACAAAGAGTGCCTCCCCATCTCTCCTGTAGCCCCCTTCAGGTACTGGAAGGCTGCTATTAAGTCTCCTCGGAGCCTTCTCTTCTCCAGGCTGAACAACCCCAACTCTCTCAGCCTGTCCTCATAGGGGAGGTTCTCCAGCCCTCTGATTAATTTTGTGGCTCTCCTCTGGACTCTCTCCAACAGGTTCATGTCTTTTTTATGTTGGGGCCCCACATCTGAACACAGTACTCCAGGTGGGGTCTCACGAGAGCAGAGTAGAGGGGGAGAATCACCTCCTTCGACCTGCTGCTAGTGCTTCTCTTGATGCAGCCCAGGACACGGTTGGTTTCTGGGCAGCAAGCGCACACTGCCGGCTCATGTTGAGCTTCTCATCCACCAGTACCCCCAAGTCCTTCTCACAGCTGCTCAGAGCTGCTCTCTAACGTTGGTGACGTTGTCCGGGCAAAGAGGGCTCAGCTAATTCAAACTGAGGTTTTAGGACTATAGGAGCAAAACACTTTCTCTAAACCAAGATAGTATGAGGCTGTTGGGTTTGGAAAGCCATAGGAGAGCTTTCCGTGGAACATGGGAGGAGATGTGAGGTTCGGGAGAGCAGCATCTTGTACAGCTGAGCGTAGGGGAGAAGAGGGGGGTGTCGTGTCGTTAGCGGGATGTTTCTGAGCATCACCAGAACTCACGAAAAGTAATAAAACAACTGAGCTGTTGGCTGGGGGTCACCTGTCTTTCTGGAGACTTTCTCAGGAAGAGGAAAGGTGATGTGAGGTTTGGGAGGGGAGGTGCAGGCAGGTGTGCCCGACACCCGCTCTGCGCAAGCTGTTGGTAATGAAGAATGGAGTTGGTTGGTGAATGGATAAATTAGATTTTATTGCTGGGGGAAGTGGCTTTTGTAAAGGGATGCCTTGTAAAACCACAGGAGTTCGTTAAAGTAGACAAAAAAAAAATGGTCAAAGGAGGTCTGGCTGATAGAGACTTGGATTTCTGGGGGTATTCAGGAAGGTATTTCATCAAACACGTAAAGCCTGATGAAAGGGATGAATTGCGGAGGCTTTGAGTGGGTAGGAGACCAGCGAAGAGCAGTAAAGATCCTTTTTGTACGTTGAGATTGGACCTGGAGTGCTTCAACACTGCCATGAATGAGCTGGAAAAACAGAGAAGTGACAACGGGGTACACCGTGAGTCAGGGCAGCGAAAGCTCAGACAGGCTGAGGAGTCGTAGTGTCGTCTGACGGCGCTGAGGAGCTGTGCAATGACACGGCGGGTGAAATCCCCGCGGAGGAGGGGAGCGATGCGGTGCGCAGGAAGGTGAGCTACGGACGTTGCTGCTCAGGTGAGATCTTGGAGTTATGCTTCTGTGAAGATCTTAGTAATGGCTCAGAACCATTTGTCACGTTAGAGAAGGACATGAAGAACAAA
>WKFP01014112.1:0-16044 GCA_011057875.1 Pterocles orientalis
CCTCTTCTCTTCTCTTCTCTTCTCTTCTCTTCTCTTCTCTTCTCTTCTCTTCTCTTCTCTTCTCTTCTCTTCTCTTCTCTTCTCTTCTCTTCTCTTCTCTTCTCTTCCCTTCCCTTCACTTCCCTTCCCTTCCCTTCCCTTCCCTTCCCTTCCCTTCCCTTCCCTTCCCTTCCCTTCCCTTCCCTGTCACTTAGTGTTGCTGCATCCCACAGTGAATTACCATCTACAAAGAGAAGGAGCTGTTTAGGGACTGGCAAATGAGAGAATTTACAATTAGCTGAATTGGTTAACCTTTACCAATGCTGTTACTCTAGGAGGTGTTTTTTTTTTCTTCCACACTAGTTGAACAACACGCCCTATTGATTAAACACACTCTTTTACGGTAGCACTGATTTGTCTATACTTCCCCAGTTATAAAGCCTGCCTCTGTAATAGCTGCTGCCTGTGAGGACTAAACACTGGAGACTGATTGGCATTTTGTAGATAGCTCTCCACGCCTGGAGCATCAGGAGTCACACTGCAAAAACAGGAGAAGCAAATCTGCTTTCCAGCTGCTACTCTAAAGACTGGACTGTGCCAAAACAAAGGGAGTTATCATCTTTATTTTATCTCACCTACTGTGTGTGAGACACGTTTCCTTGTCTGTCTGGGAAGAATGACGGCTAAACATAAACAAATAAGTAAGGGACATTATTTGTGACAACATTTATGGCTTGGATTATGTTTTTTTGTGTGTGTGTGTACACCACATGAGGATTTGACAATCACAGGATTCTGCTCTGCAGTGACATGTGTTTTTAAATCTCTTTGAAAGCTAATTTTGGTGGTGATATGATTGTCAGTGGTTTGGCCTTCCTAAGAGAAAGGGCTCTGAGAGATCAAGATCTCTTGGAAGACGTGTGTATAGTGCCAGGTGGCAACTTTGCAACCCATGAAGTGTTGCACACAAAAAAACACTTGGTATTTCACTCTTGTTTTTGGGGAAGGGGGGTGTGTGTGATTCTTGCAGTTGTGAAGGTTAATGATGGCACAGACTACTCAACTAAAAATTCATTGCATTCTCCCCTTGGTTTGCACTTGCTGTACCTGGGAAACTCTTCACTTTAAGAAGGGAAGAGTGGGAATTTAATGTCTGTGCCAGCTCAAGCTGAGGCTTCTTCTGTATGGAGACTTTGATCTATTCTGAATCATGCTGAATTACACATGTTGTTCTACCATTTGCTTTTCAGCTCAGCAGGCAATGAACAGAGAATGCCAAACTCATTTCACTGAGGACTGTAGGTGGGTTCACAAATGCCCTTCAATATGTAAAAAAGCCTCCAGCCTTCATTCATGTGTAAGAATCATTAAGAATTAGAGTTTTGGCAGCAGCCTTTTTCCAGGCTCTTGAAAAAAAAAAAAAAAAAAAAGATTGCCAGTAAAAATTGAGGGCACGGAGAAAATGAAATGGCTTAAATTAAGCATTCTTTTAAATGCAGAGAAACTGGTTTGAAGAGATCTATGATCTAGTGAAAGTTAAGAAGGAAGATGTAAATAGTACACACATACATCTAATTTGTGTATTGACACATATGGTAGCATGCAAATATAATATATTAAACATATATCATCAAGTATTTAATGCTTAATATAAGAGAGCTGATGTCATTCCATGGATCAGAGGAACAATGGTGTCACTCAGCCGCTTCTTTTCTGAGTAGCTGCTGTGTTTTTAAAAATAAAAAATCAGGGAGCTGCTGTAGCAAAGTCTGTAGCATTCACAGCATGACAAACAAATTAGAAAACAGCAGATGCAGCACAAATTAAGATGTATTTAGCACAGCAGCCCATCAGATGTGTGAAAATCTTTTGTATATCAGCTTTGGAAGGTTGATGTGTTGCACTTTAGACAGCTGATAATGAGCCCTTCTAGCAATTAGAGGTAGAAATACTGAGGATTTGAAATTGTGCTGTTCCCAGTGGCGGGAGGGGAAAAAAAACCCCAAACCCTTAGTAAGAAATTTACTGCTTTGTGTGTGTTCACCAGGTAAAACAAAACAAATGTTTCAGTTTGTGCACATATACATTTTGAATTTCTCATTTTTTTTACATTTAATGCTTATGTAATTATTTTATGTGCCATTTAATAATTGTTTATTTCTTTGTTGATGTTATGTGAGTTTTATGGCCACTACAATGTCTTTTGCTTTATGTGGTGCATTATTTAGTCATCTGATGGGAGGAGAGTAATTTGGATAATCTAGTTTTCAAAGAGGAATAACTCTTAATGGTTTAAGTACATTTTTGCAGATTGATTGCATTTTTTTTTGCTAATGTTGCTGCTACACTTCCTCTTTCTGCCACCCTTTCCACAGCCCAAAGCACAGATTAAAAACCTTGATGGAAGTTTTATATATGTGGGAGGTTGTGGGTCTGAAGCCCAAACTCAATTCTGTGCTTGACCCTCCTAGATGCTGAGTGCTCTCAGCTCCAAGGAGATGTAATGGAAATGGAGAGAACTTAGCAGCTCACATGCCTGAGCCCCCTGAGGAGAACAGCATATTACAGTGGAGCTGGGATCTGTCTGCTATATAGATAATAGTTTCCATTTATATAGGGCCTTTCATCTGAAAATCTCTAAATGCACTACAGATTATGGATCTGCCACAGCAGTGACACTGTTATGGTTTCACAGAGATTTGAAACTGAGGCAGATGTTAAACCTCTTTGTTACTTGTGAACTCGAGAAGGTATCTTTGTGGATCCTCACTAGACTTACCATGAGCAGTCTTTATAAAAAGTACCAAACACCTTTTCTGTGAATTGACATATCTACTTAATGTGAATTATGGTTCCTTAAAAATGGTCTTGTGTTGGTGGGTGTGCCTGTTTTATTATTGTTATTAGACACAGTGTTTGTACTCCCCACTCTCAGATGCTGTGCTGCTTGAAGATGAGTGCCTTTTGAAAAACACACCACCAGCACCGGACATGGGCAACAGTGAAGCCCAAGGTGAAAGTACAGCCTCCCACACCTGTCTGCATAACTTTGCTGGTGGAAATCACCATTTTCCACAGAAAGAGCACAGTTGATCTCTCATTGATATGAGAACAGTAATATTGTGAAAATGGTGTGAGGGTCCCTGTCCATAGATTACTATAGTGCCATCAGAAGTCTAAGCTGTAGTTAAAAGAAGTGTGGACCTCTGCAGAGAGAGCATGGGAGGGACTTTGTTAAAAGTGTGTTCTTACACAACGTAGGAAATCGAGCTGCCAGCATAATGCTCTTGGAGGTTGTGAGGAAGACATGAGGGGTCTTGTGCATGAATGACAGAGCCCCTTTCCTGTCATTCAGAATTACTCCTTCTTTCACTATTGAGACAAAGCTTATGAAAAAATTAACAAAAATTTTTCTGTGCTTTCTACTTAGTTCTGCTGACTGGTTGTAGAAAAAAAACTTTGTATCCTTGCTTTGCATTACGAACCACAAAAGGACGAAACTGCTGGTCTGTTGGTGGCATGGAACTTGCCTGTCTCTGATGTGCTACTAGACTGGTCCACTGCCAAAGAAAACCAGGTCTGAGTGGTTGAGCCAGGATGGGGGGTGGGGAGACTGCCTGCATCAACACTGTTCTTTTGCCTTCTGGGGGCTAATTCTTTGCATTTTCAGTGCAAGTACAATTCAGTTATTCTTTTCCCTTGTCCATAATGGAGTTGATGACAGAAATGCCTTTCTTTCTAATATATGCACTGTTTTGATATACTCTTAACCAAATCTTGATATGGAATGAAGTATTCTATGTAGCTACAATAGGAAATTTAATTAACTTCCATAAGCAGTATAATGCAAAATTCTGCAAATGGAAAGGCTAACAAACCGTTTCACTCCCTAGCATCTCTGTTAGTCTGATTTGTGTGAGGGGTGAGTAAAATATCTACTGTGGACACTTGTCACAGGGACCATTTGGATTAAAGCTAAAGCCTCTTTACATGAGCAACAGTAGAACTATGATCCTGGCTTGGCTTTCAAGCCACACTTTTTGACCTTTTCAAAGATGTGTAATATTGGTAGCTATTAACAGTGATCACTTGGTATGATAGTTTTTAAATTAAACCAGATTGCCAGTCAAAGAACTCTGATTGCATTCAGTCAGGAAGTGAAGCTGATTTTCTCTGGGCAAATGAAATACTTTTGCATTACTCTAAAGAGAAAAAAATCAATCAGGTAAGATTCTGTCATTTCCAGCCTCTTGCCTATCTAGATGCAGAAAAATAATAATGTCCAACACGTAAAAATTTGCTTAGCAATTTTAATTTTATGAAGCCGTGGTACTGAATTATTCCTCAATGCAAGCTAGCTATCACTGTGACAGAGGTCAACAAGGTTATTTTCTAGGTCACAAATAGTTCATTTTTTATACTTATTTTTTTTTCTGCTGACTGTTCTCTGAATGATCATCTTAAATTTCGTTTTTTTATTGCAGGGATGTAAATAAGCCATGACAGTTCACTATATAATAGCCAATTAAATGTTGAAAGTTTTACCAGTGGTATAATTCCTACTGTAGTCATGGTTATTATTGATTTTTAGCAATTATGTACACACGTAAGAATGAATCATGTTTGTAATAGGCAAGTTTTCTATACACAAAATAGGAAATTTATGGTTTTCTGTTTTTTTACATCATTCTGCTTTATTGTATCTTGAGAGTACTTCCAAGAATGCAAGGATCATTTTTGAGAAAAAAGAGGATTTTCAGTAAATAGCTGTAAGAAATATGGAGTTAGATGGACAAGAGCTGCAGCTCTGTGGGTGACTACCAGGTAACCAGAGTAAGCAATAAGTATTTTGCTTTGTTATTTTGTCTGTGTTGTTATGAGATGGGGCTGGAGGAGAGATTAGGGACATGTGAAATTGCTAGGACTCTTGAGGAAGTATCAAGTACGTGTAATTTTATAAGTCAAGGTTTTTTCGGCAGTTTACCTTCCACTCTCAACCTCAGAGAGAGACATAAAGAAAACTTGTTTGCAACTTTCCCTCTTTCACATCTACTCTGTTAATATAGGAACATTTTTTTCTTTGTTTTGACAGTATCAGCTGTCAAAACATATTAATAATTTTAATTAAAATATGGCAAGCTTTAATTTGAGGAGTTTGCATTGTTATGTTATGGTAGATAAAGTAGAGAGGATGTGTGTATGTAATGTAAGTTGTCAAAAGAAGGCTCACCCTATAATATTTCTAATGTATAGCCTCTCTCCTGCATAGAAAATGATAAGCCTTTCAAAGGGCCAGTGCTCCTGTGAAGAAAACTCGACAACCCACCCTCTCATCCTGATGAAAATGCAGACACTTAACACACCTTTTCCTCCACAATTGCAAATAGCTAATCATAATTAGGAACCCTGCTGTTGGGAAAACTGCTCACCTTGGCACTAAAATAACCCCACTGAAGTATTTTCTTTTCTTATATTCTCCAAATCTTTTTGAAACACTTACTCAATTCCTACTGAGGGTCTACACAGTTTGCCTGAAAGTGACACATGGACTGTTGCAGAAAAAACTCTTCCCTTGGCCCTTCACTGCTCCCACCCCAACACTTTTCTGCTTTCTTACTGTGAATAAAGTGCTAATTGCATAATATTCATCATTCATTCTCCTTCCTTCCTTCCTTCCTTCCTTCCTTCCTTCCTTCCTTCCTTCCTTCCTTCCTTCCTTCCTTCCTTCCTTGTGTTTGGCATGAGACTAGTGTATGCATTTATTTCACTTGTATCTTTCTGGTTTCCTCATAAACTAACCTGATTGGTTGTGCTTACCTGATAATTGTATCACTGCAAGCAGAATCTTCTGGTTGCAAATACGTTAGTATTATAGAAATAATGATTAAAGTGTCTAAGAAGGATTGATGATCATTGGAACGATAATAATGATTTGAAGTGTGGCCAAGGACCATTCACCCTACCTGGGCAGGAAGCCATATGAAATGCCCCATGCCAGTTCTAATATTGTTACAAACGCAACCACTGACAAAACATTTCCATTCAATATTTACCTCATTTTACACGTTTTCAGTTGCAAGCCATAGAAACCTCTTTTGGCCTCTTGGGATATGTCTTGGGTGAGGACCACCACCACGTGGTCGCGACCACCCCCCCTCCTTTCCCCTCCCGGTAAGATGGGAAAGGGTAGGAGAAAAGAAAAAAAAAAGGAACCTCGTGAGTTGAGATAACGACAGATTTTTAATAACACCACACAAGGAAAACAAAAGGAAAGAGAATATAACAATAAGACAAGGTATAAAATACAATGGAAAACACTGATACAATGAATATCTCACCACCAGGAGCCTCACAAAACCAACCTTCCCGTCCCCCAAGACCCGGGCATGACGTCAGCATGGTATCGAATATCCCTTTGGCTACCCACCTCCCAGCTTCTGTGAGGAATTAACTCTATCCCAGCTGGACCCAGGACAGGATATATTTCATTCTAGAGACCTGTGCCCTGCATGGTGGTCTGTTAAACTGTGTATCTCCTATCAGCCTGGGAGGTGTGGGAGCTCTGAGCCAGACATGCACCTCAAGTCTTTTATCAGAATAGTATTTACTTCTTTTTGAACCGGTGCAGTAAGATTTATGCCAAACTCCTCTTTTGTATTTAGACTGGTGTGGGGATGTAAATGAGTGCCAGTTTGCCTTGTTATCATGTTCCTCACAAAAACTGCTCCATCTCTAGCAGGGGGAGGGGAGACAATAAACAATGCTGCAACTTTTTTTCTTGTCATCTGCATTTCTGTGACATTCAGTTGAATTTGATTAGCATGCCATTAGCTTTACACCATTTAAAAGAAGTTCCTGCAGTATTTCCAGTGCATACAAATAATCGAAAGCCATGTCGTTCAGCAGCTCCTTTTGGTGACATGCATCACAATTCAGTACTATTGTAATGACATCCCTGTCATTTAGGATGTCTAAACCAATATCTGTAGTTTTCCAGTATCTCCCTCTACTGTGATGTACAGAGCCAAAACTTAGTGCTACCTGACCCAGCAGAGGATTTTTTTTTTTTTTTGTAATGAAGTTTAATGGAATCCTTCAAAAACAAGCCAGGGCATGGAAAATATCAATGATTACTTTATTTAAATTGAATCATTAATGTATATTTGTTATGTCAACCCCAAAGAGGTAAGGTGAAAATGGGAAATGCGTTTGGTTCTGTTAGTTTAGTATATGAGATCCCAGTATTAAGGTTTTGTATGGTTGAGAAAGCATGGCAGTTTTCTCCTCAGATACTGAACAGTTTGAAGAAAGACATTTTAAAATGGGGAATAGCCAAAATTTTCCAGCTGTTTGGCTGTATTTCTGCATTATATTGTAAATTTAGTTTTTTAAGGAAAATTTTGTTTGGTTTTAGAGTCTATGGATGCTCGGCAATTTATAAAATAATTCTGCAAAACTCTTCCGGTTCCTATGAAAAAACACCTTGGAATTTAGGGAGTTGAAAAGATTTTTCTTAACAGTGTTGTACTCAAAAAATTGAAAATATCTAGATTTTGCTTTTTTTTCATTTTGGGTTTATTGTTTTTCCTCAAGTGCCGTTTGCCAAACAAAACATTCTTTTAGAAATTCTTAAAAGACTTTACCCTGGGAAAAACGTGATCGAAAGTAGAGCAAATTGGAAGGACTACCAGTAAAATGCTTAATTGTTGCTTGTAATGTGTGTCAGTGTTGTTCAGTGTTGTATTTTCTGGGACAGAATGAAGGAACTAACAAAACACTCTGCTAAAACACTCTGACGTGACAGGAAGCTGCTTGCACATATCATGACATTTTCTAACCCCTTCCCCATTTCATGTTTGCAATTGACATCAAATTATGTTTTCTATTAAAGCATAGCAAGATGAACAAAATACTGTTTCTCATAACCACTTTGCACCATTATGTCAAGAGGCTTTGTTTCTTCCCGTCTCGTATGGACAGTGCAGTGCCGCCTATCTGTTTATGGGACTTCAGGTTCTCTGGTGAATGTCACAGGTACATCTCCTTTAGTGTTACCTTTTGCTTTAACATCTGAGGTGTAACTAAATTGTTTAAATTAATGTAGCCAGACAACCCCCTATTGGTTACACATACAAGGACAAAAAAGAGTGTATTTTTTTTCCTTCTGTTGTTCTTTGTAGTTCATGCACATCAGTTGCCTTACATTCTGTTTATTTGCTTAAGCATTTTGAAACAAAATACTCATTTTAGACAGTCCTGTTATGTTTTAAGATAAGACACCTCCAATCTTGCAGAATGAGATTTTCAGGAGACTGAATACTAGCATACTCAAAGCAAAGAACAAAAGTCAACATATATCCAGAGAGTACCTGCTTTGTTTATTCTTTCATTTTAAGTGAGCTCCATGCTCTGGACACCAGAGATGCATCCTTTACTTCTAAGTGCATAAACATATGTTTGCCACTTTTTCCTTATTTTCTAAGGAAATTGGCTAAAGTCTAAGGTCTAAGGACTGATTTTAAGTATCTGATGTTAACAGATGTAACTGATATTGTCAACAAGGCCAATCTCACTGAAGTTATTCTGAAAATATGCTGATTTATAGTAAGAGTTTTAAGTCTTTTTAAAATCTAAAGAAATTCTGTCATGATTGTCTTGTTTCAACTTTCACTCTGCCCATAAGCGTTTTTAAAATGGTCCCCAAATGAAATACAACAGGTCAAGTTTGACCCAGTCTAGAGGGAGAACATTCAGGGGAAAATGGTTATAGAAGTTCTGCTTGTCAACAAATTGTATTACAGCAGCATCCACACGGATTTATCTTTCAGTTTCTTTGAAGAAAGAAGACCAAGGGTTTTTCAGGGTGAGGAAACAGCACACTGGCAGGACATTCAATGTACTTTGTGTACTGTTTCTTTAATGCAAAATCATGATCTGTTTCTTGCAGAGAGACAAAAATTTAGGGTTGTGATCCTAGCAAACTACCTTCATGCCTGCACTGTGGAGTGAAGCATCTTCCTGTGTTTCCTCTCTCTCTGGTTTGGTAAATCTTGCATCCTTTTCTGCATAAAACAGCATATTCTGATTATTATGACAATCAGTTGGGCATACAAGTGGTATGGATTTAAATTCCTCATGCTGAAGTGACAATTAAATTTTAGTTTCCCGTTTCTAGGGTCAGACTTCGGTAGTTACAGCAACTACAGAAAAAAAATGAGTGTTGGAGGAAACACTAGTTCTATTTTTGCAAAAAGCTGGCAGTGTCAGCTGTGGTTTGAGCTGAATTTGGCTGTCACTGAGGGGGAAGGTGTGTTCTGCAGGGTTTATAAGCACAGGGAGACCTAATTTGTGAGTACAGAATGACATTAAAGGAGAAAAAAAGTGCTGAACATGTCTGCTTAATTGTAGGTGGATTAAACAGTCTTTTCTGGAGGGCAGGGAAGGAAGGGCCCCACAAAAAAACCCACTTGCCAGGGATACCAGCACATTGAGACTGTCAAGTGACTAAAGGAGGCCACATAATGGGGAGAATGTGTGCTTGGTCAAGACATGCAAGGAGAGTGGGCTTGAAGCCTGGAACTATAATGGAGGAAAAGCTCATGCTCCTGGCTGCTGCAGCTTCCTTGCCCTGCTGGTTGGTGGCAAGGAGTAGGAGCAGAGGAGATACTAGTATCCTCTGCTTTCACATTATTAAGCTTCTAAGTTTGGCTTCAAGTAAAACATATATTAAGAACTTAACTTTGTATGTCTGAACAGTTATTAATCTGGCTGCAAGTTTTTCAGTCTGCTTTTTTTACAGAATTTTATCTCCTGAGCAAAGAGGTCAGAAACAAGAGGAGTTTGCTGATAAAGCAAAACTGGGAGGAGTAGCTGATACATCAAAAGGCTGGGTTGCCATTCTGAGACACCTGGGCAAGTTGGAGAGTTGGGCGGAGGGGAACCTCATGAAGTTCGACAAAGCCAAGTGCAAGGTCTGGCACCTAGGGAGAAATAACCCCATGCACCAGTACAGGTTGGGGGTTGACCTGGAAAGCAGCTCTGCAGAGAAGGACTGGGGAGTCCTGGTGGACAGTAATTAACTATGAGTCAGCCATCTTCCCTTTTGGACAAGTAAGCCAATGGTGTTCTGGGCTGCATCAGGAAAAATGTTGCCAGCAGGTCGAGGGAGGTGATCCTCTCCCTCTACCTGCCTCTGGTGAGGCCACATCTGGAATTCTGTTTCCAACTCTGGGCTCCCCACTTCAAGAGAGACAGGACACTACTGGAGAGAGTCCAGCAGAGGGCTACAAAGATGACAGGGGACTGGAGCATGTCTCTTATGAGGAAAGGCTGAGAGAGCTGGGACTGTTTAGCCTCGAGGAAAGAAGACTGAGAGGAGATCTAATCAATATTTACAAACATCTAAAGGGGGGCTGTCAAAATGGTGGGGTCAGACTATTTTCAGTGGTGCCCAGTGACAGGACAAGAGGCCTTAGGCACAAACTGAAATGCAGTAAGTTCAATCTGAACATGAGAAAAATCACTTTACTGTGAGGGTGACAAAGCACTGGATCAGGTTACCCAGAGAGGTTGTGAAGTGTCCTCTGGAGATATTCAAAACCCACCTGGATGTGATCCTGTGCAACATGTTCAAGATGATCCTGCTCGTGCAGGGGGATTGGACTTTGGAGGTCCCTTCCAACCTCAACTATTCTGTGTGATTCTGTGACTTTGTAAAATGAGCATTAAAGGCTATTTGTAGTTCCTATCGTTTTCCTTTCAATTTGCTTCTACAGTATACTTTATGCACATCATATAAATAAAGTTTTTAAATGAGATGTTGACAAACTGGAGGTGATTTGAAGGCAGGTAAGCGAAAGGGCTTGGAGAACTGATATTTGAAGAAAGAGGGATAGAACAAAAAGTGTGCAGCTCTGGGGGAAACATAGATCAAGGAGTATCACAAGGCTGCTGGTGAGAAGGAGGGGAAGAATTCTTCAACACGGTGCCAGAATGTGAAAATCTGCACCAGAAAATGTACTTTTCATCAGACAAAATGTGAGAGAGCCAGCTAAAATCTGTTGCAATCTTCTGAGGTCAGCATGGAAGCACCACAGTTGCTGATACTGGAAGAATATTTTAGACAGATAAAATATTTGAGGAAACTCAGTAGGGACAATCCAAACTAAGATAAACTACAACTCCATTTCACCTCTTCAATGATTAAATACATTTTTGAGCATGGTGGACGGAAACCTGTGAAAAACATGTGTGAGGCACCTTAGTTTACCTTTTTTAATGCCTAAGAACTCTGTATGCCAAAAATGCGTGATAATAATAAATACTGAAGTATGGATTCACAAAAAAAAAAATACCCCAAACTATCCTATTCAGTGTAGTGAGGATTCTGGTGTTTCATTTCAGAATTACAAAAGAAAAAGAAATCTCTAAAGCAGCCGTTCTAAAATTCAGCTCTAGCAAGGTAAACTATTGCTACAGAAGACAAGTTACCACAAGTATAACATGTTAGTGCTGTGTCCACTTCGAGTTACTTTCAGTTCTGAGGGAGACTTTGGCAGTTTTAAAAGCCAAAATATTAACCCATGAGCATACTTTTTCCCCAAGAGTTTTGCACAGGCAAAAGCAACAGTTCCTGTAACATCCAAATTCATTATAATAAAGGCATGATTTTTGATTTTTTTTTTATCCTGATATATTTTAATACTTCATTTCTATTTTCTTTTACTATGTCATGACAGCACTAGGATAGGAAAAGCTTGATTTGGAATGATTATTCATAACCTTATGCAGATAAAGAAAGCCAGCTGAAGAAAAGGTCACTGTAGACTTTTCCTTGCTATGGTAAAATATTCCAGGTAGTATATTTGTAACATCAAGTGCAAATATGTGTTTGTTTTTCTCTTGCATTAACTGTACAGACACTAATTCCTGAATGTAGAGATGACCTGAACAAGAGAAATGTATATTTTGAGGTTGTTCAGACCACCCAGCTTTACAACTCATTCCCTAGGTCCCTCTCAAGCCAGTGTTTGAAGCAGAAACTAAGGTATGTTACATTGCCCTGCCAAAAAGCTTTATTCCCACAACTGACTTGAGTGGAAACCTCTAATCTTGTGCTTACTGGGCTGAAACTCAGGTCCCCCAGTACTGTGGGATATGAATGACCGCAGTGTGCTATTGAAAGCTGACAGGTAAAATGAGGAGAGAAAGAGTTTCAAAAGAAAAAACAAATATTTTCTAAAAATCAACAGTTATAGAAAGAACAAATAGAAGAAAGTACAGCTCAGTTGTGATGACCCTTTCTGCAGGATTCAGAGTGTAGAATCTAGCAAGACTGTAAGAAGTACTGTCTTGCTCCTTCACATGAGGAAGAAGAAAGATGTCAAAGTGATACAAATTAAATTATTTCATTTATTAATTTGTTAATTTGAATTTTATCTTTGCCCCAACACAAAATGTTCCAACACGTTCCAATTCACAGTATGCATGTGTGAATGAGAAAGGCTCTGAAACCCCAACACTCAATTTTCTATCTGGCTGTTATGTCTCTAATAGGTAAAAACAAAGTTTGACATTTTGGTATTTGTGAACATTGGTCTTCAGCAATTTTAGTGAGAATTTATTCTTTGGAGTGAAATGGTGAGGATTCTTTAATTGTATTATTTTCAGACAATGATGAAAAAGGCATGACCATCCAGTTTGCTCACACTTTTGTTCTAGAACACAGTTGTGATCTTGAACTAAGAGGTCTGAGCATTTGTGACATAACTGTTAACTGCTCTTTGGCTGTTACTGTCACATAATATTTTCATCAGGCTAACTTGGTGAACAGAACTGCAGCTGGCTTTTTTCTGAAATAATTGGAGTTTCTGGCTTTGTGTAGTTAAGGTAGAACTATTGAGACTGGCCAGTATGAATATTTTCAGTGAACTACATTCCTTTCTGTAGTTTGTCTGTTACCTAGTAAAATATATACCTGGTTGTGAAATCTTTTCTCCTGAGATATTAAACCCTGATTTATTGATAAGTGTTCCTTTCTGCATCAGAGAAACTCTCTTGGATAAACTGCTTCAAGTCAGAGAATGTAGAGTTAGTAAGAGTAAATCTTTTCCCTTTGACCATTGCAAAGATAAGGCTAGCACTGTTGAGTACAGTGATCTACGGCATCAGGAAGACCTGAATTTTGTAGATAATCACAGGAAGCATGAAGCTCATACTGCTAAGCAAAAGCATAGTGTTGAGAATGAATCTAAGACTATTTTTGGATTTTGAGCTGGATGTCATCCACCAGCAAAAGAAGACCTTGACAGTCAGGAATGTTTTCATAGCTAAGTTGTTTCATAGCTAAGTTGTTTTTTTTTTTTTTTCTCTCTATCTACCAGCACCATCTCCATCTTGCTTGCATTTGTCTTCACCCAGATGCTCATTGATAAGCTCATCTCCTACTATTGATGATAAGAGGCTGACCAATAGAACATATTAGTTCGTGAAGAGCATGGACATCTCTATAGGATTCATGCTCAAGTTTGTCTCATAGCTGCTTATCAGGACTAGATGAAACAAAAACATTACAAACCTGTGCGTGGAGAGATCCTCTTGCAGATCTTCTGTCACCCTCTAGTCACTGTGCATGACAAGATGCACAAGGCAAACAATCTCTTAGAAAGTAGTAGCTGAATTATTGCATGCCATCACTCTCAAACATGGTTTCTAGTAAAGGTCATGTGTTCTGGACTGCTATATTCTTGAATAGTTTGGAACGACTGCATGTATTACAGACCTCAAGAGTCGGCACTCTGTGACTGAAGATATCTTAATTTGTTGTTCTGATACCTATTACAAGCATTGATTTTTCATACCCTCACTGACTTCTCTTTTATAAATATACTTTAAAATATTTATATCTGTCAATTTGTAATTAGGTAGATGTTAGTTCAAAGAGAAAACAAAACGAAAGTTTGCCTGACTGAAAAGAGAGTACTGTATTGCTGAGAGGAGAGTAACAAGATGGGAGAAATTAACTAGTAAAATTAGTTGGAGCACTACATGCATATTCTTTTTGATGGTGAAATGAGGAATGATCAGTTATTTCTAGTGTATTTTATTATTATGTGTTTCTGCATGCATGCAAGGTTCAGTAAAGGAAATGGAAGTAGATGGGCAGATGAACAAGCTCCAAGAAACTCTTCTTGCAATTATTACCTTTAAAAGACAGTCCTTTTTCGTTCTGTAACTGACAGACAACAACTAACACTGAGATAGCCGGAAAAGTTGAACTAATGCAATTCAAATTTTTAACTACCTTAGTCTTGAAAGGGGAAATGACATACACGAATCAAAACAAGTCCTGTCTACAGCAAATCAAGTTATTGTTCCTTACAATTCTAAATGACTCACACAATGCAAGCTACACTAATTCTACATTTATTCAAGAACTTTAAAAATACTTTTTTTTTGCCTGAATAAATGTAAAATAACCCTTAAAATGAAGGAATGCTTACAATGTGTTAACTCTGGGAAAAAACATTGCTTCAACTTTGGGACAAAACATTGCATCAGAGGGTTTTTTTCTAATATGTAGTACCTGATCCTTGAGATAAGAGGCAACACGCTTCAAGATCTCTGTTCAGACTTTTCTGAGGTTCCTGCTAGGAGAACTGTAAAACATTATCTCAGCTGTGATTTAAAGTAAAAACCAACTGGAGTATGTAGTTATATTCAAAGTGGCTACACATTGTGAGTTCATCTCAGAGCAGCAGAGATAAAACCAAAAAATTTACATAAATCTGAAGTGGTTCATAGAATCACAGAATTGTTTGGGTAGGAAAGCTCCTGGAAAGATCATCTAGTTCCAACCTCTCTTCCATGAGCATGGATACCTTCCACTAGACCAGGTTGCTCAAAACCACATCCAAACTGACCTTAAACATTTCCAATCATGGGGCTTCTAGAGCTTCTCTGGGCAACCTGTTTCAGTGTTTCACACCTCTCATCTTGAAAAATGTCTTCCTTATGTCCAATTAAAACCTATCCCTTTTCAGTTTCAAGTCATTGCCTCTTGTTCTGTCACTAAAGGCCTTGGTAAAACATTTCTCTCCATCTTTCTTATATGCCGTCTTATACTGAAAGGCCACAATAAGGTCTCCCCAGTCACCTCTTCTCCAGAACAACCCCAATTCTCTCAGCCTTCCTTATAGGAGACCTGTTCCAGCCTCCTCATCATTTTTGTGGCACTCCTATGGACTCACTTTAACAGGTGGTAGGGGCTGATGTCTCTAGAGCTGGATGCAGTTCTCTGGGTTGGTTCTTACCAGAGCAGAATGGTAGAATCACCTCCCTTGGCTGGTTTCTCGGCTGCAAATACACACTGCTGTCCTGTGCCCAATTCTTCATCCACCAATACCCTCAAGTCCTTGTGCACAGAGCTGCTCTCAATTCCTTTATTTCCCAGCATGTACTCATACCAGGGGTTGCCCCAATCCAGGCGCAGGACCTTGCACTGGCCTTGTTGAAATTCATGAGATTTTCATGGGCCCACTCCTCCCTCTGAATGGCATCCCTTCCCTCTAGTGAATAAACTGCATCACTCAGCTTGTCGTGGGTTAAGCAGAGCAGAGTTAATTTTTTTCCCTTTTCCCTTCTCTTCATAAATAGCTATCAAGAAGCTATGTTTTGGGTTCCTGCTCAGGAGAGAATTGATAAGAGAAGAACAGAGAAGAACGTTTATAGTTATTGCTAGGATGTTGCTATTTGTTCTCAAGGACGAGATACATTCAGCCTCTCTCCTCTCAATAGACAGAGAGAGAGCCCGGCTTCTAGCTTGAGATTTGCTTTTAAGTCAAGATTGAGAAGCAGACTGACCAATTATTCCATCCCATGCACGTCATACCCAGTATATTAGAAGAAGACTCTTCTAGGAGTACTGGCTTTGCACTTCCGGATTCATCTCGCTTTGGGGAGCCTGCGTTCGCTCTCCCAAGGCCTTTTCCCCCCCTCCCCCCATGGCCACCATTAGCTCTCGGCCCGGGACACTCGTTTATTTCCGTTCGGTGAGTTTTGGCATCC
>WKFP01014112.1:25504-54042 GCA_011057875.1 Pterocles orientalis
TAATTGTGTATCACCTATTCTCTCCCTCCTTCGGGGCCATTGGCTGGGAGTGGGCTGGGCCTTTGGTCATCAGGTGGGGAGGGGCAGTATCACTGTGTATCACATTGCATCTTTGTAAATAGTATTCTTTCCAATATTATTGTAGTTTAGTTATTAAATTGTCCTTATCTCAACCCACGAGTCCTCTTTGCCATTTACCTCTTTAATTCTCTCCCCTATCATTGGGTGGGGGCAGGGACTGTGTGAGCGGATGCGTGTGGTTTGGCCCCCAGCCAAGTGCCAACCCATCACAGTGTCATTTGCAAACTTGCTGAGGGAGCGCTCCGTCCTACTTTCTATGTTGCTGGTGGAGATATTAAATAGTGTTGGAGCCAGTAGGGAGCCTTGAGGAACACCACTCAGTACTGGTTTCTGCTTGGACATTGAGCCGTTGACAGTAACTTTTTGGAGGCAGCCATTATCCAGTTCCTTATCTACTGAATAGTCCGTCCATCAAACCCATATCTCTCAATTTAAGCATCAAGAATGTTGTGGGGAAGTACATCAAAGGCCTTATAGAAGCATAGGTAGCTTACATCCATAGTTCTCCCCTGGTCCACTGATACAGTCATTTCATCATAGAAGGTCATTAGATTAGTCAGTTTGTGTATTCCAGTATTGCCTGTGTTGATTGTAAAGTTAGAGGGGACAACATGCTCTAACAAGACTTGTCATAAATCTCTCCGCCAAATAAACAGAAGTGAGATGACTTGTTACTGAGGAATATACATTTAGCAATATTTCTCACACGCCATTTTAAAAGATACCCTTTGTGTTATTCATAGGGCTGTGTTATGCAGGGACTTGAAATATTCATTCCTGACAGGGTAGGGAGCATCTTCTGCATAATTTTTACTGTCTGTGCCTGGGAATGGCATGGAAACAGTGACACCCGTTCAGGAGCAGTTATGATTAACTGTGGTTTTGCGTATGGTTTGGAGTTGACTTAGACAAGTGCAAGACTGTTAAATCAAAAGGACTGAAAAATTGCAAGGAAGTATAATTTTAAATTATAAATTATTTGTGGTTCAAGCATTTGAAACTTACAAAAAATAGAGCGAACTTCAAAATATTTTGAAGGTCATACAGGAGCCATACAAACAATCCTGCTTTCTCTCTTTTTTCAGTTTGTAAACATTTAATAAATTTATGAACCATTTCTGAATTTTTTCTCTGAAGAAAGCTGGGGGTAGTAGTGGTTTTCAGAGTGATTTCAGGATGTTGTGTTCCACTTTGCACAAAAGTCTTTTCCCTTTATGCTCATATCCACCAGAGACTTTCAGCATCTATATAAATTCAGATTAACTGAATTTGCTTCATGCTTCATATTGCTTAATTGGAGAGGAGAAACATTAGCCTAGTTGCAGATATCCATTGATGTCTGAAGATTTTCTGGATTTTTTCCCCATTCACACATCATAAAGTTGAAATATTGTATGTAAATTCTAACATTTTCTCCCAAATGAAAAAAAATCTATTATAGACGTAAATTTTTCTAAAAATACAAAACCTAGTTTGAGATTTGATGCCATGGTCATAAATCATGTTCAATAACATTGTAAATGAGATAACTGTAACATTATATTCTCTGGGCAAGGTTAATAGATTCAGTGCAACTCTAGCAAGAAATTGTAGCTGACAATTCCCCATTTCTTTCAGAAAAGCCTTTATAAATCCTCAACTTGTAAATTGGACCAGATTAAGTCCCAGTGGAGAATATCCTAGATTTAGTGTTTTTAATTTCCTAAGTTACTGAGTAGGAACCAACTTTATAACTGTAATCAAATATGACTAGGGTACACTATCAGGTTTCTTTGTCATTCCAAGCAAACACGTTTCCTAATAAAAGAAACCTGCCAATATGGATAACAAATGATAATTTACAGTGTGCCCAAACTATGTGCAAAGGTGGGTCTTTTTGTGATTTCTGGAAATGCCTTAATATGGGACCTTCTTTATTTCTCGGCAGTTTTTATAGAATCAAATTTATTTATATAATAGAATACATGTGTTAGAAAATTTCCCCAACGTCTTGCTTTTCAGTGCATGAGTCTCAAACGGTACTAATGCACTTGAAGATCTCTCGGTTAACTTGGTCTGTTATTAAAGCATGGAGACACTGTGCTGTTTGTAGAACTTTTGATGTCTTATAAAGATGATACTTAGAGCTAGAATGTACAAGTGGCCCCACAGGACAGTGCAGAAATATCATATGTTCCAGGAGGCTACCATCATGACTTAATAAATCCCTTCCTTCTCCATAGACAACCAAAGTATTTTGATGGTGCAACCACATTTTTGAGTAGCTTACTGCTCTGTAGTTCAGGCATGTGTGGTTTCTCCCATTCCTGTAGCTGGGTGTCCTTCTTGGTTTCTGCACCCCACTGCTCTACATATCTTTATGTTGTTTGTGAGAGTGGAATGGAGACATTTCTAGGCAAAAACATAAAGTCAAGATACTTAAACATTTAAGAAGTTATCTAGAATTTTGTATGTTGTTGCAATTAATTTAATTTTTAGGTTCAGACAAGCTGCCAGTTCTGTGGCACATACTAGAAATTTCAGGAAACCTAATTTTACTGACTACATTTACTGTTTTATAAGCACTCTACTTCATCACAGGGGAATATTTAAAACTACCTACATTTTTTAACATAAAGGCAATCTGTCCTTTGGAGATATTTCATATACAAAGATTAATAATTTACATATGTTGCTATAGCAACTATATATCAAAGTGTAATAAGGCTAGACTATGTTATTCATGCCCTTTGAAATGAAAATCAAATGTAAATATCAGATTTTTGATCCAAACTGCCTAGAATAATTTACTAAAATTAAAACAATAGTAATTTCTTCTGCTTTTAGAATGAATTATAAAGCTTCACAGCATACCCATGTGAGTATGTGAGCTTCCTGTGAGAGTTAATATTATATGCTCTCAGACTTTTTCCATACGTGTCCCTTATGTGCCTATTTAAGGTAATTCTGATTTAACAGTAACAGAAAAAAGATTCATTAGCATAATGATAAACTGTTTCTTAATCAATAATAGACACAAGTGTTTTTCATTTACCCGTGGGACAGGTGGGTGTAAAATGTCCTTGAAAATGAATTGTCTCACTTTTTTACTTTATTAATTTTAGAGACAGGCAGGCAAGCAGGCAGGCAGGAAGGAAGGAAGGAAGGAAGGAAGGAAGGAAGGAAGGAAGGAAGGAAGGAAGGAAGGAAGGAAGTCTAGGATGAAAACTATGGGTTTAGAGAGCTCTGTAGCCTAAAGTGACGGTGATGGCTTCGTCTAAAAGAAGGACTCAGTGGGTAACCAGCTGATATGCTGTGTGTCACTTCCTTCTTACAGTTCACTAGGTGCTTTTTTTGCATGTACAAAATGAGAAGAAAATTATTTTAAAGACTGTTTCTAATTCATTTATATTATTTTTGAAGGGTACGACAGGCAATATAAATTCTAGTTAAATAGGCCAAAATAGACGAAATGTCTGTCATGGTTTTTGAGCGCTACGTGGTAATTATTTGTTACATCATCAAAGGTATGAAATTGTTTCCACATGAGAACTATGATTCCTGAGCTTAGAAAAATCCCTGCCCTGGGAGTGAGGGAGAATGGAGGAGATTATGACATAATGTCATGAGTAGCACGGAGAAAATGAATGAGGAATGACTATTTCTCCTCCTGGTATGAAAATAAGAGGACGTTAAATGAAGTAGTAGACTGTACATCCAAAATAAACAGAACAGATAGTTTTCCAGCAAGTGTGTGAAGTTCTTTCAATAGGGCACATGAATGCTTGAAGTTTACAAGTGTTCAAAAAGCAATTGGACAATAAATAGGAAAAATCTAGTGTATTTGGTTAAACACAGAAATGTAATCCTTGGCTCAGGAGGTCCTGGAGCTAAGAAATAGTGAAGACTGGGAGAGATTTTGGAGAAGTCCTTTTTCTGTAACAACCCTGTTTCTTATGTTTCTCCTTAGGTATTCCTTATTGGTTAATCTCAGTAAAGGGTTACTGGGCATGACAGATAAATCGTGTGACCTTGTAGGGGATTTTTTTTCCCTGTTTATTATGTCTAGTAGGAATAACAACAATGAGAGAGAGAAGAAAAGAGGGATTTTAAAGTATTTTTAAAAGAAGTTTGCACTTCCCGGCAGCACCTGATCCTATCAACTTAATAAGCACTTGTATGAACATTTTTTCAGGAGCTTGTGACTGGTGGTTTTGATCTCTGTGAAGACCAAAACAGAGTCTGTACTGCTATAAAAACAGTGGAAGGCTTAGGACTTCTCTCAAAATCACAAATATTGAATGCAATTTCCTGTGTCCTGAGGACCTAGTCAGTGGTACACCTGGGAAAATAAAACTTGAGCAAAACCTGTGATTCAACGTGTCTTCTTTATCTGTTCCTTCTCCTGTAAAATGAGAGAAGTTGGTGACACAGTCAACTTTCAGCTGGAAATTTGGAATGAATGGTCAGAACTGGGAATTTTTTAGCAGCTCATACATAGTAAATCTGTGAGCAACAGAAGGCTAAACCCGAACATCTCTTATATGATGAGTTTCACAAGCTGGAAAGGGCAAAAGCTCCAGTGAGCACAGCACCATTTTGTAGACAAGGTGAGAAGACTTGGTACTTTGACTTGACTTCTCCATACATTAGTCTTTTGTTCCGCCTCCAGAAGAATGTGGTTGAAATTGTGAGGATGAAAAATGAGATTCCAGTAAAAAAAGTGTGTACTTGTAGGATTTTGGTTTCTTTTGACTTGAAATTACTTGAATGTATTGCTAAAAGCTTTAGGATAGAAGGCATTTCCGTCTAAAAACATTGATTTATGATCTGGAGTCAAATTTTAGTTTAATTCACTGCTCAAAAATTATTTCAGACAGTCCACTTTGTTGCTTTTACTTAAGGATACAGGGTCAGTTTAGGTCACAATAAAGGTGTAGGTGTACATGGGAGTACAGTGAAGTTCCTTTTACCATAGCTAATGCTGTGCCTGGTTTACAGGTAGGTTGAGCATTTTACACTTTCAAGCGAGATCCAGCTGCCATCTATCAGAAATACTAAATAAATCTGTACAGAAAACAAGCTTCAAAATTTGCAGTCTTTTGTTTAAGAAAAATATATCTGCCATAGACATTCTTTAAACTATTTAAGATTTTTTTCTTTCTTCCAAATATTTCATCCTTTCCAGGCCTAGAAGGCTTTGAGTACTACACATTAAAAACATCTTCACTGGAGTTCTGCTCTTAATAACTGACTAAATAAAAAACCATCTGCTGATTAAGAGCAAGATCCATGGTGGGTATATAAAATTTTAAATATTTAAAACTGTTCTGCTTACAGCATATTCTCTAATCTTCTTCCTTCCCAGTAGTGAACACAAGACTGCACACAGGTACATCTCTGGTCTTGTTTTAGGCTATCACTGTCTTCAAAGAAACTGGTATAAAAATAACAATAGTAATGAGTTTTGAGAAAATAAATCTTTTAGTAAACTTCTATATTATTTCATGGTGGAATTATTAATAATGAATTATTTGTGTAAGAATTTTAAAAGATATTTCAATAGTTGTTTGGAGGACACCTATTACCCATAGATGTTGAACTGTACGTCATTTCTAGATATGTAGTTATTTCACTTCTTTAAGACACAAGGTTTTCTCCTTGCTTCAGGTGATCTATTAGTGGTCTGAATTGGTGATTTGAAGTTCAGTACAAGAACTTTAGCTAACATAGGAGACTCATAAAACCTGTAAAGTAACACAAAAACTTCAGTGAGTTCAGTTAGACTGAGTGTGCAACCAGAAGTGAGCAAAGGGAAGCTTAAGCAATAGATAGTTCTAGCTTTTGGAGAGAGGAAAGCAGAAGCAAGAATGAGCATGTCTCTATCTTTTAGTTCTTTAGAGTCAGTACGGAATGAGCAGTGAATATCTTTTAGGAAGTGCCCCTCCACCCACTCTTTTCAACAACCTGTAAAATGTAAATTTAGTAGTGTCAGTAAATTATTCCCCAGAGAATTTAGTTTAGCAAGAATTGATTTGTGCTTGTAAATGTTTGGCTAGTCCCAATGACAGAAGTGCATTACTGAATAAGAGAATTCCAGCTGTATATACATATGAATATACAGACTTAAAAAAATAGATGGACTTGAAAAAAAAGGGCAATAAATGAAAAGCCTTAGGCTGCCTATGTAGCTGAAAACACACAGAACACTCCTTCAGATGACATATCTGTTTAAGAGTAGCTAAGGAAAAAGTCTTTCCTCTGCATTTTTCACAGCTGTGTGGGCTGACACTTTGAAGTTGAAAAGACAGATGCAGGAGTTCCCTTGTAAATTTATCCCAAATAATTAAGAGATGAGGTAAGCAGTTTCTGGCTAGACAGAAAGGAGTGGGGGTGGGGTTTCTGTACTTGAATGGATTCTGTTGATGGAGCTAACACCAGTCTCAGATTCTAAACGCTCTTGGTTGTCAGGCACCATACAACTTCCAGCTGTCAATTAAGTGGATGAATTTCACACAATTCATGGGAATATGGATCTTCCACGCTTTTACCTGTTTGTGCTAGAGAATTTGAGTATTTGCTGAATCCTTTCATTTCATTGAGAGAAACATGGCTGTGACAATAGTGACAAGTTTCTAGTCTTGATCTATCAGGAGTTGTCACAACACAACGCACTCCAGCATGTATCTGTAGAACAAAGTGTCCTTGTTTATAGATGTTTCAGAGTCACCTTAAGAATTGCTTGAATGTATTAGGCAACAGTGACACAAGCAAAAATCTTGATACTAAATTCCAACCTGTGAATCCAAACCCCCAATGTTTGGTCCCTATGTTCTTCAATGATGAGAGGACTCAGCTATATTTGGCTTCTGCAATGGGTTCTGCTGTCAAAAAAACCCTTATTTTTACCAGATCTTTACTGAATCTGTAAGATGCAATTGGTATTTGAGGCATAAAATAAAAATTTGTTGAGGTGAGAACTGTAGCCCAAGATTGTGGAAATGCTATTTAGATTTTCGAAGCAATTTATCATCTAAGTATATTTTGGAATGATTAGACAACAGAATTTGGGGAGAGGCTTATTTTTCTTTTACTTTGCCCAAAACTGTGTTGGCAGATGTTTTTGTTTGATGAGACACTGCCACTTTAGCAGGGCAAGACACAAAGATATTAGTTTCACTGCAGCATACTCACTAGTGTGGTATGCTTGATGTGAAAAGTTTCTCTTTCCACTGGGAAAGAAAGCAGTCTCTAGCAGTCTCTTCAGGGCAAGATACCATGTTACAGTATACTAAAGTAAGGCCAAAAATATCTTCATAGGATAAGAAGAGTCATCTGACATACCTTAGGTGAGTGTCTTGCAGTACTTATTTCTGAATTCACAGAATCGTAGAATAGTTTTGGTTGGAGGGGACCTTTAACGATCATTTGGTCCAACCCCTCAGCAATGAGCAGGGATACCTGCAAGTATATCAAGTTGCTCAGGGCCCCATCCAATCTGACCTCGAATGTTTCCAGGAGTCAGGTATCTATCACTTCCCTGGGCAACCTGTTTCAGTTATAAAAAAATTCTTCCTTATATGTAGTCAAAATTTGCCATCTTTTGATTTAAAACCATTACCCCTTGTCCTATTGCTACAGGTCCTACTAAAAATTCTGTCCCCATCTTTCTTAAAATCCCCCTTTAGGTGTTAAAAGGCTGCCATAAGGTCTCCCTGGAACCTTCTCTTCTCCAACTTAAACAACCCCAGCTCTCTCGAGCTATCCTCATATGGGAGGTGCTCCAGCCCTCTGGTCGCTTTTGTGGCCCTCCTCCGGACCTGCTCCAACAGGTCCATGTCTTTTCTGTATGAAGGACTCCAGAGCTGGATGCAGTACTCTAGGTGGGGTCTCACCAGGATGGAGCAGAGGGGCATGATCACCTCCCTCAACCTTCTGGCCACCCTTTTTTCTGTACGTCCCAGGATATGGTTGACTTTCTGGGCTGGGAGCACACATTGTCAGCTCATGTCTAGCTTTTCTTCAGCCAGTATCACAAGTCCTTCTCTGTGGGGCTCCTCTCAATCACTTAGTCCCCCAACCTATATTAATACTTAGGATTGCCCCGGCCCAGGTGCGGGACCTTGTACTTGGCTTTGTTGAACCTCATGAGGTTCAGATAAGCCCACTTCTTGAGCTTTTCCAGGTACCCCTGGATGGCATCCACCACTCAGGCATATCAACTGCACCACTCAGCTAGGTGTCGTCTGCGAATTTGCTGAGGGTGCAATTGATCCCACTGTCCATTTCACCAATGAAGATATTAAACAGTACTGGTCCCAATAAGGGACCAGTGGGCCCCTAAGGGAATCACAGAATCACAGAATGTTAGGGATTGGAAGGGACTTCGAAAGATCATCTAGTCCAATTCCCCTGCTGAAGCAGGAACACCTAGATCAGATCGCACAGGAACGCATCCAGGCGGGCTTTGAATGTCTCCAGAGAAGGAGACTCCACAACCTCCCTGGGCAGCCTGTTCCAGTGCTCTGTCACCCTTACTGTAAAGAAGTTTTTTCTCATATTCAAGTGGAACCTCCTATGTTCCAGCTTGAACCCATTGCCCCTTGTCCTATCACTGGATGTCACAGAGAAGAGCCTGGCTCCATCCTCCTGACACTCACCCTTCACATATTTATAAACATTGATTAGGTCACCCCTCAGTCTCCTCTTTTCCAACTAAAGAGACCCAGCTCCCTCAGCCTTTCCTCATAAGGGAGATGCTCCATTCCCTTCATCATCTTCGTGGCTCTGCGCTGGACTCTTTCCAGCAGTTCCCTGTCCTTCTTGAACAAGGGGCCCAGAACTGGACACAATATTCCAGATGAGGTCTCACCAGGGCAGAGTAGAGGGGGAGGAGAACCTCTCTTGACCTACTGACCACCCCCCTTCTGATACACCCCAGGATGCCATTGGCCTTCTTGGCCACGAGGGCGCAGTGCTAGCTCATGGTCATCCTGCTGTCCACCAGGACCCCCAGATCTCTCTCCCCTACACTACACTCCAACAGGTCAGTACCCAAAGGACATCGCTTGTCACTGATCTCCATGTGGATGTTGAGCTGCTGGCTCTCTGGTTGTGACTGTCCAGCCAATTACTTCTTCACTGAACAGTCTATGCATCAAATCCATCTCTCTCCAACTCAGAAAGATGTTCTGGGGAAACATGACAAAGGTCTTACGGAAGTTCAGATAGATGACACCTGTAGCTCTTCCTTTGTCCACTGATGTAGTCACTCCATCGTAGAAGAACACTAGGTTGGTCAGGCTAACTAGTGAAGCCATGCTGGCTGTGTCAAACGACCTCCCTGTCCTCCATGTGCCTTTGCATGTCTTCTAGACCTGTTCCATGATCTTCCCAAGCACAGAGGTGAGGCTGACAGATTGGTAGTTCCCAGCGTCCTCCTTTCTACCTTTTTAAAAATGGGTGCAATATTTTCCTTTTTCAAGTCACCAAGGACTTCACCCAACTGCCATGACTTTTCAAACATTGTGAAGAGCTGCTTGCAACTACGTCAGTTGTATCAGGACACTGGGATGTGTGTTGTCAGATCCCATAGACTTATGTATGTGGAATTGTCTAAAATTTAGTTATCTAAGTGAGAAAAGGATGAATCCTATGCTATGTGTTTATGTCAACAGTTGTTGCAGCTATGCCAAAAAAGATTCCAAGAAAATGAGCTTTAAACAGGTGTGCCTGCAAAAAAACAGCAAAAAGTGCAATGGAGTTTTTTTCTTATGGGAAGTTAAGTCGATATTCAGGGGTCTTTTTTCCATTAGCAAAAGAAATAATGGTGGAGTTGGGATTTTAATCTTTCTAGTGTACTTCAGTACACTCCTGTGTAGTCCTGTGTCTGTAACTGCAGAAAGAACATCCCAAAGGCAGTTTTCTTCCTCAAAATTCTGATTTTGCCTTTCTACCCAGACAAGACACTGATAAATTACAGAAAGGGGATATGGATTAAATTTCTGGAAATTTTTTTACCAATAAAAACAGTTGAGGACTTAAACTTGAATGGCTGTGCTAATCTGTATGGATGGACAGCAACATGAAAATGAGGAAGGGTTTCTCCCCTTAATCTTTAAGGATAGATCTGACAAGTATCTGGAATGAAAAATGTACAGCGGGTCGTGGACTGTGGCAGAAGAATAGATGAGTTTTGAGGTCCCTTCTAACACCTCTATGCTTACATAATGATCATGTTAGAGAAGATTTACCAGGGCTATTGACATTTGATCTAGAAAAGAGTAATTATTAGATTAATTATAATTATAGGATAATTTAAGATAAAAAGAACCTTGGGAGGTTGTCTGGTGGTCCTAACTCCTGCTTCAAAGTTAGACCAGGTTGCCTAGGGCCTTGTCCAGATCTGTTTTAATATCTCCACAACTTCTCTAAGCAACCTGTTCCAGTGCTTAACCCCCTTATGGGAAAGATATTTTAGTTTGTATTTGGTTAGGCAGTTAGTTCTGCTGATATAGATTGACACCACTGCATCTCATTGTTTTTCTGTGCATGCCTGAGATGGGTTTGGCTCTGTCTTCTCTAGATTCCCCTTTTGGTAGCTGAAGACTGAGATTAGATATCTCCATAAACTTCTCCAGGGTAAGCAGTCTGAGCTCCCTGTATGTCTCCTTGTATGAAACTTGCTGGAGCGATAAGTATGTTGCTCCCGAGAACACTGTCACTAAAAATAACACCTCTTCAGCTTTCAGTCTGGGCAAGAGATAACTGGGTGCCTTTGATAACTATCCTCTGTGACCTTGTCTTTTAACACCTTTATTTGAGTACTTAAACAAGGAAAAGAAATAGTTTTTGGGTGCATAGTACCAGGAATTAAAAGTAATTTTAAAAAGTACTGCAGGCAGAGGAGTAGAGCAATCAAAAGCTCTGTCAGAGCTGTTACTCTCTTGGAATGCAAAAGACAATTGAAAGCAGACTCTTGCAGGGAATTTCATATAGTGCCTGTCCTATATCTGCAAGTAACATAAGCCAGTAAAATGGGAGATAGCCTGAAGGTTGCCACCTTTAGCATTTGACTTATTTTGTTCTGTGCAGCACGTGATATATTCAGCAGTTTCAAATTAAACAGAGAAAGTTTAACTCAGCACAATAATTCAGAGGACTGGGAGGGTTACTGAGCATCATGTAATGATAAGACATGGTCTCAGGGACTAGAAAGTGTTGCTTATGAGAGACAGGGGAGCCAAATCTTGCAGAGGGTGAGGGACTGAGTTTCTGATAAAAAAAAAGTTTGGTGTCTGCAGTGTGGGACAGGAAAAGTAGAGGCTCAGAGGACAGTCATGAGCAAAGCAAGCTGGATCTCATGTGCAAAAAAGTCCTAGTCTTCCATGTTCAGACTAACCTCTGGGGGTAACTGAGAATCCAAAACAGAACAAATACAGTAGAAAAGAGAGCCGTAAAGAGAAAAAATGTTCACTACTGCATAAGTGAGCTAAAACGTCAGTTTCTTATTAATGCGTTCAAAATGAGTGTTGTAGCCCCTAGTGTTATTATCATAGTGGATCTTCTCTTTCTAAGAAGGGGCAGAAGTACACAAGAGAGAATAGTCTGGGGAGAGGTTTGAATATGCCTTCAGGGAGTAAGAAAGCTCTCAGAAGAGTATCTACTGGAGGGATAAGGGCTTAGTTGTGCCCTGATTTGGAATCTGAAACATTTAACTTGAAGATGACCCAAAGATACCAAGTAAAGAGGTGTTGGCCAGGCATTTTTTATCATTGATCAGACTGAAGAATCCTGATACTTGATTATTGGGATACTGTTGAAAACCACTAAATTTTATTGCAGAGGGATAGAACGGTTAAGCACAATGTCAGGATTAAAACTTTTTTTTTTTTGTCAGGCAAGAGATTTTGAGGCCTATGGATATTTGTTTATCTTTCCACTGGCAGACCGTCACTTATGCATGAGATCCGGATGGTGTGTAGTTATGCTAGCCAGGTCATGCTGAGGGGTCTATTGTGTTTTCTCAGGTGCTCTTTCACCATGTCGACATTCACTACTTTGTGAGCTTGGGGGTGACATTCTTGCATAGCCTGGCTGCACTTGGCACAGCCAGGTTCTGGGAAAATTAATGGAGGGCTTCTTTTGGTCTCTAGTCACCAGAGTATGTCAGCATTGCTCTGACGCAGCACTAGGATCATCTCTGAGTGACCCCTCCAAATAAGGTCAATAGTATTGGGGAGGCACTCTTTATCAGGGAGTGTAGTGAGAGAACAAGGGGTAACGGGTATAAGCTAAAAGAGGGCAAATTTAGACTAGACACTAGGAAGAAATTTTTCACTATGAGGGTGGTGAGACACTGGAACAGGTTGCCCAGGGAAGTTGTGGATGCCCCATCCCTGGGGCTGTTCAAGGCCAGGCTGGATGAGGTTTTGAGCAACCTGGTCTAGTTGGAGGTGTCCCTGCCTATGGCAAGGGGGTTGGAACTTGATGATCTTTAAGGTCCTTTCCAACCCAAACATTCTATGATTCTACGATTCTATGATTCTATGATTCTGTTTCCTACAATGTCTTATTTCTGTAGCCTGAAACTTTTATTCCTTCACTTAGGCATTACGTGTAAAGCTAATATAGGATTTCTTCCAGTCCTGTCTTTGTCTTTTGATGGTTATATAAAACGAATCTTAGTAGTTTTTGTTTGTTTGTCTTGTGTTGTTTTTTACTTAATAAAGCTTGATTGTGATTGCTGGGGAGCCAAACCCTGGAACTGGGCTTTGTAAGTTCTTCCTGAAATCAACAATTTTTCTTTATTTGTTTACTAGTTCAGCACTGAAAACGTCTTTCCACAAGGTTACATAGCCATCTAAGGACTCCCTTTAAAGCAGCCAGGTCCCTTTTTTTTTATGCAAACTTTAAAAAGCCCATATTTTAAGTGAATCCTTGCACTATATGCTATTCTATTTTAAAGTTTTTGTTTGCTTTGGCATGTGTAGGTAGGAGTTTCTCACTAGCGATACACCTCTTACACTTTCTCCTCTATTCTTCTGTCCACAGCACCGCATACACTGTTCCCTATGTTGTCTAGCATATTTTGTCTTTTTTTTTTTTTCGGTATTATGTTTGGGAGCTCTGTAATAAATCCTCTCTCAGTGGCATATTCTGAGTCTTCTCCCACTGGAAGTGATTCAGTGGTGCATCTGAAGTCATAATTTAGACTGTCATATACAGCGAGACCTAAGAGAGACACATCTGTCCTTCAGGAAATATTTCCTTAGTGCAAAATGTTAGCAGTGAGGTACATTGTTGTCTTCTCTCTAGAGTTCACTGTGGTTAGATCCAGTGATGGAGACTGTCTTGGAAGCATTCATTACCTGGGGGTGTTGGTTGACAGCCGGCTGAACATGAGCCAGCAGTGTGCCCAGGTGGCCAAGAAGGCCAATGGCATCCTGGCTTGTATCAGAAATAGTGTGGCCAGCAGGACTAGGGAAGTGATTGTGCCCTTGTACACAGCACTGGTGAGGCCGCACCTTGAATACTGTGTTCCATTTCGGGCCGCTCACCACAAGAAGGACATTGAGGTGCTGGAGCAGGTCCAGAGAAGGGCAACAAAGCTGGTGAAGGATCTGGAGCACAGGTCTTACGTGGAGCGGCTGAGGGAGCTGGGTTGTTTAGTCTAGAGAAGAGGAGGCTGAGAGGAGCCCTTAACACTCTCTACAACTACCTGAAAGGAGGTTGTAGTGAGGTGGGTGCTGGCCTCTTCTCTGAAGTAACAAGTGATAGAAAAAGAGGAAATGGCCTCAAGTTGCACCTGGGGAAGTTTGGGCTAGATATTAAAAAAAATTTATTCACTGAAAGAGTGATCAGGCACTGGAACAGGCTGCCCAGGGAAGTGGTGGAGTCACCATCCCTGGAGGTGTTCAAGAAACGTGTAGATGTGGTGCTTAGGGACATGGTTTAGTGAGTTAGGTGGTGTCGGGTTCGACTTGATGATCCTTGAGGTCTTTTCCAACCTTAGTGATTCTATAAATTCTATGAATTCTATGAATTCTATGAATTAGCATTAGCACAGTCCTTTTGTGCACGTGCAGAGAGGTCAATAAGTACATGAATGTAGATTGGCTTGGTGGACTAGTGTGGCCATTAGCTGGGTTGAGTGTTCCTATTCCATACAATTGTTCAGTGCACCTGAATTAATTTGAGTGTTTAAATCCTGAGTATTAATTCTGTGCTGTAGGATGTAAAGCTTTAGACTAATCCCTTTAATACTCTTCAATACAAACACCTTAATCAAGCAACAGCTTTATAATGAGTTCTACTTTTAGACTGGATATAATTTACTCCTTTTATTGCTCATAACTTATTCCAACTTTTAATCGCAATGAATAGACAGACTTACATTACTTCAGAATGTAAGCTTAAATGTTGTGTTGTAGAAACCAGGATAGCTGCAAGAGATGGGATTGTAAAAATCCAGACGTTACAGATAAAAAGTTTCTGCCCCATTTTTCTTTTATGAGACATCACTACAAGTGTGTCTTCATTTTGCCTTTTAAACAGATTAAAATCACAGTGTTAAAATCATAAGAGTGAGTGCAGGAGATTAATTTACTTATTTATTTATTTTAACTCTGATTCAAATAAAATTATGCGTATTTGTTCTGTTGTGTGTGAAAAAGTGCTAACAGGATTGTAATACCCCTTACATAGAGTAAAACTCCTGGTAAATAAACAGTGATTTAGTTTCTCGGGGGCTGATCTATTCTCCTTTTTATTTGTTTTCCAAATGAAGATTTGAAAGAACAAATTATTTTCACCATAAGAGAATTTTGATGGACAGGTTAAATTGTTTGGAAGGTGGTACTTTAAAACGAACCTTGAATTGACATTTAAATTAAATACAGTAAATTTAATTAAGTTTAATTAACTTATTAAATTAAGACAGTTATTTGTATATATTTCATATGGACCAGCGGATTATTAAACCCACCCTTGCTCAGCTTTGGTAAAGCTATAAGAGAAGAACCTTGCAAAGCATTGTTACATATTAATTAACATGCTTTTAATAATCAGTTGAACGTTTACTATATACTTAGTATCTTAATAAATCTAAATGCAATGCATGTTGAAACATTGGCTATAAAGGAGCTATTTCAAGCTAGTCCAGTGTAAATGTGGTTAGAAAAAATAGTAGTTACAGTATTTTTTCCTGTTTTTTCCAAGCTTATTAGTAAATTATTTTGTGCTCCATATTTGCTTCCTGACATGACAAAAATTTATTTTCTACTCAGACATTGTGTCTGAAAACACACCACATAGCACATGCATCTTGTTTCTCCTACCTGATATGTTGATGATTTCGTAGAAAAGCTGAAAGGCAAACAATTTTTTTAACCCTGTTAAAATCTAGATTACACATATATATTTTATTTAAGTAATGCTAAAAATTTATGTTGTTTAAAGAAAACAGTTACTGAAAAGTTAACATTAAAATAAATGCATGTAACAGGACTTGTTTGTAAGGAAATAGTACTCCATCTAAGTCGCTGATCCAGCAGTTGATTCAGTTTGTCCTTATGTCCATATTCCACATGGACATGTCCATATGGAATCCACTGAATCCACTGATTCAGTCTGTCCATACAGACATACTCCTTTGGAGTCAATGGCAATGTCCACACTAAAGGGCTCGTATGCTGCAGAGGACTCTCTTCGTCAACACATTATCTTGTCATGTTAGAGGCACAATGAGGAACTGGTGACATATGCCAGGAAGTGCTCAAGTATAAATAACAGGGAGCAAGACTATGGGACACGTGGTGAACCCCTATTGCACTGATGGTTGTCTCAGTCCCAGAAGTTCTGCCCAGGGGCATTGGTGGTACACCCAACTGGCATGGTGTTTTTCCTGACTCAAACTCCTGAAGACACTTGTATATGGTGAATTTCACCATCTCTCAGATCAAATGTTAACTCTAGGACAACACATGGTTTAACTTGTGTGTAACCACCATTATAGTCCCAAAAATGTAACTTTGGTAATTTTTTTGCCATTAATCTGTTAGGTTGAAATTTACCTTTAGGTAAAAGAGTGCAGCAATTCCCTACACAAAAGCAGCAACCATTCTTCTCAGTAACAAAAGTTTCCGAAGAAGAGGAAGGCTGAGGAGCTAAGTCAGTGGCTGAGATAAAGCAGTAGAAGGTGTCAGTAGTGGTGGAGTAATAAGAACTCTTCCCTTTCCTGTTCGGAGACTCAGAATATGCGCTGTTCCACATCCACAGGTGCTTTTCCTCACAAAGTCCATGAGTTCAGTGTCTGTGTGTGAACGACTTCTGCTGCTTCTGATGAGCCAGGGTGTATGTCTATGCATGGTTGTCCTCACACAACTGTTCTTCTGAACTGGAACATCTCTACTTACCAGAAATGTCCAAAGTATATACCTGGAGAAAAGAGGGCTCCAAGGAGACCTAATAGCAGCCTACCAGCACTTAAAGGGGGCCTACAGGAGAGATGGGAAAACACTCTTTATCAGGGAGTGTAGTGATAGGACAAGGGGTAACAGTTATAAGCTGAAAGAGGGCAGATTTAGACTAGACATTAGGAAGAAATTTTTCATTGTGAGGGTGGTGAGACACTGGAACAGGGTGCCCAGAGAAGTTGTGGATGCCCCATCCCTGGAGGTGTTCAAGGCCAGGCTGGATGAGGCTTTGAGCAACCTGGTCTGGTGGGAGGTGTCCCGGCCCATAGCAGGAGGTCTGGAACTTGATCTTTAAGGTCCTTTCCAACCCAAACTATTCCATGATTCCATGATTCTATAAGAGAAAATATACTCTGCTATGGAATATGGCTATGTCAGAGTTAAACTAGGTTAACAGAGCTTTTTTCCTGTGGTGAAAACCTAAATTTACATTCAAACTCTTTCTCCACTTTGTGACCCCCCAATAACCGTGAGGCATTTGAATAAGACTGAATTGGCCACTGATCCAGACCAAGGGAATCAAGATTAAATTCAAATTGCATTGTCCATGAAACATATTGGAATTCAGATAACAAAGGCTGATGTGGAGAATATTTGATTAGGAGGATTCAATGTGTCTTTTGCGTTTACCCTCTTACTCTTTTCACAATAACCTTCATTTTTTTAAACATTGGCAAAAATACCTAGCCATTTCTTTCCCTACTTTATCCTTTCCATGCACTATGGAATATAAAATCAGGTTAAAAGGGGAGTATTTCCTAATATTCTATTTTTACCTTGTTTGATTTTCTCATTGGTGTGGTATTATCTAGTCGAAGAGACTTGCTCCAGCAGCCTTTTGGGAAGAGTTCTTTGTTAAAGGAAGTCTTTTATTACATTCTGCCAAGGAAACGAACCAATTTGATATGATCCTTTTATCCTGGAAAAAGGGCACAACTTCTCTATTTTCAAGGTTGTGAATTTTTTCCAACTGTAAGACATACTCCACTATTGAAGCCATAATTATATGCACTTGTCAATCAATCTTAACCTACTACAATATGATTATGAAATTTTATCTAAAAAAGTGGAGGATTAAAGGCTTTGACCAAAATGAAAGGTACACATAGGAGACAAAATAAAATACACATGATTAGATTGCTAGAGAGGTAAGTGTAAGAGGGAGGAATATACCAATATTTGATTTTTCACAGGCATTTAAGTAACTATTTAAGGATATCCTGAAAACATTTAGGATGTGACATTTTGCTTCCCTTCTTGTTCTTATCACAAACATTTGCAAGATCCCATTTATAAAGTAGTTATATAGTGTATACACTACATCATGTTAGGATATTATGTCTAACATTTTTTAACTAAAAGAAATGGGGAAAATAAGGCCGCACATGACATATATCGTATTATAATTTAGAAATCTTTGATAATATAAAAAGACTATGTGGTCATCGTTTTTTCCTATCAGTTTAAGTATCTTAGAATTTGAAATCTGGAGGTAAAATCACATTGTTAGTGTTTCACCAGCAAGAGATTAAACTAAAGAATTCTGTTCCTTAGCTTGGTCAGCTCTCAGCTTCCTAGTATAGTGGAGGGGCGTGCTACAGCAAACATAGCAGTAAGACAAAAACCATGTAAACTAGACAATGGGAATGTATTTGTACAATCTTGTTTGTAAAACTGTTAAGGGGTTTCTGTAAGCACCCATGTAGCTTTCATAGGACTAGGAAGTACAGGATGTGGTGTAATTAGTGTTCACTTCTGCATCGTGTCCAGCATTGTCATAAGTAGTAGCAGAGAGGAGAGTCCTCATAAACCTGTTTAAGTAACTCAACCAAAAGTAGACTACTAGCTAACACCTTATATCACTTTTTGTGGTTTGTTTGTTTTTTTTAACTTCATCTCCTATATGAATTTTTTTAAAAATCAATCAAGCCCTGAAGTAATTACAGATGTTTTACTGAATTGTGAAAATCTGTATGTTTGAGTTCTGCTTGCTTGGCTGCTGTGGGGACCACAAGAACCTAAGGTCAATGAGTCTGTATTTGATTATCCTCTATCCTGGTTAGTTAAGGAGAAGGTAAGCTTGCTGGAGGACTGTGCACCGGCTGGGCTGTTGGTGCTCTCTCTCTGGATTTTTCATCTGGGATTTTAGTGCGGCAGAAAGCTGTGAAATTCTTTCCCATCTCTTATTAAGAGCATCATCATTGCTGGAACCCAGTATATGAGGTAACTGAGGAGCAGAAGTCCACAGCCAATGCCTCAGGGCTGTCGGAGAGGCTGCGGAAATGTCTGCGGAGTGGAGCAGTAGGATCTGAAGACAGGATGGAGACAGCGGTTTTGGGACTCTCCCCTGAGGTTACCATCAGCATCCATCAAACTCCAGTGTTTATATGACCCAATTTACATTGCATATAAACACACCAAAATTTTGACTGTCTTCAATTAAGAACATTTTTAGTACTTCTGTTTTCTAGATGGGGAAAGGAAAGAAAGTATAACTTGCAGGTTTTAATTTACAGTGACAGTAGTGCTAGTTCAGAATCTTGGCCTTCAGTCACTCAGAAAACCTGACAGAATGGGATGTTCGGATGGTTAATCACTAGACCTTCGTTTTTTCTGCTGTCTCAGGCTTTTTGTGTGTTTCAGAAACTATCCCCTGCCTTCCTCTTGGTCCAACCTTTCACTGCCAAAGTGCAGTTTCCTTCCTAAGGCCTGGGTTTCTGAATTTCTTATTTCAGAGAATTCCAAATTTCCCCCAAAATGTTGCACTTTTGTTTTCAGGGTCCTTGTCCCGACCCTACATACATTCTGCAGCAGTAGAAACATTCTGATTACAACAGGCAAATTCAGTGAAAAGAATGACTGTTTTGTTTACCAAAGTTTGTAGCATTTTCCTTAACAGACCATGTTACTTAGGAGTATTCTTTTCTCTGTGAATCTCACATATTTTTTCCCCAGTAAGAAAATGTGTAAAAATTATATCTTATAAAACAGACTGAGAAAAATAATAGCAGATCTCATCCTAAGCTCAAATTTTGGGTCAGGAGTCTGGGTGAACATGTTAATATTCCACTTTGACAAATATGTTGATTGTACCTTTTTCTTTCTTTCTTCTTGCTTTTTCTTGATATTCATCATTAGACTTTATGGAGGCAATCTGTCTTAAGCAGTAGCATAAAATGAATCTTCTTATTAAAGTACTCTCAAAGGCAGATTTATACAAGTCTTCAGCTTTTATCTTAGTAAAAAAAATTAGCATTTCTTCATATACCTTAATCTTTCTGTTAAAAAAAAAGATATTCATTATAATACACATATACACTGCATCCATACAAATCATATAATAGTATCTGAGTGCACAGGAGTTATAAATTTAAAGCACAAATAAAGTAACTTACTACCTGATCTCCAAGTCTTGGTCCTGTTGAAATGAATAGTAAGATAACCATTACCTGTTTAGGGAAAAATATTCCCTAAATTATGAAACTAGTTATTTACTAAACTAACTAGAAAAAACCCCAAAGCACCAGTGTTTTTTTGTTTTTGGTTTTGTTTTTGTTTTTGTTTTTTCTGAGCTGTTAAGTTAACTGTTTGTGTCTGAGAGGTAAAGTGGCTAATTACATAAGATTTTTTTGTTGGAAGACTGTCAGATCTCCCTTGATGGTGGGTATGTTGAAGTGAAGATGGAAGGCAAGGAAGTGAGTGAGTGCGGTTGACACCCCATTCTGAAAACGTACCCATTCCTGAGACTAGCCTAAAATGGACCCTTGATCTGAACACCTCCTGATGTGTGTAAGAGCATAACTTTTCTTTCTGAAACTCCCTGGTGGAGAAAGTACAGCAGAAACTGAACTAGAGTTTCTCATATTCTATGCAGACAAACTTTTAAAGTTACTTTCATACCTTATTGACTTGAAAGTCTCAGGACAGTTCAGTGCAGTCTTATTTTTCAGTGAAAACTATTCAATGGGCTTGGGTTTGTTTCAAGGAACAAATGAAACGTGATAAAAACTCTAAAATGTTACAGAATGAAGTCTCTCATTACTTGCAATGATACTTTGGGTGCTTCAGAGATCTAACTTAAGAAATAAGAAGATTTCAAATTAGAAAAATAATTAAATATGGTTATTCCCTTACCAACTGTATCTATGGCCTAGCTACACTGGACTTTGGAGGGTAGGACAGGGCTTATCTTTACTTTCATTCTAGCTCAGCTGCTCAACCTCAAGACTACTAGTGTTCAAACAGGCATTCAGGACCAAAATTTCTGAATCTCTTAAACTGCGATGATGCCATCTTACAGCAAAAGGGCAAAATTTGGCTTACCTTTAAACCTCTCTTTCTCAAAGAAAATCATCCTAAAAAGATGTATGTTCAATGAAACAATATTTCAAGCGTATTTATATCATCTTACTGATGTTCACTGGATTCATCAAAATAGGATTGCTTCTCCATCTCCTTTATTTTATGGAAAGCCTTGGTTGATCCTCTAGTGCAGCATGGTTTGCCACTTTTCAGCTCCCAGGCAACAATAACCTCTCATCATGATTACAGAGCTTCTTGCAGACCGATGGGCTTAATCCCAGCGCTCGCTCCATCAATACAATAATCTATTCCAGTCAAGACTTGATGGATTTGATAGGCCATCTGCAGCCAAGTGAGACAGATTCAAGTCAGGTCAAAAAAACTGTGAGGCTTTCAGAAGAGCTTTCTGCTATTACACACAGACAACCATACTAACAAGAAAAAAAAAAGAAAAAAAAAAGGGAAAAGAAAACCCAAGGAAACTCTTCCTCTCCTGATCTCAGTACTTTGGAAAATAGTTCTTTAATAACTGTATTACTAATAATTATGTCAGGGAAGACTGAGTAAAACCCTCCATAAGGGACTTTATGAGCTGAAAGGGACAGACAAAACCATATGCAAGCAGTGCAAATACAGATGAATACCTTTGGTTGAAAAAATAAGGAGGGAAAGAACAAAAAAATCTGAAATAGTTTTGAGGAAATGTTTCATTTCAGAGTACCATGAATAAAATTACTTGCTCTTCAGATCAAATAGGACATTTTTTCAAGCACAGAACTTTTTATTTTAGTGAGCTAGAGATAGAAAATAGTGTTTTGAGTTACCTGAAGATGACTCTTGCATTCCCTTGTTTTGCATTTTAATCAAAATAATCCATAATAGCTTGTTACGCACACATCATCAGCCACAACGCACAACAGCCAAATGCATGCATACACATTCATGTACATTTAGTTTCCAGCACCAGCCTCTTAACTCTGGCCTTGACTTTGGAAAAGGTTATGTTTCAATGCACTATCCTACCCATACAGATTTTGTTGACTTCGCTGGGAGTTTGAGGCCAATAGGTCTGTTTGTAAGATCACACCTAACTGTGTTGCAATCACCACCAGCCAAGAGCGAGTGTAGTATCCTTTATGTGCAATGCTGAATTAAAGAGGCTTTTAAAAAGTGTAGACCATAATCACTCCTTTAAAAAAAAAACAAAACTGGAGAAGGTGTCTGGTGCAAAAAGCAAAACCACATATTTTTATGTTTTAAGATAAATAAAGTTGTTCAATATTTAAACATCACAGATCCCCTTTCCAAACTTTTTTAATGTATTTCAGCTCACATTACTCTGTGTGAAAAATTCAGCTCCATTTAGCTGTGTGCAAAAGTGTTTAGAAACACTCTAAACAGTTAGAGTGAAATAGGTTAATAAAACAATTATATCTGTTTTTGATGCAAGAGGAAAATTATGTGAGAGAAAATAAAATTGTGTTATTAATTTAAAGCTGTTACAGTTTTCGTATTCTTTGGATACTACTTATCTTTCAACAGTTCTCCTCAACTACAAGAGTTAAACACAATTGCCTTAACCTCTCCAGCCACCTTTTCAATAGGGCTAAACTGTGAATCTGAAAGCTTTAATTAGGATTTCAAGAAGCAGGTTTACGAATGATTTTAAAATAAATTTTAATACTGGACATAGAAACTTAACGTTTCCTATTGTCCTTCTGGTGTTGTAAATCAAGGCAAATTTTTCTGCAATCTGCTTAGTGTGTAAAATTTCTATAGGAGAAAAAGAGAATGAATTTTTGTTTCTCCTACACTTTCAGGAATGTAAAGAATATGATCTGGGGAGCTTTTAGTAAATAAAAGTACTTAGAGCAAACAATTTTGAAATGTGATTTGTATTAACATGGTACTTCTGAGCATTTCCTCTCGAACCTCTTGCAACATAACCACATCAAACTACAATCCAATGTCTTCCTAGGGTCACTTCATAGCCTGAAGTTTTTTGAGTATGCTCTCTGGTTTGTCTCCGGTTTTGCAATCTAATCACTGCTGTGTATGGTTGAATTCCCCACTGGGCATTAATAGCATGTTGAAAGAGAGTATGAAAAAGGTCAAAGGAAATGACAGTCTTTAATAAATATAAAAAGCACCTTTTCCTCTAATTTTAAATTCAAGCATGCCTCCACATGAGTACATTCAAAGACAGAGAAGCACACAATAACAGGTCTGGTTATGCAGTCTGTTAAACACAAAATAGAGCTGTACAGCACAACCTCTGATTCTGTCACGACTGAAAAAGTAATAACATGTTTAGAAAAGAGTATGCTTTAATAAACGTACACTTGATGCATTTGAATGCATGATACATTTGAAGGAAAGAAAATAAATTCTTCTGTCTAGGCTGTCATAGCAGTCTGCGTGAACATATCCATGCTCATTTTATGCAGACTCCAGGGAAAAAAATATTCAAGATCTAATTAATTTTACAAGCTTACTGCAAGCACAAATTTATCCTCTGTTAGACTCTGACCATTATGTTCACTGACCTCCTTTCCACAAAGATCATCCCGCCAAGAAAATATTCTGTGGGAATTCTGGTTTGTGTTTCTTTGTTCCAAGTGAGATTTGATATAACTTGCACTTGTCTTGGACCCAACTTCCTGGGGAACAGGAGAAGTTTACTGAGAATGTAAGCAAGAAAAGGAAAAGAGGAGAATCTAGTTAAAAATCACAGACATATACAGCACACTAATCATTCCTAGTTGTTGTGACATTATAAGGTAACTCTAAAGTATGCATCATGGATTCAGACATTGACCATCCAATTTTCCATTCTATTTCAGCAGAATCCAGAGCAGTAAAAATATTAACATACTTTTCAAGTGTATATTGCTTATAGTGTAAAGATACACATCATTATCTACAAGTTAGTCTGTGCTCAGTACATTCCTTGTGGCTTTTTAAACTATTTGGATAGTGGAGACACTATAGTCTAGAAAATGTCAAGATCAAGGAAGGTCTTCATAAGAGGACTGTGATAAGAAAGGAGAGTTGATAGCAATGGTCTATCAGAAACTTCAAAGGTTTATGCAAAGACATTTCCTACTGTCTTTTCTCACTTGCTAACACTTCCTTTTGTGCTCCCAGGCGGAGTAACTGATCTCAGCTTAAATATGTTGGTGATTTTAAATATAAGTGGAAGGCAAGAAAAAAAAGTCTTTATTGAATTTTCAGCTGTGTGTAAAACTTTACGTTGATGTTAATGAAACATCTTTAATCCCTGGATACAATTGTTGCCGATTGTTTGAAAACATGCGTATGACTATGAGCACATTTTGTACTTTTTACTTGTTGGACAGTTTTTTAAACTGTTTTAAATATCCCAAATTTGACTTTGGATAATTTTCATGCTTCATAATCTTTGTAGATCTGTGGAACTTTTTATTACTCTGCAAAAAAAAGAAAGGGAAGAAGCCCAGAAGTATTGGGGTTTTTTTGACATTTAAGTGTGAAATGCATAATTTGAGTCAAAACTACATATATTGTGTGTTACAAGTATTTAATTGTCTTTTGTCTTCTTATTGGCATCCCACTTTGACTGTCCAGCCTAACAGAAAAGCAATTCTTTTGGTGCCACTATGAGTTGACAACTTGAATGCAATGCCTGGTGAGAAGGAATGAAGTGAAGGTGAAAGAAGGTCATCATATGCACTTGATGGATGGAAGAAAACTAGGAGAAGGTGGGTTAAGGAAAGTTAAGTATTTTCCTTCTCTTTGTGAGATATTTTTGGGCTGTAGAATGCAGCTTGTGCATTTAGGGGCTGAAAGTGCTAGGAAGCTCATTGTTTGGATGAATCAGGGTTTAACATCCTTCTGGAATGAGAAGCTATGCTTGAAGCTGATACAACCTTCACCAAGGAGGCATATCGTGTGTAAAAATCCAAAGATGTTCTTAAAGTCAAAACACAGGGATGCATTGGGATGGGGACAGGAGAAAAGAAAATGTGACATAGTTTGGAAAAGCAAAGGTATTCTGTCTCCTCTCTGTCTTTCTCCTTCCCCACTACCAAGCTGAAAAATGTCTTTCTTTCTTTGTCTGAGCTTTGAATGTAGCTACTGGATCCTAGTGTCTTTTCCCATAAACATGGTCAATCTACTCAGTGAGCATCCTTGTCAATGTCATCATAAGATATTAGAGTAAAAAACAAGATTATTTACAAAGAGTCATTTTTTATTTATTTAGAAAGCTTAATTCCCAAAAGGGTTGCTGAGGAATAGAGAGGCTGCTTTTCAAATAAAATCTTTATTAAAGAAACAGTCACTGACTTGAGATGAAGTATGTAACTAAGGTTTCTGAAGATTACACGAACATTGCTGAAATGGTAGAATTGCTTACACAATTTGTATTTATGAGCCTGGACAGTTACCTTTAATCTAATAGAAAGTGTATTCTGCTTAAAAATAAATGCTTGTTAAGAGAACTGTGATCTCAAGGACAGTCAGAAGCAGGCATTAGCATCTTCTTCCTCCTGTGATGCTAAAACTGAGCACCTCCCTTCAGTGAGGAGGAGAGAAGCTATTGGATTCATGAAGTAAAAGAGTAGCCACAGTGTGGAAAAGTACTAGAACCACTATTTTACTTCCTTAGGGCACAATTATGGCAGAATAAGACAATGAAAAATATGTTTCTCTGTAAAATCAAATAAGTATAATTAAATTGGGTAATGGGGCACGTATAATATGCACTTTTTTAAAAAAATAGTGATTTATGCTTAAAATTTTGCTCCTACAAGATATTTTGATAATGGGATCACAAACAAATGTATCTACATTTGTGGTGGACACGCTGGAGGGAAAGGATGCCATCCAGAGGGACCTTGACAGGCTTGAGAGGTGGGCCCGTGCAAACCTCATGAAATTTAACAAGGCCAAGTGCAAGGTCCTGCACGTGGGTCGAGGCAATCCCAAGCACAAATACAGGCTGGGCAGAGAGTGGATAGAGAGCAACTGAGGAGAAGGACTTGGGGGTATTGGTGGATGAGAAGCTCAACATGAGCCGGCAGTGTGCGCTTGCAGCACAGAAAGCGAACTGTGTGCTGGGCTGCATCAAGAGAAGCATTAGCAGCAGGTCAAGGGAGGTGATTCTCCCCTTCTACTCCGCTCTTGTGAGACCCCACCTGAAGTACTGTGTTCAGATGTGGGGCTCCCAACATAAAAAAGACATGGACCTGTTGGAGAGAGTCCAGAGGAGAGCCACAAAATTAATCAAAGGGCTAAAGCACCTCCCCTATGAGGACAGGCTGAAAGAGTTGGGGTTGTTCAGCCTGGAGAAGAGAAGGCTCCGAGGAGACTTAATAGCAGCCTTCCAGTACCTGAAGGGGGCCTACAGGAGAGATGGGGAGGCACTCTTTATCAGGGAGTGTAGTGGCAGAACAAGGGGTAACGGGTATAAGCTAAAAGAGGGTAAATTTAGACTAGATATTAGGAAGAAATTTTTCACTATGAGGGTGGTGAGACACTGGAACAGGTTGCCCAGGGAGGTTGTGGATGCCCCATCCCTGGAGGTGTTCAAGGCCAGGCTGGATGAGGCTTTGAGCAACCTGGTCTAGTGGAGGGTGTCCCTGCCCCTGCAGGGGGGTCAGAACTTGATGATCTTTAAGGTCCCTTCCAACCCAAACCATTCTATGATTCTATGATTCTATAATTCTATAATTCTATGATTCTATGATTCTATGATTCTACATCCAATTTCCAACTGCCATAGATTGTTAGACATCACCACAGGGAAAACTGGCAGGAATAGGTTACTATCTCTGAGCATTTTAAGAGATATGTAGGAATTTCTTACATTAGTATCATAGATTTGATTTTTAAAATGGCCCACATTTTTGTAAGTCACTTCTTTGAATTATTTAATACATGGACAGCTTGAGTAGGGCAGGTGTAAAAAATCTAATTGCATCTAAACACAGTCCGAGAACCACTGTGGCCCTGTGACAGTGGCAAGGCATTTTGATGGTGTAGTCTAAAATGATGTGTAATTCCAAATAATATAGAGAAGAATATAGCTTCACATGTAACTTTGTGTTGTTTCACAGGTTTTTCTAAAATAAGCTAGTTAAAACAATGACATTTTTGTCCTAAGTATGTTTCTTTTAAATATAAAAATCTAATTTTCTCTACAAAGGTTGAAGGAGGATTTATGTATGTAATAATGTCAGAATGATTTCTTAGGCATGGGTGACCTATGAAATGATCTTGGCAAGCAGAATTATTCATTAGTTATAGTCATTAAACTTACACTATATCTTTGAGGTGCATATATAAATATATATAAAGCATACTTTTAAAACGTAATAGTTATATTTCAGACACACCAGTAATACCTGAAAGGCTTTTCAGCGTATTTATCTGGGATTAGATTGTGATACGATATTGAAGTTGCCAGTAGACATCAAGAACATCTTTACAAAGATGGTTTTCTAAGTAATTAATGTAGACCAAAACCCCTCCTTTAAAGAGCATTCTTTTCGGTATGTATGACATTCACTACATTTTCTGATAATGAAGAATAAATCACTGTAACAGTCAAATTCTGTCTTTTTGCAAAAATATACACAAAACTTGTGTCTTTGGCTGAGCCTGAGCTCTGTGAGGTTAAGTCTAATTTTATGCTGTCCATGTGCTTTCTTGCTGTACCCCTCAGTTATCCAGTTTTTCTACATGTAAAAAAAAAGGCCTAAAAATATAAAATGGCTAAGGACTACTCTTAATGATGTTGTACAATTTCCAATTTCCCTGCTTGATTTTCCTGTAGATTTTTAAAAATTGTGTTTATGGCCTTGTCTGAATAGAGAAAGAATTCTGGTTTTATCATAGTAAAGTAGATAAATCAGAACAATGTAAGTATGCCGGTGCGTAATTTCCAATTACCTTCATCTGTAAAAAAAAATACCCTGTACAGCTTGTTTTGTGTAAATGAGTAGGTGAATGGAGAAGTGTGGGTTTTTCTAAAAGCTGTCAGACATAAGCACAAATGTGCATTAATACATTTCATTTCAGGACAAAATCCACCGTATGCTTTGTGAGCATGGATTCAGTTTTCCCTCAGTCATTAGTCGTATAAAGCTCCTTACACTTTCTTTAACTATGTGTGCCTGGGTATTCTGAGAGTACTGAACAGCACTACTTATTAACAACCATTGCATGCGAGAGTCATCTCCAGCATGTAGCATGCATCATAAGGGTACGTCTACACTCTGGATGTATGCAAGACAGTTTCTTGTCACAAAGTCATGGATGCACTGGCACAGTTTAGGCTTAGGTCTTGGCAACTTTGACAGAGTTGTGACCAGTGATGACTGCATGATAAGGCTTTCACCAAATTCTGGCCTTACCAGTATCAAAAAATAAGAGGTGACGGTATTTCTGTTTGAGTAGTGTCGTGGGTTAAGCAGAGTAGAGTTAACTTTTTTTTTCCTTTTCCCTTCTCTTCATAAACAGCTAGCAAGAAACTATGTTTTGAATTCCTGCTCAGGAGAGAATTGATAAGAGAAGAACGTTTATAGTTATTGCTAGGATGTTGCTATTTGTTCTCAAGGACATACATTCAGCCTTTTGGGGGGGAAGAGACAGTCTGGCTTCTAGCCTGGGATTTGCTTTTAGGTAAAGATTGAGAAGCAGACTGACCAATTATTCCAT
>WKFP01014112.1:54491-89899 GCA_011057875.1 Pterocles orientalis
CTGGACCGTTGGTCATCAGGTGGGGAGGGGTAGTATCACTGTGTATCACATTGCATCTTTGTATATAGTATTATTTCTAATATTATTGTAGTTTAGTTATTAAATTGTCCTTATCTCAACCCACGAGTCCTCTTTGCCATTTACCTCTTTAATTCTCTCCCCTATCATTGGGTGGGGGCAGGGACTGTGTGAGCGGGTGCGTGTGGTTTGGCCCCCAGCCAAGGGCCAACCCATCACAAGTAGTTTTACTCAAATTCTAATTAAGGATTTGGGGATCTAAACATATTTTTGCTTGTTTGATAGCATACTTAGAATGTTTTATGCAAAATTTTAGACCAGCTTGCAGCCCGTTTTTTCAATTTAAGTTTTACTTTTTAAAGAAGCCTGGTTTAGTTATTTTAATAATAATTTTGAAAAATATAAGTAATAGATTCCTACTCAAGCCCCTTACACTTCCAGTGCAAAAAAAAGACAGGAACTCTATCAAATGTGATCCGTCTGATATTGGGGGGAGGGGAGAAAGGTTTACAGATGAGCAATTCCCTGTACTTGTTTTGTATCTTAACCTTTCACAAGGTTCTCATTACTGACAAACATTAACAGTGAGCAAGCACCCTAATCACATTAACATCTGCTGTATATTTAGTTGCATATAGAATTTACCAGCTCTAGAGGAACAGAGGATGTTAGATTTTTTCCTCATGCTCATTTTTGACATTTGGCTTGAGCTACATTATAAAATCAGTGTTGAGTATGGGTCTGTTGGTATTAGCTCAGTCTCTCATGAATTGTAAGCATGACTTGAAAAATAAGAGGGTAATAAAACAAAAGCCATGTGTTCAAAAATGAATTGCATAACAGCCATCTGAAAAAGCAATATTTCCATGCAGTCAGAACAGACAGAGCAAAGTACATTGTAGACTACCACACTTATTGTTAAATGGCTGTAATTAATTTAGAAGAATGTTGACCCTACTGGATCATTCAGTATAACATGGCAGTGGTTGTTACATATAAATCAACTTGTATATCTGGTACATTACTGTATAATTGTCTTTTTGTTATTGTATTAAAATGGGAGATGTGACATTATTTATGAAGATGTTTTAGCGGAGGCACTGCTGAAAATCCTTGTCTGTGTAAAAAACACTATTTTACTTAAAAAAGGGTCTTTTCTCTCCATAAAATACACATTATATCTGGAATTCTACAGCTATGCAAAATTAATACAAACTATGGCATAACATTCTTTTACAAGTTTCCATTCTTGCTACCTCTGTATGTGAGCTCTAGGTTATAGATATGTAAGCAATAATTGTGTTATTAAAGGTTCTTTGAGATTTGCAACTAAAACAGAAACAAAATCTAGCATTCACATGAAAATCATTGAATTTCTCCTGATGCAATGTAATAAATTCCAACGTCACTGATTGTGCTTGGTTATATACATACACAACGATATTGGCACATGTGGCAAGTTACATTTTGCTTTCTTGCTCAGTGTCTCAGTTACATGTGCCTTGTTTAATTAAGCATGGCTAATGGTTATCTGTGCTAGTCTATGCCTTGAATTTAAATTGAGGAGCAAGACTGGTCATTTGTAAATGAGTCCATTAATGCTATTTTAAATTCAAGAGACTATTTTATTCGGGTATCAAAATGCTTGAAGATTCACGATTCAAATCTGCTACTATCCTATAAAAAAAAGCTGAAAAAGTAAGTATAGGTATTAAGGTGACAGAGATAGATGAGATTAGCTTAGCTTTTTGCTTGACAGAATTTTCCCACAGCATATGTTCAGTGCTATCAGGGCTATTACAGAAAGCACTGACTAATCAGGGAGACAGATTCACAGTGACTGCAACACATGGTGGCCTCTCAGTGTTAAAAAGGACCATCTCAGTCATTTGTAAACATGGTCAGATAATATGAGTATTTATCATTTTGATTGCTTCAGCCACAGTCATCAAACCCAGAGATTTTTGCTCACTACTTCAGTGGTTTGGAAAGGAAAAAGTCTTGTGAGTTAGCAGGTCCACTGCTGCAGAGAACTGAGGGAAAATTCTGACAGCTTTTTAATGGGCCTAATCTTGATCAAATGCATTAAAAGCATTACCCTTAAGAGTGATCAGTAACTGTGGTTTTACTGACAAGCTGACGTTAATTTTGGCTGGCTATTTTAAGCCATGTTAATGCCAAACCTCTTATTTGTCAAATGCTGCATCTATGTGAAGAAGTAAAGCTGATTGCTGGGAGAAGCAGCTGAAGTTCTACATGACTGATGTAGCCAGTCCTAAGTGCTCTGCTGACCTAATATTCCATCTGCTCAGAGAAGACTTTTTAAATGGGCTTGTGATTGGACCTACAGCAGTCACATGCAGTGAATACAATACATTTATTATGAGAGATTTCTGTTGTATAGGCACAAGCTGTTAGAATTAGGCATAACTATTTAGTACAGGAGACAAAAGCTTATAGCTGTCAGGGCAGAGGCTCATAATTTAAGTTAGAGATGTAAGTTTTTTTATTAATGTTTCAGCCTTCTCTTTCAAGAAAGACAAGCTAGGGGTAGAAAGCTTTATCAGATTTACAGGAAAAAGCTGTAAATTTATTTTACATTTTTGATACCGATGGATTCCATGAAAAATGTCCACCACTTTTTTTTCCACTTTAGTTTTTTATGAACTTTCTTTAAAAGGTTCCACAGCAGATCAGTTGGTTGCTTACCTCCCAAAGATAAGCTGCCATGGGAATTATTCTTCTAGTTTTAGATTCCCCTATATGTGTGCATACAGATGGAAAAATAAAATTGTCATCAGCCATTTAGGCAAATCTCTTTGCCAATGAACAATTTTTTCTGGTTCCAGTTAACTGGTGTATCATACATATCAGGTTTAAAAGTCTTAAGCAGTAGGATCCCAGCTGTCTCCTGTCGAGACATGAGTCTAGTCTTGCCTATACTGGACTTAGGAGCAATAGAATCATAGAATGGTTTCGGTTGGAAAGGACCTTAAAGATCTTTAAGTTTCAACCCCCCTGCCATGGACAAGGACACCCTCCACTAGACCAGGTTGCTCAAAGCCTCATCCAGCCTGGCCTTGAACACCTCCAGGGATGGGGCATCTAAAACTTCCCTGGGCAACCTGTTCTAGTATCTCACCACCCTCATAGTGAAAAACTTCTTCCTAATATCTAGTCTAAATTTGCCCTCTTTTAGCTTACACCCATTACCCCTTATCCTATCACTACACTCCCTGATAAAGAGTGCCTCCCCATCTCTCCTGTAGGCCCCCTTCAGGTACTAGAAGGCTGCTACTAAGTCTCCTCGGAGCCTTCTCTTCTCCAGGCTGAACAACCCCAACTCTTTCAGCCTGTCCTCATAGGGGAGCTGCTCTAGCCCTCTGATTAATTTTGTGGCTCTCCTCTGGACTCTCTCCAACAGGTCCATGTCTTTTTTATGTTGGGGGCCCCACATCTGAACACAGTACTCCAGGTGGGGTCTCACAAGAGCAGAGTAGAAGGGGAGAACCACCTCCCTTGACCTGCTGCTAATGCTTCTTTCGATGCACCCCAGGACACGGTTCGCTTTCTGCGCAGCAAGAACACACTGCCGGCTCATGTTGAGCTTCTCATCCACCAATACCCCCAAGTCCTTCTCCTCAGTTGCTCTCTATCCATTCTCTGCCCAGCCTGCATTTGTGCTTGGAATTGCCTCGACCCACGTGCAGGACCTTGCATTTGGCCTTGTTAAATTTCATGAGGTTTGCACTGGCCCACCTCTCCAGCCTGTCAAGGTCCCTCTGGATGGCATCCTTTCCCTCCAGTGTGTCCACCACACCACACAGCTTGGTGTCATCAGCAAACTTGCTGAGGGTGCACTCCATCCCACTGTCCCTGTCTCCAACAAAGATGTTAAACAACACTGGTCCGAGTACCAACCCCTGAGGAACACCACTTGTCACTGGTCTCCACTTGGACATTGAGCCATTGACCACCACTCTTTGAGTGCGGCCATCTAGCCAGTTCCTTATCCACATCTAGCCAGTTCCTTATCCAGCGAGTGGTCCTTCCATCAAATCCATGTCCCTCCAACTTAGAGACAAGGATGTCATGTGGGACTGTGTCAAAGGCTTTGCACAAGTCCAGGTAGATGATGTCAGTTGCCCTTCCTCTACCCACCAGTGCCGTGGCTCTGCCATAGAAGGCCACCAAATTCGTCAGGCACGATTTTCCTTTGGTAAAGCCATGTTGGTTGTCATCAATAACCTTCTTGTTTTCCATGTGCCTCAGCATAGATTCCAGGAGGATTTTCTCCATGATCTTGCCAGGCACAGAGGTGAGACTGACTGGCCTGTAGTTTCTCGGATCTTCCTTATTTCCTTTTTTAAAAATGGGGTTTATATTTCCCCTTTTCCAGTCTGCGGGAACTTCACCAGGGTGCCACGATTTCTCGAATATGATGGATAGTGGTTTGGCAACTTCATCTGCCAGTTCCTTCAGGACCCGTGGACGTATCTCATAAGGTCCCATGGACTTGTGCACCTTCAGGTTCTTTAAATGGTCTCGAACCTGATCTTCTACAGCTGGCAGTTCTTCCTTCTCCCAGTCACTGACTTTGCCTTCCACAACTTGGGCGGTGTGGCTTGAGCTTTTGCCAGTGAAGACTGAGGTAAAGAGCTTGTTAAGTACCTCAGCCTTCTCTATATCCTGGGTCACCAGGTCTCCCGCTTTCTTCCAGAGGCGGCCTGCATTTTCCCTAGTCCTCCTTTCATCATTGACATACCTATAGAAGTTCTTCCTTTTACCCTTAGTGTCCTTGGCCATATTTAATTCTGTTAGGGCTTTAGCTTTCCTAACCTGATCTCTGGCTTCGCGGAGAGAGTCTTTGTATTGTCCCCAGGCTACCTGTCGTTGCTTCCACCCTCTGTAGGCTTCCTTTTTTTGTTTGAGTTTGCTCAGGACTTCCTTGTTCATCCATGCAGGCCTCCTGGCATTTTTGCCTGCCTTCCTCTTTGTTGGGATGCATTGCCCCTGAGCCTGGAGGAAGTGATCCTTGAATATTAGCCAGCTTTCTTGGGCCCCTCTTCCCTCCAGGGCTTTATCCCATGGGACTCTTCCAAGCAGGTCCCTGAAGAGGCCAAAGTCCACTCACCTAAAGTCCAGGGTAGCGAGGTTGCTGTGCATCCTCCTCACTGCCCTGAGGATCTTGAACTCCACCATCTCATGGTCGCTGCATCCCAGGCTGTCCTTGAGTTCCACATTCCCCACCAGCCCTTCCTTGTAGGTGAGAACAAGGTTCAGCATAGCACCTGTCCTTTGTGGCTCTTCTGTCACTTGGAGAAGGAAGTTGTCATCAACACATTCCAGGAACTTTGGGGCCTGCCTATGCTGTGCTGAGTTGTTCTTACAACAGATATCAGGATGGTTGAAATCCCCCATGAGGACCAGGGCTTGTGAGCATGAGGCTGCTCCTATCTGTCTGAAGAAGGCCTCATCCACTTGCTCTCACTGGTCAGGTGGCCTGTAGCAGACCCCCACTACAATGTCCCCTGTCCCTGCCCTCCCCTTAATCCTGACCCACAGGCTCTCTGTTGGCTCTTCATCTCACCCCAGGTGGAGCTCCATGCACTCCAGCTGGTCTTTGACATAGAGGGCAACACCCCCTCCTTGTCTCCCCTGCCTGTCCTTCCTAAAGAGCCTGTATCCCTGCATTCCAACACTCCAGTCGTACGATCCTTCCCACCAAGTCTCCGTAATGGCAATAAGATCATACCCCCTGAGGCGTGCACACATCTCCAGCTCCTCTTGTTTATTCCCCATACTACGTGCATTCGTACAGAAGCACTTAAGTTGGGCTCCCAAGGAGGCTGGACCTCCTGTGTGCTGCCCACCAGCCACCCTCAGGCCAGCCTGTGAACCTTTTCCAGGCTCTGGGCATTTGTTGCTGGCTTTTCTGTCGTCAAATACCTCTTGCTTGTTGCTCATACTGCGTGCAGTAGTGTAATTGCACTTGAGCTGAGCTGTAGAGTCCACTCCTACCCTCACTGTGCCACCCCTGGGCTTGTCTGTAATTGGCCTGGGAATTTCCCCTTCCCCCTTCGAACCTAGTTTAAAGCCCTCTCGATGAGCCCTGACAGCTTTTGAGCCAGAATCCTTACCCCCCTGTGAGACAGGTGAACTCCATCTGTCACTGGCAGGTCTGGTGCCACATAACGCTCCCCATGATCAAAAAAACAAAACTGCACCTCTGGCACCAGCCTCTGAGCCAGGTGTTGATCAGGTGTGTTCTCCTGATCCTCTCAGTGTTCATCCCTGCCACTGTGGGGGTTGAGGAGAACACTGCCTGTGCTCCTGATCCTAATGATTTCAGTGGAGGTTTACTCCACCCCAGTTCATTCCAAGAGATCTTTCTTTCATAGGATTTTCTTGTTAATCATCTTAAATCTCATCCTTAATTTAGCCTGCTAGTTTGTTTGAGTTTGTTTTTTTGGGGGTTTGTTATTTTTGTTTTGTTTTGTTGTTTTTTTTTAATTCCTGAAGGTGTTTGAGAGGCAGTTGGATGGTACCCTTAATAACACGCTTTAACTTGCTCAGCCCTGAATTTGTCAGGCCCCATGAAGTTCAGCAAGGCCAAGTGCTAGGTCCTGCTCATGGGTGAGGGCAATCCTGAGCAGAAATACAGGCTGAACAGAGAATGGACTGAGAACAGCCCTGAGGAGGACACACGCACTCACGCACACACTTTCATGCACACCTCCACTCATGTGTACACACACTGTTTGCAAACTTTCCTGCGGGCTTCTATAGGCAATGTCAGGGAAACTCTGTTGGGCCGAGGGTTTCCATGGCAGCAACATGTCCAACACAACCTCCTCATCCCACTTTCATGCATGTCCATGCTACCCCCATGGGGTACATGCACTTGCTGTGTGCTCCCTCGTGGTGCACTGTGCATGGTCCAGCACGTGGTGGCAGTTGTAGTGGCTTGTACACCTCCCTCCATCCCACAGCAAGGCGTGACTATTTGCACCACACCAGAGCGGTTTCACCTTACACCATGCAACATCAGTGGTGTACCTTCTTTGTGCACAGCTCTGATTCCAAGCAATCTTTGGGACAAATATCCCACAGTTCAGTCTCTCACAGGTCCCCAAGATAGAGAAAGACGTGGAGCAAGTCCAGAGGAGAGCTTCAGATGAAGATGGTCAGAGGGCTGGAACACCTCCCACACAAGGACAGGCTGAGAGAGCTGGGATTGTTCAGCCCAGAGGAGGTAAGGCTCCGGGGAGACCTTAGCCTTCCAGCACTTAAAGGGGGCCTACAGGAAAAATGGGGAGGAGCTCTTGATCAGGGAGTGTAGCAATAGGATGAGTAATGGTTTTAAGCTGAAAGAGGGTAGATTTAGACTAGATATTAGGAAGAAATTTTTCACTATGGGGGTGGTGAGGCACTGGAATCAGTTACCCACAGAAGTTGTGGATGCCCCATCCCTGGAGGTGTTCAAGGCCAGGCTGGATGAGGCTTTGAGCAACCTGGTCTAGTGGAAGATGTCCCTCCTCATGGCAGGGGGATTGTAACTCTACAGTCTTTAAGGTCCCTTCCAACCCAAACCATTCTATGATTCTATGATTCTATGATCATTGTAGGTCTCTTCCAACTGAAATAGTCTCCCCTTCCCTTCCCCTTCCCTTCCTTCCCTTCCCTTCCCTTCCCTTCCCCTATAGTGAGGCTATGTTTTGGATTTGCGCTGAGAAGAAGGCCTGCTAGGACAGGCAAAGACTTTTCAGGTTTTCTGTTATGCCAGTGTCTGCAGGTGCAGGAGCTGGGAGGGAGCATAGCCCCAATTTCTAGCCTAGTATTCAACCTTTGGTTTAGGATTGAGACCCAAATTGGCCAATGGTCTATTCCACATTCCCACTGGGCGTGTCGTGCCCAGCATATGGATAAGGCTCTGTCTGGAAGTACTCTCTCTTGCTACAGGTTATCTCTCTCTGGGTCACCCCTTTCTCAGGGCTGTCTCATTCTCCTGGACACTCAGGCTCTTATCTCCTGGACACTCAGGCTCTTATCTCCATTCCAGAATTGTGGTTTCAGGACTCTCCCTGCTCTGGGATTGTTAGCCAGGAAAGGGCTGACCCTTGGTCATAGGGTGGTGAGCATTATCACTGTGTATCGATTTGTATATCTGTATATATTGCTATTATTATCATCATAACTCTTATTTTCAATATTACTGTAGTTTAGCTATCAGATTCTTCTTTCAACCCATGTGTCTCTTTTCCCTTTTACCCCTTTAATTCTCCCTGCCATGCCCGGGAGGGGGTGAGTGAATGGCTATGTAGTGTTTGTCTCTCAGCCAGGATAAAAACTATGACATCTTTGTACTCTTTTTATTATGGTTTGTTTTTCTGATACTTTCAATTATCTAACAAGTAGTTATTCTGTCATCACATATGCCTTAGGCTGCAACATAGAGAAGCTTTGCTTCATTTTGTGATAAAGTTTGCATATTTTGAAACTGTTTACATTTGTTGTATCTGATGGCCAATGATCTTGCATAAGCCTGGATCTAGAGGGTTTTCTGAAAAGTTTTTTCACCGTTCTTAAAAAAGAGCTCACAAATATCTTTCTAAAGAAAGATCAACACAGAGTAATATTTCAGAGAGTTTTTCTTATTAATTTAACCTAAGAAAAATGTCTCCTTATGGCAGATCCCAGCCTCTTGTGTCCCTCACCCTTCTGCTGTGCTTCCTTGTGAAGAGCCTGGCTCCAGCTCCCTGACAACCCCTCATAGGCACTGGGGGCTGTTCTAGGCACCCCTGGAGCTGTCCCTTCTCCAGGCTGAACCAGCTCAGGTCCTCCAGCCACTCCTCACAGGGTGGATGCTCCAGCCCTAACCACCTTGTTGGCTCTCTGCTGAGCTCACTCTGGTTTATTGATAATTTTCTGTACTGAGGAGTCCAAAACTGATCACAGTGTCTATGTGATTGTTTTGAACAATTTAGGACAAGTCCCAGAAATTTGTTAGCCACAAGATAATCTCAAATGCTACAGAAGGATCTACCCTGTCACACTCATTAACAGTCAGTTGCTTTGAATGAAACCTGTGTTACTAAGTAACAACTTATTATCTTTATTCCTGAGTCAAAATGTGGTCTGGGTAAAAGTGGAGAATTTTGTCACAGCAGTGTTATTTGATGCTGGAGTCCATGTGAGATGGATCCCTGACGATTGGAGATAAGTTGAAAAATTGCTCTGAAGAAAAAAACTGTATACATTTCTCCAGACTTCCAAAACCAGCAAGAACTTCTAACCTGACCTGATTTACCTTTGGATGTGACATTTTGGCATAATGCTAATGGGAAGTATAATCGAGAAGTGAGAGGAGGATGGCTTACACCCAAAGCGTCTAACTGGCACTGGTCAGCAGAATAGTTCTACTGGACTAGTGAAAAATGAAATTAACTGCAATGTGTGTTCTGACCTTAAACTTGTCCTTTTTTCGACTCCTTTGGCCTATGAAAGACTAGCATATACTGAAGACAGCAGATGTCCTTTGTAAATGAGCTCGGTTGATGGTACTGGAAACTACAAATGTTATGTTTAGGATATATTATATTTACATTTCTTAAATCTTTGAAATATTTAATATTTTTGATACAAATTTCTGTATGTAAGTATTTAATAAGAAAGAATGTGTAAAATCATTACTTATTCTTGTGCTAATCTTTGCCAACCAAGTCTTATTTGTCCTTTTCAACTTGAGGCATTTGTGTACATTTGTGTTCATGTAGTACAGAGGATGTACCACAGCTGATTTTATAACTGAATATGCTTTCTGTTTTTTAAAATATGCAGATCTTACCAGTCACACACAGCACAATGTACCATAAGTACTTTTGCATGTAGCATCAAAGGTGAAAATGACTCTGCTGGATGCACTGGGAAATGAATGTTTAAAGCACAAAAAACTGGGAAAAATATTTGGCTGAGCAGCAGGAACCATTTCTCCTGAACAGAAAAGGTGTTTCCACTTTCTTTCACTTATAGGTAAAATTCCATTAAGTCCAGAGGTGTGATTTTTTTCCTAATTCTGGTTTTTGAACCTGTTGTTCACACTTTTAAAATGTTTTCTTTTCCATATGTTTGTTTTCTTAGTCCTTGTTTCAAGTTACAGTACTCTGGTCTGCTTCATTATATTCTTTCCTTCCTGGTAGTTATATATGGAAAATTAGCATGATGGTGAAAATCGCAAAGATTTGTGAAAACATTTTTATTCTGTTGAAGAAGGCATGTGCCCATGTGAGCGTTCATTCATGCCTAAAATCTGGAAAGTGAAAAATTGTAATTAAAACATGGCCACCAGTATTTTGTGCTTTTAAAGTAATGAAAATGACTGAGATTTTGTATGTATACAAGAGGGTAAATTTAATTTCCTTCTGTAAATGTAAATGGAGATAGATACTTCCAGTTTGAGCTACAGGAGAGTGTCCTTAAAGCCTTCACTTTAATATGATTTCAGTAGTATTTTAATTTATGTGATATACTGTCTATAGGGTAGGAGCTATTGCATATAACTTGCAAAATCATTAATACTGCTTAGTGAAATTTTTTAAGCAATCATTTTCCTGCATGCAAACAGCTGGAAAAGAGACTAATAGTATCAATCAATTTAGGCTTACTTTAAGTGTAACTGGAATGCCCTGTAGGGCTTATTGATATCATTCAGCTTTGGGTCTTTTCCAGCATGAGCATCTGCACACTTGTACTCTGTGTTGCTTTGCTGTAAACAACACTGCAATGATTGCATCTAGCAAAGATATGGTTTTATTATGAAATTACACAGAATTAGGCAGAATTTCAATTTCCTGTCACATCAGTCTTGAGAAAATGTGTAGAAAGTTTTTAAACTTTCATGTAACACTTCTACAGAGCGTAAAATTTCCTCATTTTCTTCTCCAGTGCTAGTGCAGTCAAGTAACAGATACAACATGTGAATTTACTCCTAGGTTTGTTCTGGCATCTGGTTCCTTCCTACTGCTATTATTAAAAAAAATGCTTTTGTGGCTTCACTGGGAGTTTTGCTTACATATGAAATGTGGGATAGCCCTGTCCTGTCACTAGGAATATTAGTATAACAATAGAGATATAAACCCCATAGTTACATTAATTTGAAACACCAACTGAAATAATTTGGATAGAAATCTGGCCAAATCTTCCTTATATTAAATGATACCACACAAAGTAAGAGTGGAAACTAGTTCATGGCTTAGTAAATGGAGGAAATATGTCACTATAGGAAAAATTTTTCATTCTTATTTACAGACTTCTAAGTTATAATAAATAACATGAGATACAATGCAAAATTTCTTAATAGCAGAAATCAAAATGCATATATACTTTTAATAAGTAAAGAAGCCTAGTTCATGACATTTTTAAAGCTTTTTTTAAAGGATGTATTATTATAAAGCCCACTTTTTGCAGAATTTAGAGCTGTCATTATCAAGGCATAGTCACAGTGACGGAGGATGGTGTGAGTTTTTTGCTAGTCATGAGGGATGTGAAGCAACCCTATTGATTTTTGTCAGTTGCTTTAAGTGTCTTTCCATTCCCCCCCCTCCCAATTTAAAAGCTTTTCCTACATTTCAGACCACAAAACACAGCCTTTGCTCTTAAGAGGACAGAGCTCTGACCAAGGACGTGGCAAATGCCAGCCTGAAAAATACTTCTGTTCAATTCCTTCGTGGGGAGATTTCTACCACCACTCAGTGATCCTGCGCTTTGGGGGGTCCCTACAGAAAATTGTCTGTAGATACAGAAGATGTGTCCTAAATTTTAAATTCTTTTTTTTAGTTACTATTCTAGATTTTCAGAGCTTATTTCTGAATAAATTTCCATATTGTCATAATATATTCAATACAGTGATTTTAACCCAGTTTATGTTTAACATATGGAATTTAGTAGAAATTTTGGAAAACCACTTTTTCCTCCCCTTCTTTGGCAAAACTCCTTCTGTCTTCTTTACAAAAGTTGTTTGAGATTTAAAGTGAGGCTAATTTTTCACAAAATTTCACTTTCATGAACTGCTTTTCAAATTGCAAATAAAGCGTCTGAAAATGGAAAAATTGAAAAGTATATGATTTCAGGGAGGTTTTAATTTTTTAACTGTTTTGTCACTACATAATAGCAAAATGGGAGTTACAATAGGATATCCCATCAAATCAGCTGTATCATCAAATTTGAAAATTTTGTTAGTTTTAATTTCATTTATATTAAAGTGAATTATTGAGACAAAAGTGAAAATAAGAACATTTGTAAGTGACATCAACCTCATATTCTGGCAACGAGATATGTCTCATTAATTATACTGCAGTATTCACAGCATTGACTCACTAACTAAATATGCCTGTTAATGTAGACCTTAATTTGTGTTACCACCTAAAGAAAGCTTTATCTTAATGGTATATAAAAATATTGATTTGAAACTCTTACATTTAATTGGCTATTCCACAGCTATATTATAGTTTGCATCACCCTTTGTCATTTCTGGATTATTATTCTTGTAAGAATAAAGAAGGTAAACCTGCAGATCAATTACCTTTTGGCTATGACCGGACCATTACTGAGTAATTATCTATTTTATCAACGATTTATTTTACCCTTGGTAACAGTGCAAAGCAAATTCTTATGCCATACATATATGAACACAATTGATAAGGGATTTGTGATACTAATCGTAAATTGATTTTTTGTACTTGCCCTGCTAGGAGAATACTATGCAGTGTAAAGCATCATGTGTAATATATATCATATATGTGAAGAGTAAAGGTCTGGTACAGTGTTTTATTGTCCTGTTCAGTAGCTTAAAAATTATTAACTGATTTTCTAACTGCTATTGGCTGTGGGTTTTCTTTCTTTTATCTTTCTGGATGTGAGAAATGTGTATTTGCTTTTCTGCTTCCAACAGGGAAGTTGCAGAGGAAATAGATACTTGTTTATATGTATATGACTGTACCTCACTGTATTTGTCTCAGTTTATAATGTATTGCACAGGTAATAAGTAACTTTTTCAAAAGCAAAGAATCAACAAGCAATAGTGTCTAGGAGTCAACAATCCAGGCTCATAGACAAGGTTTTATTCCTTGTTCTCACCCTGACTAGCTGTTTTCTCAGTCTTTACTGTTCTTTTTCCTACACATTTTCCCATCTCACATGTAAACTCCTCAAAGCACATACCATGTGTCAGTATGCTTTGGTGTAAGCTAACAGTTGTAATTTCACCTGACATTTATTACAATAAAGTAAGTAGCAATGTATTTAGAAGAAAAGCAAGTGTTAATGTTTCACATAGATGCCAATAAAACTGATTAAGTAGGATTCTAATCACACTGTTAACCCTGATTCTTTCTTGCATAGGTTTTAACAGTTGTAACACAGATCTCACATTGCTGATTTTGTTTAACTGAGCAGGTATGTTGATTGTTTGAATGAGAAAAATAAACAAAATTTTGCTCTGGAGAAGAAATATTTGAGCCTCCATTATACTAGAAGGTAGATGCACTGTTACACAGCTGCATGGAGCTTAAAATCAGTGGTTTACCTTTCTGACTTCTTGTCAGACAAGCCAGATTTCTTCCAGTTACCCAGGAACATGTGTACACTTCATGCATATTTTATAAATAAAATGCTACTAATGACTTTAGACTTTCACTTTTTCTGGTTAAATCATACATCAATCCCCTTAGCAGAAGCTATAATGCAAGACATGTCAAGGTTCAGGCTTCAGGAAAAAAAGAGTACTCCAAAGATGCAATTTTAAAACTACATTACTAAACTGTTAAACATGGCATAACACAAATAAATAAAAAATAGTTCAATATAAAAACCACAAGAGAGAAATATAAAATTAATATAATTTTAAAATTCAACAGGAATGAAAAAAATCTTAATATTAGGATTCTTTCAAAATTTAAGTTTTTAAGGAAAACCAATGGTGGTCAGGCTCTAGGGATAAGGGTTACCCTAGATGTCAGACATTAGGTTATAAGGAAATGAATGTTTCATTGCACGTGCGGGAGGGAACCTCTTCATAAACATGAGGTGGAAGAAACTTCATTATTGTAATGCTAGTAAGTAGAAACACTGAATTTATTTTCTCATTTGTAGGCAATCTGACTGCAAACTTCAGATTGATTTTACATTTTGTGGTTATTTCAGCTAGCACATTTTGTCCTGTAGTTAAGTCATGATGTGCAAGTCAAAACTCTGCCCCTTTGACAAACTGTCTATGGCCAAAGGAAATCACCATTTTCCTTTGGTTCTTGTTCTCTTGTCATTTTTTTTTTTGCCTGTTTGAGTCTCCTAGTCTCAAAATGTAAATAATAAAATTGTAGGTATATCAAAAGTATTATAATAATAGAATCATAGAATCATAGAATCATAGAGTGGTTTGGGTTGGAAGGGACCTTAAAGATCATCAAGTTCCAACCCCCCTGCCATGGGCAGGGACACCCTCCACTAGACCAGGTTGCTCAAAGCCTCATCCAGCCTGGCCTTGAACACCTCCAGGGACGGGGCATCCACAACTTCCCTGGGCAACCTGTTCCAGTGTCTCACCACCCTCATAGTGAAAAACTTCTTCCTAATATTTAGTCTAAATTTACCCTCTTTTAGCTTATACCCGTTACCCCTTGTTCTCTCAGTACACTCCCTGATAAAGAGTGCCTCCCCATCTCTCCTGTAGGCCCCCTTCAGGTGCTGGAAGGCTGCTATTAAGTCTCCTCGGAGCCTTCTCTTCTCCAGGCTGAACAACCCCAACTCTTTCAGCCTGTCCTCATAGGGGAGGTGCTCTAGCCCTTTGATTAATTTTATGGTTCTCCTCTGGACTCTCTCTAACAGGTCCATGTCTTTTTTATGTTGGGAGCCCCACATCTGAACACAGTACTCCAGGTGGGGTCTCACAAGAGCAGAGTAGAGGGGGAGAATCACCTCCCTTGACCTGCTGCTAATGCTTCTCTTGATGCAGCCCAGGACACGGTTGGCTTTCTGTGCTGCAAGCGCACACTGCTGCCTCATGTTGAGCTTCTCATTCACCAATACCTCCAAGTCCTTCTCCTCAGAGCTGCTCTCTATCCATTCTCCACCCAGCCTGTATTTGTGCTTGGGATTGCCTCAACCCACGTGCAGGACCTTGCACTTGGCCTTGTTAAATTTCATGAGGTTTGCACTGGCCCACCTCTCCAGCCTGTCAAGGTCCCTCTGGATGGCATCCCTTCCCTCCAGTGTGTCCACCACACCACACAGCTTGGTGTCATCAGCAAACTTGCTGAGGATGCACTCCATCCCACTGTCCCTGTCTCCAACAAAGATGTTAAACAACACTGGTCCCAGTACTGACCCCTGAGGAACACCACTTGTCACCGGTCTCCATTTGGATGTTGAGCCATTGACCACCACTCTTTGAGTGCGGCCATCTAGCCAGTTCCTTATCCAGCAAGTATAATAAGTACAACTCTTTAGAAAAGAACGTAGAATAAGGTATTACTGTCCTTGCTAACATTTTTCATCTTATCTGCCTTCTAGCAATTATGTGTGTACATACATACACATATATAGATGAAATATAAATACTGTGTATGCATATGAATATACATCCTATTTTATTCCCAGTAAGCTCTGTTTCTCTAATCCATTGGTACAGATTCATCAGCATGAATGAACATGAGACAACAGATCCTTATCTCTAGCTAAACATCCTCCTGTTTCACTCTCTATTTTAGTTTTGCTATCTCTTACTGTTTATTCAAGTTATTTCCAAAGCTACTTGGGGCCTCTGTCTACCATCTTCTACTGTCATTTTGCCCCCACAAATTAAAATGTCATGTCTGTAGGCCATAGCATCATTTTAATATCAGCAAACTTCTAGAAATGCTACAGACTCCTTTGAAATGCTTTGAGGGCCAGGATCAACCTGAGAAGACCCAAAAAGAGACTGAATGGGTACACATGACTTCACTGCTTGCTGAAGCAGTTTGCTTGGTGTGTCTAGGAGGGCTTCCTTGAGAGAGCAAAAGATGCTGCCATTTTACCTATTTCAGAAAATTGTTTTGGGTAAGCATCTAAGCACACAGATTGCAGTGGGGTTTCCCAGAGCAATGGCTCGGCTCCGAGCCTCTCTTCTCCTTTGCCTCCAAGCAAACAGAGCACACTCCAGGGCAGATGCTGTTAAGTAATTGTGTTCTTCAGGCTTTTTTCAGTCTGCATTTTGAGAGCATTCTTATTCCCTGGAAGCTGTCCTCAAACTCTTCCACGCTTGTTTTGATCCCCTGTCCCCGAATAAATCACAGCTGAAACTGACATTGATTTCTACATTCCTGGTCACAAAGAGCTGACATGATTTAGTGTTGTCATTTAGCCAGAAGGCTTTACCCGTGCCTGCACAGCTTCTCTGTACTCATTTATCTGCTTTCTGAATCTCTGTTGTACTTCTGTGCTTTAATACTCTGGTGGTGGCAAATAGCTTAAAATTGGTAAGTGTGAATGTGGCTTTGAGGCTACTGTGTTTAGCTAGCTACACTTTGCTTCTGCCACTAGCAGTGTGCTGCCTTTCTTGCTCTGAAAAGCTACATTAAATTATTGTTCTATGTTGGAATGGGGAGGCCAACATATGCAAATCTCATATTAGTTTATGGCTCTGACAAATAACTTATTAATGCAAAATCATTTTGTTGACTCTAATTTCCTATTTAATTCCATTATTTTTGATATGTTCATGCAGAAGCATTAATACATAAATAGTGAGATGGAGAGTTTAATGTATTAATGGATCCATTGATTACAGTGTTTTATTTGGGCAAAATGTGCCTTCTTCATTCATTTAAATGGTTAATCTCATTATTTTAACCATTTGTATATTTATTAAATAACTGAAGTGCAATCTAGATCATGCTGTTATAAATTTAAAATAATTTTATTATATATATGAAATACGTAATTACGATAGTAAAGAGCTATTTGGTGAATTAATTAAGTGAGTGTTAGGAGCTCAGAGGCATTAGAGAATAGGAAGTAACAGTTAGAAAACAAAGACAGCTAAGCTAAAGCTTATCCTGTTCTTTTGTACAAAACATCACAGAAAATTAGGTCTGTATTTGTCATCTATGTTGTGGAAAATGCCAGGAGGGTGGTGTTAAGTGAGGAGTTTCACTGTTAAGTTCTAATACATTGCTGCTGAACAGAGGTAGATTTCAATCTTTCAAAGAATTCTAATCTGTACACTTTTGGCAGATTTTAAAGAAAATTACTGAAAGAGCATCTTGGACAGAAAAAAATAGAAAGTGACTAATTTTTGTTAAGAAAAAGGTGGCAGAAAAGCATTCTATCAAATGATGTGGTCTTTACAAGAACTTTGTATTTGAAAAATCAGAGTAATCTTCCCCTTAGCCATGTTCTTGGAGATAACTGGGAAAAAAAAATGGTCAAAAAATTTCCTTCTGGACAGCCATGAGACTGATAACTGCTATGGAAAATTTGAGTGGAACCTTGCAAAGTGCTGAACAGCTGGGAGATGTTAAGTGCAATAAGAGCCAGGGTCTCAAATACACTACTTCCATTGCAGAGTAGAACAGCCAACCTTTTTCTGCAATACCTCAGAAAAATTTTTGATGCTGTATGACATACCCAAAGGCCCATACCCAAAGATGTAGTTTGCTCAGTATTTTCTGCTGTAGGCCAGACACACACAAGGAGAATAGAAGTGGAAATATACAGAAGGGAGATGTGAAGCTGTGAAGAGCTGTAGTCAATTAATTGTCTCTGGTTTCAGTGAAACTCTGCCTCCACTAGTAGGCAGAGGTCAAATACTATTCCTCACCACATTTTAAGGCTAAGGGGGGACAAAATTAAGGTGTGTTATGGGAAGACTGTGTCAACAGTGACAGTTAGATAAGCATAAGTGAACCACAATTCTGTCAGAAAACAAATAGAAAAGTTTTTTCCAAAGCTCTGTAAGATATGATTTCTTCTTTGTCTTTTCTACTGCTACAGTGAATTGTGAAAACATCGAAATACATGAAGTGTAATCCAAGAATGTAGTCTGCTGAAACTGATCAAGTTGGGACACTTAAAGATATATTTGGGAGATTTTGGATTTTAAGATGTTTAAATTCAGCATCAGAATAGACTATTCCTATTTAGCAATGTCAGTCAGAAACTTGTTTGTGGCTAAAACAAGTGACTAATTTAGAAAAATTGTCTTATTCTCTCCATATATTTCTAGTAGCTGTATCAACAATATTATTGAAAGAATGTGTTTGTTAGGAAGCTTTCTGTAAAATAACATTTATTTCCTGGCATTTCCCAAGAAGCTAAGATGTTTGGCAGCTGTTGTGTTTAAAATAAAAGTGTGTTTATTATTCAGAATGCTTGAATTTGGTATACAAATTGGAAATAAAAAGAACACGTAGTTCCTCTTTCCATATCAACTCCATTTGTTTTTCAGAACCCACACTTCTTTTTTTTTTAATGTGATTTTTACTATTTTGTCTTTAGTGCTGTAGCATGTCTGGTTCAATACCTGCACCTTAGTAGCATTTGCCCCTGTAGACTTCCACTCTGACAGATGCCTTGCACTTTTTTTCCTCAAATAGAAATTTGTGTTTGCCATTCTTGATGTTTACCTAAATTAAACAACAAAAAGGTGAAAACAGGTCTTCTGTGTATTATTCACTGCTTACAGGGTGTTTAGAAAGGTGTTTGGTACACAAGGATTTTCTGTATGGGTTTCCTGGTGACCTTCATCAGTGCTGACTTAAAATGCTTTGTAAAGAAGAGGATGAGAGGTAGGTCAGTTATCACACTAGTTCTGTTTGAGTTATTACTTAGATTAAAAATTGGCAATTGAACTGAGTTATGAGAGCAATCCTGTGAACTTGACCAGTTCATACCACCAAAGATGGATTCAGTTGAAACCATCAAGTGGATTTGTAAAGGAAAATAGGTTGTCTAGGATTAGGAACCAAGGTTCACAGTCTAGCATATATGAGAATATAAGACTGGAGGGATACTAACAGGTAGATTCTACATTTGTTGTGCTTGGGTGACTTTTGCAACTGTGCTGTAAGGACAGGGGGATGAAAATTTGTGAAGAATGTAACTAATACATCAAACAGCTTTCCTGAGAAGTAGGAGTAGGTTTTAATTTTAAAAGCAGGTCAAAATTTGAAGACAAGTTTTAAGGTGCGAAATAATGACAAAGATAACTAGTAGTATCATAGTTTGATTAGGTATGTAGATTGTTCTCCACTGCAGAAGTTTTTGCTGACTAATATTCAAGATCCACCTATCTGTTTTTTGCTGGCAAGTACTCCCTTTCCACAGTATGGGTTTAGGAAGTATGTGACCATCAAATGCTGTGCACAGTATAAATGGAGATGCATACTAACTGTTACATCTTAAAAATATACATTCTGTGTTAGTAAGATTTACACTCAGAAGTGAGGAAAAACTGGTTACTATTTTTAAGACAGAACTGAGTTACAAAGTAGCTTGTCAGTTTAAATATAAAAGTTTGAAGTATAAGTTTAAGTCAGTTTAAGTATAAAAGTTCCTTCATATTTTTAAAATTAACTTTATTTTAAGACAGTTCCAACAGTTCCGCCAGTTTCTGACGGATTGTTGAATTTTTTTGGTCACCTAATATGAAGAAAGTCCTGTTGATATTGTTGCTGTGGGTTGCAAGGATATGTGAAAGACTGATTGATTAGCTCATTAACACATTCAGAATGCTAACTGAGAGTTTTCCACAATGAGAGGCAAATTCTTATGAATCATATCCATCAATAGCATAAATAAAAACAACCAGTTTTCAACTTAACTATTCAGTTGTTTTATCATTTAATTAGATAAATTTAATTACTCTCAATTGAATTCAAAGAGCAACCAAAAAGTAAAACCTGTTCATTGGAGCTTTAAGGGAAGGATGTGTTTTTCAGAAACTGACAAAAAAATTGTTATGAAAAGTTATGTGTGTAGAGCTGCATCCCTGATATCAGAAATTTGTCTAGTCCCAGAAGATAGCAAGAATTTGCATCTATCTAATCTAATGTATTCTATGAATACAACATTTTCTCAAGACATAATACAGTGTGCATGGGTAAGATGGTCTTGCTTCTAGCTATTGGACTACAAATTGTGTGAAACTGCTTATTCCATGGGCACAGCAACTTCCACTTCTTTCTAAAAGTACATGTAGAGTGAGCCAGAATCCTTAAGAGAACCTGCTTCCAGCCAGGTTCATTCAGAACTTTTCCTGATCTCATTTTGAAAAAGAAGAGGCCAGCCAGGAAAGTGATTTGATACTAGAAGCAAGGACACTTGGAAGCAAGGAAGCAAGGGTGATCTTTCCAGGCGCAGAGGTGAGACTGACCAGGAAACTACAGGCTGGTCAGTCTCACCTCTATGCCTGACAAGATCATGGAGCAGATTGTCCTGATAACTACGCTAAGGCACATGGAATAAGGAGGCAACTGGTGACAGTCAACATGGCTGCACGAAGAGTAAATCATGCCTGACAAATTTGGTGCCCTTCCATGATAGGGTCAAAGCGTTCATAGATAAGGGAAGAGCAACTGACATCATCCGTCTGGACTTATGAAAAGCATTTGACACTGTCCTGCATGACATCCTTGTCTCTAAACTGGAAATCCACTCAGTGGATAAGGAAGTCGCTGGATGGTCACACTCAAAGAATTGTGGTCAACGGTTCAATGTGCAAGTGGAGACCAGCGACGAGTGGCATTCCTCAGTGGTTGGTATTGGGACTGATGCTATTTAACATCTTTGTCAGCGACATGGACAGTGGGATTGAGTGTGCCCTCAGCAAGTTTGCTAATGACACCAAGCTGTATGATGCATGATGCAGTCAACACACTTGAGGGAAGGAATTCCATCCAGAGGGACCTGGACAGGCTGGAGAGGTGGACCAGTCCAAACCTCATGAAGTTCAACAAGGCCAAGTGCAAGGTCCTGCATGTGGGTTGGGGCAATACCAAGCACAAACACAGGTTGGGCAGAGAATGGATTGAGAGCAGTGCTGAGGAGAAGGACTTGGGTGCATTGATTGATGAGAAGCTGAACATGAGCTAGCAATGTGCACTTGCAGGCCAGAAAGCCAACCACGCACTGGACTGCATCAAAAGAAGCACGACCAGCATGTCAAGTGAGGTGATTCTCACCCTCTACTCTGCTCTCACGAGACTCCACCTGGAGTCCTGTGTTCAGCTCTGGGCTCCAAAACATAAAAAAAAAAAAAAGGACCTGTTGGAGCAAGTCCAGAGGAGGGCCATGAACATGATTAGAGGGTTGGAGCAGCTCCCCTATGAGGACAGGCTGAGAGAGTTTAGCTATTCAGCCTGGAGAAAAGAAGGCTTTCAGGAGACCTTATAGCAGCCTTATGGTACTTAAAGGGGGCCTACAGGAGAGATGGAGAGGCACTCTTTATCAGGGAGTGTAGTGATAGGAAGACAGACACTAGTTTTAAGCTGAAAGTGGGTAGTTTCAGGTTAGATATTAGCAAGAAGTGTTTTACTGTGAGGGTGGTGAGACACTGGAACAGGTTGCCCAGGGAAGTTGTGGATACCCCATCCTTGGAGGTGTTCAAGGCCAGGCTGGATGAGGCTTTGAGCAACCTGGTCTAGTGGAGGGTGTCCCTGCCCATGGCACGGGGGTTAGAACTAGATGGCCTCTAATGTCCCTTCCACAGAAACCATTCTATGATTTTATGATTTTATGATTCTATGGTGCAGAGGTTATCCAGTCATTCAAAGTATACTGATATTTGATTTTACTTCCTTTGGTTCCCCTTTCTGAAACAGAGCATCAAAACAAGAGGTTTTTCTTTGTATTTTCTAATAATCTGTCTTTTTCTTTGGTTTGACTAACAGTTCCTCTCTAGAGAATTAATCCATGCTGAGAAGAACTTGGTTAGTGCCCCTAACTGTCTTTTCCTGCCTTGGTAAGCACTCCTCTTTCCGTGCAACCTACTATCTGCAGACAGCAACCACTGTTGCCATTGTTTCAGCAGCTGGCTCATTTGCCTAGAAAGTGTTGTGAGAGCTCACTATAAACCTCAACTGATCCCAGAGTAATGGAGTGATTTTTTTTCAAGCATGATTTAGTTCATGACTACATTTCATGCAGCTTTATGTCAGGGCAAAATGATACAACACAGAGACAAAATAACACTCGTAATTTTTTTAAATTTTTGTATAATGTTACAATGAAAGCATATTTTGTTCAAAAGTGATTGGTTTTTTGATTGCTTTATAGTTTCTAGAAGTTTCAAGCTGGGGGCATTTCTACAATAGTCTTCTCATGGCAAAATGGAGCAGGACTTCTGAACAGTTCATCAGGTCTTCGAGTTCATTTTTGAGAGTCAGTGATCCTACCCAATTCCACAAAGAACCTGAGAGGAAGAAGAGGAGCATATTCAAAGACAACATATTTAATTAAACAGGCAGACAGTTGTGTGCAGTGACACAGTCACTAGAAATATGATGAGATAGGTACCATGACAGTAGAACAAATATCAGTAGATGTGTTGAAGAAAAGCTTAAAAAGGAAACACCTTTACTATCACCTTAAATATATGCTTTTTTTTTTTCCATGTACAAACCCAGTGTATCTGAAGGTCTGCTAAGTGGTTTTGCTTATATTAGTACGGATTTTTAAATGAATCTTATGAGAAGGAGCTGTACAGGTACAGAGAATGAAAAACTCTGCAAAATGACGAAGTACTGAGTTGCTTCTTTCCCTTCTTTTCAATCACACTAAGGTGAGAAAAAGTCCCTGTATCCTTTCATAGGGTAAATTAGCATTCATGTCACTTGCCCTTTGAACTTATTGCTCTCAGAACCTTTGTTCTTGCAAACATAATTCAAATCACATGCAGTGTCTGAATGTACCTTGAAAGTACTATTTGACTTGAATAAATACCCAAAATTTCAAGTAAAACAGGACATTTTTTGAGGAGGAAAAAGGAATTAGATAGTCAGCAATTCTGTGGATGCAACCAAGTTCTCTGGCTTGGAATAAATAACTCTTTCTCTAGCACTTTGCCACAACAGTGTTTGGGGTTGATGTTTTTCACTTTTCATGTAATTCTATGGTATTTTTACACAGAAACTGAAAAAAAGATTGCAGTCTCAACTTTGTCTTTCATCTTCAACTACCTGTAGTCACAGTAATGAAAAATCTGCTTGCAAAAGTAACTTATTTCTATGGCAGTATTATTAATTCTTGGTCTGAGTGTTTTGTTTAACTAAAATGAAATGCTTCCCTTGTTTCAAAATGAGACAAGCAAAAATTTTAAATTGAACTTTCAGGCTGAAAACAGTGTTTTTCATAGAATCATAGAATCGTAGAATCATTAAGGTTGGAAAAGACCTCAAGGATCATCAAGTCCAACCACAAACCCACACCACCTTACTCACTCAATCATGTCCCTAAGCACCACATTTGCACATTTCTTGAACACCCACAGGGATAATGACTCCACCACTTCCATGGGCAGCCTGTTCCAACGCCTGATCACTCTTTCAGTGAATAAATTTTTTCTAATATCCAGCCTAAACCTCCCCTGGTGCAACTTGAGGCCATTTCCTCTTGTCCTATCACTTGTTACTTTAGAGAAGAGGCCAGCACCCACCTCACTACAACCTCCTTTCAGGTAGTTGTAGAGAGTGATAAGGTCTCCTCTCAGCCTCCTCTTCTCTAGACTAAACAACCCCAGATCCCTCAGCTGCTCCTCATAAGACCTGTGCTCCAGATCCTTCACCAGCTTCGTTGCCCTTCTCTGGACCTGCTCTAGCACCTCAATGTCCTTCTTGTGGTGAGGGGCCCAAAACTGAACACAGGATTCAAGGTGCGGCCTCACCAGTGCCGAGTACAGAGGCACAATCACTTCCCTCGTCCTGCTGGCCACACTATTTCTGATGGAGGCCTTCTTGGCTACCTGGGCACACTGCTGGCTCATGTTCAGCCGGCTGTCAACCAGCACCCCTAGGTCCCTCTCTGTTGGGCAGCTTTCCAGCCACTCTGCCCCGAGCCTGTAGCGTTGCAGGGGTTTCTTGTGACCAAAGTGCAGGACCCAGCACTTGGCTTTATTGAACCTCATACAATTGGCCTCAGCCCATCACTCCAGCCTGTCCAGATCCCTCTGCAAAGCCTCCCCACTCTCAAGGAGCTCAACACACCTACTCAACTGGGTATCATCAGCAAACTTACTGAGGGAGCACTCAATCCCCTCATCCAGGTCAATGATAAAGCCATTAAACAGGACAGGCCCCAAAACTGATCCCTGGGGAACACCAGTTTTTGTTTCAAAAAAGTAAAATGCAGTGTTTAAACTTTTCATCCACTCTGTCTTTTTTTTTTTTTTTTTTTTTTTTTGCCAGAGGAGAAGGGGGTGAAAATTCATCATACTTTCAAATGGCCTACACTGCATTTTTAGGAATTTATTCATTGTCAAGTTTTCATCTCTTTCTAGTAATAATGATGCACCAGAAGACTAAGTTGTTGCTCACGGGCAACAGAATTTCTGGTGTTGCCTGTCTTACAAGTTGTCAATATTCTACACAAGTCAAATCCAACTAGAATCATTCTTACAAAAAAAAAGATAAATTTTTTTCATGTAGGTTTATCAGGGAATACCATGGAAACTTGCCAATGAATATTGTTGTATGGACATTTTTTGTCATAGTGTCTATCTGTGGGAGAATCCAACTTCTTATTCACACTCCATTATGTGTGCTTTGAGAAGGTAGCAGTGTCTGTGAATTAATAACTGAGCCAATGGAGATCAGCAGAAGTAAGGGTGCTTTTCTAAGCATACATCATGTTCAATACCTCTCTGTTGAATGTGCAGAAAAATTACATTGCCCTACTTAGTTAATATTCTTCTGTTTCTTCACTGATGGGTGCAATCTCATACAAATGAAAAGCAAAAAAAAAGAAAAAAACCACCACATGGCAAGTCTGAGCAACCCAAGGCCTTGCACGTAAATCTAAAATGATATGTATGGAAAAAGGAGTTACGAAAGAGGACTTAGTTCATACCAGTTGTGAACAGACTTGAAAACAGTGCTGAAAAATATTATGAGTTTCATTGTCAAGCCAATATAAATTCAAAATGTGGTAACCCAAGCCACATTATGAGAAGATGTTTTGATTGGGAATTTCTTTTTAGAGAAAGCAATGGCAAAAGCTCTTAAAATCTGTTTTATTATGATCTTACTTCATGATCCTGAATTGTAAATTTGATACTATATAGTGTAGTACACTTAAAGATATTTATAAGAAAGCTCAAGCAAGACACACAATACGGTTATGAAAGCAGTGAGAGTTTACAGTAAGCTTCCAACCTAACAACATGCTATAGACTTCCCAAGACTGAGTTAAGGATTTCAGGCCAAAAGAACAAAAATTTACCAGAGTGCTTTTGGCAGAAGGAATGGTATACATGAACTTCCTAAATTATAATTACTAGTCAGGGGAATACACTGCATACATGAAAGACAGATTTTCAATACATGGAGTTAAAAGTTCCTCTTTCCTCTGAGTTTAATTATGACATATGATTTTAATGTATTTACCAGAATGGGCAAGAAGCGGAAATAGTGTTATCCTTGCCTGGAAAGCTCCTACCTACTTTTGAATATTTTATTGAAGTAAAATGAGCTACTGCTGTTACATTAAAATAAATGTATATGGTAACCAATATGACTCCACAGCAAATGAATAATGCAATCCAGTCTGTGTCCTAAGGACACTGTATTCTAAATGGAAACAAGGCACAGACATTAAAAAAAAAAAAAAAAAAAAGCTAATACAAAAGAAGCAGAGTAGTTACCACAGACCTTCCAGAAGTGAATTGGACCTTCAGCCTATAAAACCACGAGAACGTTGACAGACTCTTTAACCTGGTTATTCCCAGTTAAGTTGTTACTTTTCCTCATATTGCTTACAGATGCAGGACTAATGTTTATTCTTTTTGATGTTTCAGTGTACGGCAAAGATGATTCTGATATTATTTAACTTCCAGATTTTGTTGAGTTTGTGAAGCCAAATGAAACCCAGAATTTCTGAGTTTTTCCTAATGTGTACTGTTCTTGTACATCTTTCGTAGACCACTGTAATACATTAAATCAGAATTTTTCTCATGGAATATTCTAGTTTTTCAGAACTTTTTTGCCCTCTGACATATTATTAGGAAAATTCCAGGTTGACTGTATTAACTGCAACAAACCTAAGGACCTAATGGAGGTAGAAATTCATATGGTGTTGCAAAAGAAATATTTTTGAAAACTTGACATACAGGATAGAGATTGTCCTAGTCTTAGGCAGCCTTGCAGTTAATTTCACTATCTACATTATTTCCATTTCTTTTCTCTGTTAGAAGCCCCTGGGTAAGGTACGGTTTTTCCACAGAACAAAATGTGAAGAAAAGCAGAGCTGTCCGTATATTTGCTTTCTACTTGTTTTGTTTTCAGGATATAAATCTGTACTTGTTTCAGATCTGTATTTCTTCTGTTATTTTGTGGTTAAATCTGAAAGGTAAATGAGGAATTTGAAGTAAATTGAAATTGAGATAGTTTCCAAACTGTTACTGCAGACCATTTTGTTGATCTTAATCGCATGCATACTCTATTCATTGGAAAGATTTAAAATGCCTTGGTCATTTTTTTTTAGATGCCTTAGATCTCATAGAATATGCCTGTTAAAAAAAATCTAAGGGTAAATAGAGAATGCATCTTCTAATTTGGAAGGGTTCTCACTTAAGTTTCTGTGTCACAGACACATTACGAACAATATTAATTTTCATTACTTCAGTTGAACAACATGAAGACTTAGCCTAGATTCCCCCCTACATTAAATTTATCATAAATCTCATATGTGCCAATATCCTATATTAGAATGTTTTGTCCACATTAGCAGTATTGTAAAATCATATTGTATTAAGTGACAGATCACTAAATTTATTGCACAACAGTTCATCTTAGCACTTCATACATTATAAATAATAAACCAGTTATTGATTCTAGTGACAGATTATTCCAACATTATTTTTTTTAGCTGTGGAGGGCATTTTCCCAATTGATACTGTACAGATATTCGCTAAAACAGCACAGGCACAGGAAGCTTCCTTATTGTATAACGAGGTTGTTCATCATAATTACGTTGTGTCAGCACACCCACGTAGGTCAACTTGAGTTCAGAAAGATAAGATTATATTTTGTTCTCAATGTGTGCATGTGTTTAGATGTTTCCCTCCCTTTAAAAATAAGTGTAGTTACATGAATACTGTAAAGAATTCCTATTCTATGAGTTATTTCACCATTATAGTTTAAAAAACAAGAGTTGTCACAGAAAGCAATGTGTACAACGTTAAGCAAACTACATTGTTTCAGCGACAGTATTTAATCTTTAAAATTAATGAGAAATATGTTTCGCCATAATAATTTGATATTTATATGTATTTCCTCTGTTATGAGTCATTAGTATTAGCAATATTTTGCTGAAGTTTTACAAAATTGTTTTTAAAGACCTGAAATATTTTCAAAAGGCTCAGCAAAGAGAAAAGTGTCTTTTTCTGCGTATCATCTTCTTCAGTTTTTCTCATAATTAATTTCAGTATATCCAACTTCTTTCAAAATATGCCAGGAATAACCTCCTTTTGGCTAAAAGCTAAGAGGAACTGTTTTCAATTCAGCAGACATCATATTCTTGCATATTATTGTCACTAACACTGAATATAAATTTCCTTCCTTCCATGCTATGGAAAATAGATTTCCAGGAACCATTTTGTCAGAAATTTTTTCTTGAAATATCCAGAGTTCATGCGTGTTGGGCTTTATATAATTGTATGCTGTGATCTATTTATTGTGTATGATTTCTCCTCATTCCTTTCCTTTCACCGAAAGCTATTAAATATCAGTCAAGAAAAAAAGAAGTAAATGAGTCTAAAATATATTTGTCATCTAAAGTATACATTGCAATGCAATATACCTTCTGTATTGTTATTCATAGGAAGAGGACACAGAAACAACGTAAAGAGATTTCAAATTTGTTGCAGTAATCAAAATTAAGTCTTTTTTATAACCATTAAAATCTCTGTGTACTACTTTGAAACATCCAATTAACTTACATTACATACTGACTTAAATGAGCTGATCAAACACAGAAGCATGCCATCAGTCTTCATCTTGAACTCCAGTTCTCTAAAGGTTAATGTATCGTCCTTCTTTATCGATTTCAATGGTTTCAGTTGTTGATATGTTAATGTATGTATCGATACTATATTTTAATTTATTTCTCATTTTTTTAAGATGCAAAAGGCATAATGCTCTTTGGGGAAAAAAAATCAGGATATTGCTCTTCCTTCCCTGACTCCTTTTCTTTCTCCCTCCAACAAAAGTAATAGAAATGCTGTGCTCTGGGAGAAAAATCACAGATAAATCCATATTGTTTCACTTATTTTTTAGCTCATCACAATTTAATATGTAAATTTGTTATCACTCACTTCATTGGAATTTCAAGCTACAGAAATACACTGAATGAAGATTTCATTTTAATTAGCTTATATCTCCCACTCATGGATCTTGCAATTCTCATTAGTCCCCATTGGTTTTTTTTGGCTGGGGAAGCTTGCTCATTCCAAATTTACTCTGATGAAAACTTGCATTCACTTGAATGGCAGCAAGTGTTGGGGATTTCTATGCATATAGATCTCATATAGCTGTCTATACTGATGAATGTCATTTTGAATGACATGTTGCAACTCTTAGGCTGATTGGATGGGAGCCCAAGGGCATAGGTACCAGGCAAAGATGATTTTACTAGGACAGTTTGCATAACATGCAACTGTCATCTCATTAGCAAGCACAGGCATTCTTGCCACATGCTGTTTAACACATCATCACACCTGTTCACACTTCATTGTCCCAATAATTCAGTTAGACAGCTTTCTGTTGGCTTTATTTTTTCATTCCTTACTGAGAGTTGGTTATTGTGTGCCATATTCAGAGGTGTGAGAAAAGTGCAGTTTAGGCTTTAAAATATGATGTGTTGTGAACACGGCTCTGAGAGAAGGCAAAAACCAGGATTATAGTTTGAATAAGAACTAGCATCAGTGACTGTTTTATAGCTCTTCCTGCTACTTGCTGTTCTTTTGGAAACTGCATTATCTATCCTCATAGCCTATAAAACTGACCACTTCAGCAATGCTCAGATTGATATGTCTGTCTTCTTTTCCTCTATTTGCTACAAAAGACATCTCAAAGACCCAGAGGAAGGTTTTCTACAAAAAGAAAGTGAAGGTACCATCACATTTTGTGCGAGTCATTCCTTCAGCTTAGCAGATCCCTGTGTACCTAGCAATGGCAACTCAGCCCCTGAACCAGCTTCAGTCCTGGGCTACATATCCTGGGGGAAGGCTATTGCCTACAAGCTGGGCTTTTGGCCCACCAGTAGACAAAATGCAACTTGTCATTGCTGCTGAGGTGTCTGATCAGCCAAAGTGAGCACCCGAGGCTTTACCTGTCCCCATGATTTAGCTGCAGGGTTGGGAGGGAGTCTTCTTTTTCAGCCCTAAAGAACCAAGAGAAAAATGAGGTAGTGCATATTGGATGAGCTGGGGTCACAGAAGTGGGTGGATGGTAACAGGGGAAAACGTGAGGAAGGGGCTGCAGCTGTGAATCTGGAGAAGGTGGGAAGAAGGAGAACAAGGAAATGTGGGGGAAGGCTAATTTCACTAGTAAGACAGATGGAGGAGTGCTTTGAAGAGAAGGGAGAGGAGAGGAAGCCAGACTTGAAAAATTGGAATTGCTTATGGCCCACCTACTCAGCTAAGTTGTACTGCCTGTCCAACTCACCCTTTCCATTTGCTAATGACTGTAATTGTGGAGGCAGCTGCACACATCTTTCTCTTCTCAGAATAAGCATGAGTTATCTGTCATGGTTTATAAAGCCACAGGGACAGTTTTTTTGCTAAACACCTGGTGGGCTGAGGCAGGGACAGGGAGGGTTTCACTCACGACTTAGGGTCATTGGCAAGAAACTGACACAACTTGTAAAGAACAAGAAAACAATTAAATTTATTAACTATTTACAACAAGAAGCAAGATACTGAGAGAGAGAAAAACCACATTGTACAAAAAAGCACTTTCCCCCACCCCTTCTTCCCAAAGCCCAAAGGCTTTATTCTGTACCTTCTTCCTCCCCTGGCGGCACAGGGGGTCAGGGAATGGGGGTGCAGTCAGTCCGCCGCTCCTTCCTCCTCACAGTCCTTCTCAGCTGCCACGTGGAGTTCCTTTCTCACGTTGAGAATCCTTCTCCAGAACTTCTCCAGCGTGAGTCTTTTTCCAATGGGGCTACAGTCCCCTGACAACTGCCCAGCTCTGGTGTGGGCTTCTAGTTCCAACGTGGAGTCCTCCACGTCTGCATCTTCTCATGGGTGAGTCTGCACCACATTGCAGGGGAAATGATGGAGAAGCGCTCTGTCTCTCTCTCTCTCTCCTGCACTGACCAGAATGTCGTGTGGTCCTTTCACCTCTCAGATCCCACTTCTCTCTCTGTCGCAGGTCTTCACCGGCCCCCGGGAAAACAAACTCCTGGGCGAGCCATGGCGGAGGCTTGGGCTATGGCAGGTTCACAGAAGCCGAGCAGGTGGCTGGATGGGGCCATCCCAACCCATTGTTCTGTGTCCCCTCTTCAATGTGTTATTCACAGAGGTGCCGATTGGCTCAGCCCTGGCCTGGGGTGAGTCCAGCTTGAAGCTGGGAAGCTTCCAGCAGTTTTTTACAGACACTAGGTGATGGTGGTACTCCTTCCCTCTCCATGTTACCAAACACTTGGAGCTGGGGGTGTGGGGGGGGGAGGGGGTGAGCCATTAACAGTCACTTAAAAAAGGAGCCACCACTGTAACCCCTCCCTCGCTGCCAGCAGCAGACTGGAAGCTAGGGGAACTCTTAGCAGTTGCTTAAGGAGGCATTACGCCCCTCCCTGCTACCAGACAACCCCCCACCCCACAAAACCATAGCGTTATCCAGGTGTGAAAATTCAGGGTGGAAAAATATCTCCAATGTGCTACATTAGTGGAAGTGTTTCTCACGATTTTCTGTCTCTTGGTCTGTGAGAAAAAGCAAAGTATTCTCTATGCGTGTCTTGTGGTGTTCTGCCAATCTGAAAATACATCTTTATTTAGTTCACCTTTCCCTTTTCATGTATCCTCTTGAACATACAGTACTCTACACGTGCGACAGTATTTCTACATTTTGTCCTGTCCTATTTCTTAGTAAATTATAAACAGATAGCATTAGCAACTGGGTCCAGTGAATAAAATCTGAATATTTCACTGGTCTTCTACAAAGAGTATGCTGTGTGTTGGTGCCTATTATACTTGATTCAGTCAAAAAATGTGGAGTTCTTAACTCTCCTTGGCAGTATTTGCCCCTCGTTTCTAAAATAGATGTCAAAAACAATGAGTCACTTGCTGTCACTATGACTATACATTTATCATTGTGCAAACTGTGCCGGAGACTGAAACTTGCATGGTTATTTCATAAAAAGCCATACATTTTTGTTTTGCTGCCATCTTGATGAATAATTGCAAATTTGGTGCTTGCAGATACCTCTGGATAAATGGGATTTATTTTTAGTGAAATATCTGTGAAGTATCCTATACCATCAAACAGGAATGGTTTGAAAAATGCAACTCCTCTCCCTCTATCATTTTCTTTTTTATATGTTTTTCATTATGGAAAGCTCAGAGATGATGCATCAAAACAGATCAAGGGACTCAGTTATTATTGCTCACATGTTGTGCAATACAGACTATTCCAGCACATTTTCAAATGAAAGGTTGTTGGCTTTGCTCTCACAGTCAATGCTAACTTTCTGAAATGCTGCAAAACCACATTACATTTCTGGTTCTCTTGTCTTCATACTGGATCAGCAGGAGGTTGGTACTTCTCAGATGAGGGTATGAGCCTTAAATCCAAGTGCTGATTGTAGTCCCCATTTAGAAGGAACTGTGCTGCTGCCAGAACTTGAACATAAATAAAAGATAAAGGATAGTGTAAATTCTAAGAGTTTCTGCTCATTCTCTTACTAGGGGAACTAGAGTGATTTCTGATTGCTGCAGGGTTGATGCGGTGCTGCTACCTGCTGCTCCAGAATGCTCTGCAAACCCTCCTGTTCTCACTAAGGAGGATGTAGCCCACTGTGTTACAAAAAAAGCTTCAAATAAAAAATATGAATCAACAATCTGCATTTATTCCATAGGAGCATAAAGAGAACAAGACACTATCCTTCCTAACCTTAGTCTGCTGTCTGGGTAGCCTGGAGGACTTGATCTCAGAGATAGGAAAACCCATCATTCTTTTTGTTGTTTGATAGGGAAACCTGAATGTTTTAGGAAGGGTTCGTATCCCTTATATTTCTTAAAAATGTTTTACCATTGTGTACAAAAATAGCTGTCAAAACTATAACGACTAGACTCGTGCATCTTCTGATGCATCACACCACTATGCTGTTGGGGACTGAGCATGTGACTTTTTCCATTTTGTGTTTCTTCCAGCCTGGAAAGTTCACCTCATCCATTTAGCCCTTTGCTCTAACCCATTGACCAGCCCTTATGAACTTCAGCTCTCTCTTTCACCACAGGTACATGATATTAACTGTGATTCTTCACTTCATAATCCCAACAGGTACACTGTAAATCCTTCTGTCTTTGAAGAAAATGCAACATTGTCTAGGAGAAGGCAAATAGGACATTATAAAGGTTACATATGTTCATTGTGTGATTGCTGCAGCCACTCCATAAAGGAACAAGTGATCCAGGACCGATCTGTTGAACCCTTGTTGATGTCACCTCTATCCAACTGTCCCTCAAAATTGCACTTAGTGCTTATTTGTGTGCAGCTGGATTGACTCGACGCAGCCTTCCTCAAGGCATAAGCCAGAATGTCAGGAACCGATTATGCTGCATATTGTAAAAATTCAAAAGGCATATATGGCTAAATATGATGTCTGTTTCTGTGGAGACTTCAAAGGAGATTCGAAGGAATTTATGTTATTCAATTTCCTTCACTTTCCATGTCTTCGCAGAGTGTCACACTTTCGAAGTACTGGTTTTAACAAATAATCTGGCATTAATCACTTCTACTACTGTCAGAAGTATTGTCAGATCACAATGGTCCTCTGCAGCAGACACTACGTGCTGTTTTACACTTCTCCCATGCGCTCAATGTTTTTAAAAGTGTACTGCCAGCTATGGGGACAGAAAATTGCCTCTCATGGAAGCTGTGTGTTATTATATGGGATCAAATGCTAGGAAAACAGGTAGCTGCGAAGTTACACATGCAGAAACAAAGACTGTGGGACACTTTTACAAAACACAGGGCTACCTTCCTTTGTGAGGATCTCTGGTGGGTGTCCCAGTACAATACTACTGCCAATAGGGTTGGTACTATCCTTGGAAGTACAAACAAGTGAGAGAAGAAATGTCTTTTTACCTGCAAATAACATTGGTGAAACTGTTCCTAGAATGCTGTACCCAATTCTAATACGTGTGTTTTAGAAGAGTTCTTTAAAAATTGGAGAAGGTGTGGAAAAAAGCAAGACAAATTATTCTGGAGGAATATAGATTCATGTGACAGGCTTCAAGCGCAGCCTGTGTAATTCACCAAAAAGTAGACTGAGAGGTGACTTGGAGATATAGCTTAAGTGTTCCCATTGAGGGGAAAAACTGAGTAATGAAGGGTTCTTTCATCTAGAAGAGAAGAGAAGAGAAGAGAAGAGAAGAGAAGAGAAGAGAAGAGAAGAGAAGAGAAGAGAAGAGAAGAGAAGAGAAGAGAAGAGAAGAGAAGAAGAACCAGTGGCAAAAGCCAGAAGAACCAGAAGTCAAAGCCAGATCAGTTAAATTTGAAAACCGGGGACATTTAGTTTTCTTTTTTAACAGTGCAGCTGTTAAACTCTCGAGGCCATTGGTGAATTGCCCATGTGTTACTGTGTGCACATTGAGAACTTATTAGAAAATACAGTTTGACCAAACACAAATTATACTCTAAAAAATGTAAGTTAATGAGCTCTGTACAAAGCTAAGTAGATGAAATTTAAGATCTAATGGTCCCTTGTGGCTTCACTCTCTGTAAACTGAGTGCTAATTAAATGACCATTTTTCATGAGTGAGGACTTCAGTATCTAATCACAAAGTAAGAACTTATGATTTCTTATTGCCCTCTAGGAAAGATATTTGTCTGACATGGGAAACACTGTATGCTGGAATGTTACAGAATTTGCACAGTTGTTCAACACACAAAGTCAATATGTGAGAGCATCTCTTTTCCAAGAAACAAAATGAGAAACACTTGACACTTGAAAATTGCAAGAACATGATTTGAATGTCGTTAGGGGATGTTCTCTTACATTTTGCATTACAGGAGTCAAATGTGTAACCCAGGAACAACACTTCTGTTATGTTTTCTTTAGAGAACTTCGTATAGTTCCCCAAGGCACTGCTTTTGCAGGTGATCCCATGTAAGACAGGAGCAGCAGGGGAAAAGTGAAGCAAAAGCTCTCTCTGACAGAGCGTCTCCAGAGAAGTTTTTTTAACTGATAGGAGTTAAAGGGGAGTCTACTTATATCTTCCAAGCCAAAATCCAATTGGTCTGTAGTTTTCAGGCTGCTTGGCGAGGCCATTTTCTTTCCCTCTGAGAAACACTCATAAAACTTATGTGGTTTATTTGAAGAGTAGTGTGGAAAACATTGAACATCTGTTTCCTATCTTCTGACAGGCTGTGTAAAGATGTATTTCAGCAAAGTGGATTGCAAAACTCATGATCATAACTTGAACCATTTTATGCTGGTTATATCTATGCAAGGAGGCATAAGTCTGAAAGATGCATATTTTTTTTTGAAACAGTCTTGTTTTCAATTAGCCTTTGGTAGACCTCCCCTGTGTATTGACGTCAGTGCTTTTTCCTAACATGTCAAAATGAATCACTGAATTGAAAAGAAAACTTAGGGATACAAGTTGAGGGGACACATGAGCTTGAAAACCTCCACTATAGAGCAGGGTCAAGGAGGAAACTTCCACGGATGTCTCAGTGCAAAATGAGACGACCTTCTCATTTTGAATAGAAATCCTCAGTCTGGAATATCACGACAGGACAGTTCTGTAGGTTATTAACCTTTTCTTCTAAGTTTTTCCACTCTTCTCTCGTTAGGTTACTCTGTACTTTCAAAATCATGAGTTCAGATTTTCCAGCTTCAAATCATGTAAGAAAGAAAAATATCCAGCCATGGAAATGTCATGTCTATTTGGCTTGGTTTGTGTTTTTTTTTTTTTTCCC
>WKFP01014112.1:96948-180826 GCA_011057875.1 Pterocles orientalis
TGTTTTTTTTTTTTTTCCCCTGTTTTCTCTTCCTTCCTTCCTTCCTTCCTTCCTTCCTTCCTTCCTTCCTTCCTTCCTTCCTTCCTTTCCTTTCCTTTCCTTTCCTTTCTCCTTCTGTCCCTGCCTCTGAGCCCTGGGCTTTCAGAATGATCATTATTTTCTGATTTTGAATATGTTACACAGCCATGAGCTGCAGAAGTACATTAAAAAAAAGACAAAAATAAGCCTCCTATAAGGCACTCTTCTGAAATCTCTTGGTTTCAAGTGTTTGGAATACATGAAATGTTGTGACTGTCAGTAAAATCATAAATGTTGGTGCTTTTTAGGTGTTTCTTCTTTTGTGCACTGTGGTTTGTATCTTTCTCGGGGATCCCTGTGTAGTCTTAGAGCTGACACAGCACCATTTGTCTTTAGCCAGTTTATTACTGTAAATATATCCAAAAGCCCTAACTCAACTTCTTATCCTTATGTACTCCCCAGCTTTGCCAAGGCTTTGAAGATCAGCCTGGATGGGATTGATACTTGACTTTTGGGGTTACATCTTCTGTTTCTGTTTACTGAACTTTCACCCTCTCTGAACACCTTCATCCTACACCTGAAATGCAAAAATATTAAGCTTGGGAAGGCACCAGCTAATGCTGAAGAAGGCATACATACAAGGGATTTCCTTCTGAAGGATATTCAGGCTATTTTTAGAACAAAAGTCCTAAGGAAACTTTTAAAATATACACAAAATCACTCATTGGGGCTGAAGAATGGGATTGGATTCATCCTGCTCTCACACCATATTTGTGGAACATTCAGCAAGCTTATTCTCTCCATTTACTTAAACCTGACTTTTCTGGAATATTACTCACAGTTTTCATGTTCTTTATTCATGTATTATTTGTTTCTTACAGTTATTTTATTACAGTGTTGTGAAAAGGTATTTCTGAATAGAGTGTTTCGGAACTATTTGTTGTTATTTCCAGCATTAGCTAGGACTGTTTTTTACCTTGTTAATATTCATATGCCTTGTGATGGTATCCTTTCTATGATATAACTGGGTGACTGAGGAACTAAGGGAGTGTTGGAATTTAAGTCAGTGTGATTATTAAGTCACTGAATATGCAGACTGCATGTAGAGGCATGATTACAACCAATTACCAGCAGCTGCTGGGTCACTGAAGTGCCTTGCATTGCAGTTCAGTGATGCATTTTGACAGCTAAATCGGGATATTTTTTTTTTACAAACTTTCCAAATTTATGCTTTCTCCAAAATAGTATTGAAGGAGCTTTTAAAGCAACACACAGTCCACGTTACTGTAGTAACAGATCACCTGAAAGTGCATAAATCAAATTCCTGTTTATTTTTGGAACTCTAAATACCATTACTGTTGTAAAAGTTCAGACTGGGTCCATCTCTTCAGGAATTAACTGCACGTGCTTTTAATAGTAAGACTGCTTGTCCTGCTAAATCTCCAAAGCTGGATTTAGGTCTAGTGGGACGATAAGAATATGGTGACACCTCAGAGATGGTGTATTTGTGGATCTGCCCACTGGTGCGAGAAAAAGGTGATTTCTTGTGCCTTTTTTTATCTTTTCTTTTTTTTTTCCGCTGGGTGCTCTCAGCTGAAGGTGAGTCTCAAACGTTAGCTCCCTTACAGTTTCTGTAAACACCTATGGTTTTCAAAGTCATAGAATCATTGAATTATAGAATCATTAAGGTTGGAAAAGACTGCAAGGATCATCAAGACCAACAGTCAAGCCAACACCACCTAACCTACTAAACCATGTCCCTAAGCTTATATTTTAGAACAAGATCATCACAGTGGTAAAAGCATTGTTCAAAGTCCTCCGTGTCACTAAACATACTATAAAATGTAGATCATTTCAGAGCAAGTAGGCAATTAAAGGAAAGAGTGGTGAGCTATTTTTAAAGGTCTGGATTTTAGTTCTCTGTTTCTTGTCTGCTATTTTAGCAGCCAGGATTGGAAGGTAACAATTGTGATGATGGTTTCAATGCTGCACTTTAAAACAGCTGGCAATTGACTTTAGTTGTAATTATTGGCTTCTTACCAGTATTTACAGCTGTATAGTTAAGATCAATACTTCGAACCTCATTTGGGGGGACTTATCTGTATTGTTCTATTACCTTCTTAATTACCTTTTCATCACATTTATTTAGATCTTGCATGGAGATACAATTACTTGAAACCAAAAATTCTCTATGGATTGATTTCCATAAATTACAAATATGTCATGTGCTATGTTACTACACAAAAGGTCAGCAAGCCAATTTGTTCCCCTAGTAGAGTATTTGCTAGAGACTGGACAACAATCCTCTGTGAGAAGCTGGCTGTTCTAATTCTCGTCTTTTATTCTAGGTAGAATAACAGCTAAGGCTGATTGTGGACCAGATTTAAAATAGCTGTCAAACAAAGTGATCAAGAATTCCTAGCAGTTCTTAGTGAATATTCTGTGAATGACTAACCTTTGCAATAACTTGTGAAATAGGAGCACACATGCAACTGTTTTGAGACATCAGTGGCACAGATTGATAATCCTCTTTTAAAATGTTTTGGTTATTACTCTGTTGTTATCTGCTGAAAGCTCGGATTCACTGGAAGGAAAGCAGTCATGTGAGTGATGAATTCAGGATCAGACCCTGTAGAGACAGAAAATGATTTCACTCTCAGCTGATTAAAATATCTTTGAGTACAAGGATTGGGTTGAGAGGATAAGAGTTTAGAAAGAATAAATTTGTTGTTCAGGCACTGGAATGGGATTCAGTTTCCCATTCTGCCACTCACCACCTCAGTTCCTGAGCTTTCCTGCTGTTGAATAGATAATAGCACGTATCCATCCCCGCGTTTAGTATGGGCATGTACCTACAGTGTGTTTCTGATCTTACTTGTCAACTGAATGCACTCACATAATACAAGTGACAACAGTGATAGCTAAAATCGTGGGGAATAGGGCCCACAGACCTAGTGAGGATCAGAGTCCTGGGAAGTGGAGGTCACATCCAGCATCTGGCCCTTTTGCTCTGCCCTGGAGAGAAACGGGAAGAAACATTGGAGGTGAGGAGAGGGTGGGGACAGCCTGGAAAACTCCCAAGGTGACTAAGTGGCACCTGTGGCTCACCAGGACCTGAGTGTGATGCAAACCCGGCTCTCAGCTCCTTAGACTTTAAAAGGCTTCCCCTTCTGGTCCATGCTACCTCCTGCAGTGAGCTGTGACATTAAAGCCACAATGTCAAGACAAAATGTCCATGCAAGATAACAGGCAGCTGAATGACCAGTCACGGTGTTTCTGCTCTTAAAATGCATTTTTTTATTCCAAATTAAAATACATGTCATTCACTGAAACATTCCTGCTATTTCTCTCCCCCATGAGCACTTTGGCTTCCTTTGTTTTATAAAAACCCCAGATGCTGATACACAATTACAATATTAATGGTCATAATAGTTTTAGTTTGATGGTAGCAGTCTGTACCGTTGACAATCTTGTCCTCACAGCTTGAGTTATGAGCTCAGAGTTCTGCAGAGCAGATTAAAGGGCCAAAATGAGCCCAGCAGTGGAGGGGAGTTAAAAACCTTGTCTTGCTCTGAGTGACAACTGATAAAAGTGTTTTCTAATGCCCCAGAAGCCTAGCATTGTCATAGGTCTAAAGGACGGTGCTGCGTGAGTGCTATAGACTTGGGCATGGCCCTGCTGTTGCTGCTGTAACAAGCAAGCTGCAAGGCTGCCTCTGACACCTCTTTGTCTTCCCTGCTCTGGTGAATTTTTCATGCGCTTTTCTCCATGATTTTCCTCATTCCTCCCTGTTTTACTAATTAAAATTCTAATCACTCTGACAGCCAGAGCTGAGGAAAAAAAATCATTCTTCCATGCTGAAGAAGGTAATTTCAAGGTGTTTTAGCTGCCAAAGAAATGAATGGAAATTAGACAAAGAAACCGGTTGTCAGAAGGGTATGAGTTAGCTGCTCTACCCCCTTCTATTATAATAAAATATTAAACTTCTAAAGGAAAAAATAAAACAGGCTTCATCTTACACATTATTGCCTTACATTTAGAGATAATATAACCTGACTTACTTACCTTTCCAAGTAAGGGAAGGTTTTGTGTGCATTTGTTAACATCAAAATGATTTACTTACATTGTAGTGAATACAATGTCAAACACTTAACTCGGGTTGACGTGTGATTGCTGATGATATGTATTACTTGCTTTTGTGAGCCGTGGTTGGGAATACTCATCTAAAATGTACAGGAGCCTGCAGATAAATATTTAAAACGATAAACAGTTCTTGATGTAGTTTTATGGGCTTCATGGGTCAGATATTGCTATATTAGAATTTATAAAATGTAAAATATCATGGTGTTCAAATCTTACTAGCTACTTTTTCAGGCATTTTCCTGGCTTGGTCAAGGTAATTTTTAGACCTACATATTTCTTCATAGTGTATGATTTTGAAAAGCAGTTTAATAATACATAGTTGTGTTAGAATAGAAAAACATGGTGGTGTCTATCACACAAATATGTGGGCTGAACAGACACACATATACTTGCTCACAAAGAAGAAAACAGAGTGTGTGTGTCTCTGCCCTCAGATCTGCACCAGATATATATCATATCCAGGGTAAATTGTCCGAGAGCTTGCAGCAATTCAATTCAAATAAATATTGCATCAACTCTTACCTGTTGCTCAAACTAAATCCAGAGCTTACTGAAATATCAACAAATACATGGTTCACTTCTGTTACTACTGTTTTGTTCCAGCTTTCACAGTGAGGAATTAGAGCATTCTACAGAGAGTCAAATCTCATTATATTTAGAGCCAGAGTTTTCTAACATGTTTGAACTTTTTCTCTAACTTCAGGATAAAAAAGAGCAAAGAAGATCGATCGTACATTGAGTGTTGGGATTGTATTGTGTTCTGCTATTTGTGTCAGGACTGGTTTTGGACAACGTAGAAATGCTCCTGCAGCCCCAGCATTGCAATCAGAAAAGCTACAAGCTTTTGCCTTGGTACCTTGCAGCTGTAGTTGCATGTGGAGTGGGGTCTTTCAGAAAATGCACGTCCTTTTCCCTATCATCTTCCTAACCTTTTTATAAACATACCATGACAGAATTGTTACCCTTACTTCAGCTATTTTGACAAGTCTCCAACAACTGTGCTGGAAGCTGTCATTTGTCTTTTACTGGCTGATGAAGAGGATCCTCTCCTTTCTTCATTTACATGAGATTTCAATGCAAAAGCAGCTCACAGTCTTACCCTCAAAATGCTGGATGACTGGACCTTTCCTTCTGGGAACAGATACTAAGTGACTGAAGTAATGCATGCTTGCTATAATAACTTCAAAGGAAACGTCATGAGACGTGCCCAAATCCAGCTAGTTCCACTTCAACAGTTCACTCAACCAGATGAAATTTTACCCCTAATACATGGTTGAATATGTTGCTAATCAAGAAGTAAGTCATTGAATATACAGTGTATATTCAGTGCTGAAAAAGGAATTGTTCTTCAATCTGCACAACCAACCTCTTTTTCTTCTGAAGTTATTTTCACTGAAAATAAAAAAGAAGAAAAGAAGAAGAAAACAACATGTGGAATCCCTCATTCTTCCCTGTGTCAAAGTTAAGCAAAAACAGAGGAAATGCAAACCTCAGGCAGGCCTTTCACATTGATTTACAAAGCAGTTTTCTCTTTTTCTTTGCCATATGTCATTTTCCTTAACGCAATGTATCAAAAATGGGCATAAAATATGTACACAGAAGAGGAACTGGGAAGCTAAAATGTTTGGTTATGCAAACCCCCTTAATTTCAAATGAAAGTGCTTATATTGACAGTGGAACTTCTTTGTCCTCTTGGACAGTCAGGTGATCCTGCCCTTGTATGCAGGTTTTACAGAATGAATGTGTGCACTTGTCTTTGCAAATGTCACTTTAATGGCTTATGTTAACTGTTGGGTGGTAAGGGGTTTAGACTTTACCTTTAACCAGGACTCAACATGCTAAGTTAATCAGAAATCTGCAGGTGGGAAGCACTAAAGTGTATTTACCTGAAAATTACCGAAAGATTTAAAAAAAAAAAAAGTTTTGGATTTAAAAAGTAAAAAACATCATTTACATTATAATAAAAAAGCAAGCACAATAGCCATTGTGCTGTGGTCAATTGACTCACCTCTGACTTACAATTCTATCTTCTATCAATAAATTGCTCCACGTCTGCCTTTGAAATCAAAACATGAATCCTATCTAAAGATTTTTTTTTAGTGCAAGAAAAAGTTTTTAAGAGAATAATTATTTACCAACATTATCTTATTGACACCTTCAGCAACATGATATGGGTATTATGGATGACTGATGTTAAATACAAAATGTTACTACAGCAGATTGGGTTCTCAGATGCTGTATACCAAATGAGGATCAAACCTAATATATTTGTTTCGCAGATATCAATAATATAATATGTTAAAATGTTGAAGGACAGCTATATGCTAAACATTAATTCAGCAAAAATGATGAGAGCTGCTTTGTCTTGGAAAAAGAGCGTTTAGACTCACTGAATTTTTAAACCAGAAAGGCAGCAAAATAGCCTAGGGAAGTTGTAGAGAAAATGCTTAAGATGAAATTTTGAGATAAATAATAGCTGAGAAATCTTTCAAAACTCTTGGTCAGCCTAGTGTTTCTGGTGAGGTTCAAGGATGCAAGAGACCTTCAGGGCTCTAGGAACCCTAGGGACCTCTGGAGGTCACCTTTACCAGTCTGCTGTTCAGGGCTGGGCAGTGGCTCAGGACAGGTCAAGCCAGCTGTGGCCTCATCTAGTAGCGCCTTGGAAGGTTTGAGTGGAATTTTCAGCCCTTCTCTGTCTTGAAGTTCAGACTGAATTTCAACTCAACTCCCTCTCCTCACATGTGTGCCTGAACTGTGGTGTTACAGGGTATTCTGGGTGGGGCTGCCTTAGTCCCTCTGGTTGGAGATCTTCCACCTTTGTAAAAAATGAGTAAACAGCCTCTGAGCTGGAAAGAGGAAATCAATCTCAGCAGAGGTGGTTGGGTCCTCAGTCTAATGAGTATTTAATTATTTACACACAAGGAGAGGACAGCTACGTCATGGCCAGAAAACCTTTCCACTTTGAATACCTTTGTGGCCTCTTGGGACAGAGGGATCTAAATGCCTTCAGACGGTGGCGGTAGAATTGAACCCATCTGGCACAAATGCTCTAATCACTGAACTATTAAGTGAAACAGAGCTACTAGTGCTCCCTCCCACTCTTGTAAACTCCGTCATTTCGTTGCTCTTGCTTTTCTTATGAACTGGGCAGAAATTAAATGTTTCCCTGTGGGTAAAATGAAACATGAGCATGAAGCATCTGGGAGGAGTGGGAGCAGAGGAATAGCTTTCACTTTTGCAAGACAGAAAACAAAGGAAAACCAGTACATGAGCTTTATTTGAAGGTATCAAATGCATATCCTTTTTTTTTTTTTTTCGCTGTTTGGCTGCTGATCTGAAAAATCAATAATTTGCACAGCCATAATCAGGGCTACTTCTATATCCCTATCCTCATAAAAAGAGACAGTTGCATAATGAATATTTAAGATCTGCCTTTTGCATGTCATGTGTAAGTTTGTCTTAGTATCTTAAGGGATGGAGAGAGAAATCTGTACATTTGTGTCAAGTGGCAGTTGTGAGGAAGAATTTTGGCAATGTTTCACGCAGTGATTTCTGAATTCTCTTTTTCTTCGTTTCCTCCCTCGGCAGCTAACAAAATAGGTTGGCACAAGGCAGATGCCTGCCAAAGAACTTTAACAGGACGCAGTTTTCAATTAACAGAGGCCAAAGAAAGTGATAACCCCAAGAATGGCGAGGAGAAATTCACATGGAAAAGCAGTTCCACACTTCTGTGGGTCCCAAAAGGCTATTCGTATTAGTGGTGTCTGTTCTGATTGAACCTTTGCCGTGTCTTTTTATTGATTCCCTTGTCAGAGTCTAACAAAAACACTGCTGGCCGTCAGTTGTTTGTTCATGGTGGCAGCTTATGGCTTGAAAAGCTTCCTTGTAAAACATTCAGCATAGCGGTGTCTGTCAATGTAGTTAGCATTTCCCAGAAACGATTAATTTTCTTAGACCTAGAATAAAACTCAAAAAAATCAAAGCCAAAGCTTGCTGAAATGAAAGAAGTTCAGTCCACACCTTCCCTCCGAGTAACCATTTCATCCTATTAACTGTTTGCCTGGCTTAGAGTAAAATGTTTTAATTATTAACCTGTTTTGAAGTGAGATTTTAGAGAAGATAATCGTGTTGGCTGTTTCGGGAAGGCTTTAGCCATTTAGCATATCTGGCACTTGTGGAAAGTATTTTTAAAAAAATAATATTCTGTGGATAAATATTTCAAGTTTCTCTTCCTGGGATGGAAATTAATAATAAATAAAGCTTGTAAGAGCTTGAGGAAAAACCTGCCTAGCAAGCAAATATAAATAAGTTAAAAAAGAAAAGCAATAAATAAATAAAAAGCTGACTCCTTTATGTGTTTCTGTGCCTGTTCCAAATTCAGCTAATGCCAAAACGCGGAGGACCATTCTTTACAACAGCTCAGGAAAATCCATGCTTATTTTTAAACATTTCTGCTGCACAGTTGACTCCAAATAATAAAGAGCATAGTTCAATAATATTTGCAGAGCTTTATAGAGAAGTGTTCGACGTTTGCTTTCTTGCTTATTAGAGCCTTGGGAGAAGATTGTCTTTACTTCAAAGGTAAGTACTGTTCCTGTTTTCCTCTTAGGAGTGTGGGCCTAATTGATTATGTTAATTTGGTTAACTGATCTATTAAAAGAAAATGTGGCTGTCCCATTCCACTTGAAAGACTGTCAGCCTCAGTCCTTCAGATGTGTTAGTTATGTGAGCATACATACACTGCACTTGCATGCACAGCACCCATTGACTTCAGTGGCAACAACACCTTTTTCAGAGTGCAAAGTTGGCCTCTGTACTGCATCTTATTTTTCTTTCAGCTCTCTTCACAAAAATAAGGCAATACATACTGCTGAGGCCTGGAGTTGGACTGTTGTTCATTTGCACTAATTGTTTCCAATGTTTACACTGTGCACTTCATGAGGAGTGCACATTAATGCCTCCCAAAAAAGCCAGTTTGAGCTCAAACGCTCACTCACAGCGCCAGTGAAAAGACTTGAGACAAGTGGGAAAACATGTCACTAAGCTTGCTGGGAAAAAAAAACAGGGTTCACAGGAGCATATATGTATACATCTACAATGAGACTCATGGTTGAATGTTTCAGGTAATTATGCAGAAATTATATTTTTCTTGTAACTGATTGAAATACAATTAAGACATTAAAGGGTTGGTCCTTAAGTATGTTTTCTTTCCTGCTCCTTTCTAAAATATCATGTAGCTCACAAATCATTTAATCCTTATTTCCGTTGGCAGTCTGCGGATATGCACAGGACGGTAAGGAAGACCTGTGCCCTGTTTTCTTTAACTACTTGCTACTCATTATTTCTGTTTGGTTACTCACATTATGTTAGCTGGTCATGTTCTCCTCTCTGGTTGTTTAACTGAAAAAAAAGTGGAAATAATACAATTAAAAGATAGTGATAAACTATGGATAGTTCATTTCTCAGATTGCTTTTGGCTGCATAATCATTAACAGCGTGATGTACTCTATTTTCAGGAGTCAGAAAGAATGACAGCTTTGTGCATTTGCTTTTTACAAGGTTTACATATACAAACGTTTTCACAGGAAAAGTTTTAATGTTGTGCAAAACCACAATTTTGTATCAATATACATTCAAAAGCAGGTGTGGATTTTGAGAATTACAATTTTTTGTCTTAGTGAAAACAGGAGCTGGGCCATTGTCAGACGTCATCAGCCCATTACCAGAACCAGTATAAGACAGGCTGCTACTGTTGACTTTTCATAATTTGCAATTCAGCCTCACTACTATTATAGAGGAACATTCTGTAAATCATCCTTAAAAACTGTTACTCACAGGTTGATTATTAATGCCAACTCTGTTAGTATTATTCTTATTTGTACCATGGTCTGGAAAGCATAGCTAGGAAATGGAGTAAGATGCGTTGTTTATCTCACGCAGTTGATTAAGCTGCTTTTAGTTGCAGCATAATTTGCTTGCCCTTTTGAAGAGATTTTCACCCTCTCAGAAGAGGTCTTCCAAGGTAAATGTTGTCACTGACACTTGGCTTGCCATGATTAAAACAGCTAGGTTACACAGTCACATAATAAGGGCTGTCTGTATATTTTTTAATTTTACAAGAAATGACAATTGCCATTAAATAATAAGAGCTTAGGTAACAAATAAGCCTAGTGCAGCTAGAGCAACTGCAGAGATCAACATCCATTGTACCTTTGACCCCACAAGACTTCATAGCTACTGTTTTTTATTTGGCAGCACATATTCTCAGAGATAACTCCCTCTCAGCCCAGAGAACAGAGAGCTGCTGGTATTTTCTACAAAACAGTATGAAGACTTTATTCTTTTTTTTTTTTTAAGTCTTTGCTAGCTCCCAAATAAAAACCCTACGTATTTTCTAGCTGAAAAAAAAAAAATGTATTGCATCTGGGTTGGCAGTGTTGTTTGTTATTATCTCTGTATGTCACCATTTAAGTGAAGACAATGAACACTGAGGAAACATTTTTGCCCTCTTCCTCCCCCAAAAACAAACCTCAGGGAAGATACTGACAAATTATATTTTAGTTGATTTGACCTCTAAAGTAATTAAATAATTACGAAACCTTTTCTCTTTAACAACTGCTCTAAATACTTTCTATTCTTTCCTCAAAGTGCAGCAGTTTCCAGCTAGTAGCAATGTGACTGATTTTTTTCATATCAGATACTTTGTTATGGTCTATTGTTTCTATAGCAAACCTACAGCATCTGCTGTAGTTCTGCACTACCCAGTGATACCTTATGTGACCACATCCTTCCATTGCAAGTATGAGTGGATTGATATTGATTTTTCCCTTTTGTCCAAGACTGAAGGTCCATCTTAACAGCAATAAATTACACAGCTGAAACATGAGGATGTGCTTGCTCCTCCTTGGTCTTCATGACCAGGATTATTACTTTGTCTTGAAACTGATTTCTGGTGTTTATTACCCATTACAACGCTGAAGGTTGTACTTAGGTTTAAACACTTGTTTGGGTTGTGTTGCCGATAACTTAGAGTTGCCAGGAAACCTGGTTCCCTGGTTCCATTTGCAGCTCTTGACTCTAATCACAAACTGGCAAGAGTGATCTACCATAGTTTGCACACAGCAAAGTTTGGAAATAAAAGAGCAAAGAACAGCAGGAGAGCAGGATTTCCAAGCAGTGAGAACTGACTACTTGCTCGGAAAGAAAGTGAGATAAGGACAGTAACAGAGAGGGTAACAGAACAATACCGAGTAGCAGAAACAGTTCTGTTGGAAGTGTAAGGATATACTGATTAATAAGATACACCTTTTGTGAGCAGTGGTCAGATGACTGCCATACCTGATGCTGCTGTCAAAGCCCTGTGCTCTGGTGCAACTTCTCACAGTTTTTTTCCAGACTTATTTGACTGATGAAGGAACATTTAAATTGCCTTTGAGATCTAAAATTTGCAACTGGGAACAAATCTACAGGAAATTCATTGTTAAGTGTAGACATCTTTACCATTATTGCTTGATTTCACCTGAAACACCAAATTCCTCCGTGTTCTACGTGCTCGGCAGTGTGCTACTGTGGCACTGACAGGTCACTCTGATGTTCATAGGCAATGTTTCATAAATACGGGGTTTGTTTAATTCTGTTTATCTGGTTCATTTGGAGTATTTACATAGCCTTAAATAAAGTTTTGATGTGCTGTTTACAGATATAAGCCTTCTAGTCTGACACAAGCATATGCATTAAACTTGAAATAATAATATATTGGCCTAAATACAGATGTGGAAGGGCAACACCTGCAGGAGTGAGCTATGGGTGTGTAGGGAGATCACTGGGGAGATGTGTGAAGGAGGTGGTTATGGAGAAGAGACTGGCGCCTCTGCAGCGTGAACCCCCTGGACCGCCTCTGCAGCATGACTCCCCAGCCCAGCACAGTGGTCTGCTTTCTATTACTGTCTCTGTCCTACAGAAGCATGAAAAATACAATCCATTAAAAAAACTGCCAGGGAGAAAACTCAATTACAGGGCTGTGGTGATAATGAGGTGCAAACACAAAATCCCTGAGGAAAAAGGAGTTGCAGATCCAGTGGCTCCCTGTGGCCCTGGACTACCACAGGAACAGCACTAGCAAGCTGGTGGGGGGCATAATGTCTTCCCTTCTGGGTCACTCACCACGGTCCCAGGGTGGTTATTTTCTTCTCCTTGCTGTTCAGGCAGGAGTTTCAGCAGTTTGGTGTAATCCAGGTAGCATTTGTACAGGTCTTCATGCACTGTAATAACTTATCTGACCCAACAGCCCATTTATAAATGTGTAGGGAGGTTGTGCAGTTGCCTTTCTAGAGGAGCTGAAAGTGTCATTATTTTATAGAAAATATAAAAAATGTATAAAAATGGCTATTATCTAGAAAAAAAAATCAAACATTTCCAATCTAAAATCATTAAATCATAGAATCATAGATTGGTTAGGGCTGGAAAGGGCCTTAGAGATCATCTAGTTTCAATCCCCCTGCCATGGGCAGGGACACCCTCCCCTAGACCAGGTTGCTCAAAGCCTCATCCAGCCTGGCCTTGAACACTTCCAGGGATGGGGCATCCACAGCTTCCCTGGCCAACCTGTTCCAGTGCCTCACCACCCTCACAGTAAAGAAGTTCTTCCTAATGTCTAGTCTAAATCTACCCTCTTCCAATTTAAATCTATTACCCCTTGTCCTGTCACTACATGCCCTTATAAAAAGTCCCTCCCCATCTATCTGTAGGCCCTCTTCAAGGTCGCCCCGGAGTCTCTTCTTCTTCAGGCTGAACAACCCCAACTTTCTCAGTCTGTCTTCGTAGGGAAGGTGCTTCAGCCCTCTGATCACCTTTGTGGCCCTCCTCTGGACCCAATCCAACAGCTCTACATCCTTCTTGCATTGGGGGGCCAAAAACTGGATGCAGTACTCCAGGTGGGGCCACACGAGAGCAGAATAGAGGGGCAAAATCACCTCCCTTGACCTGTTGGCCATGCTCCTCTTGATGCAGCCTAGGATCCACTTGGCCTTCTGGGCCATGAGCGCACACTGCCAGCTCATGTTCAGTTTATCATCTACCGACACCCCCAAATCTTTCTCCTTTGGGCTGCTCTCAATCCATTCTCCACCCAGCCTGTATTTGTGCTTGGGATTGCCTTGACCCATGTGCAGGACCTTGCATTCGGCCTTGTTGAACTTCATGAGGTTTGCATTGGCCCACCTCTCAAGCTTGTCCAGGTCCTTCTGGGTAGCAACCCTTCCTTCCAGCGTGTTGGCCACACCATACAGCTTGGTGTCATCTTCAGACTTGCTGAGGGTGTACTCAATCCCACTGTCCATGTCACCAAGAAAGATGTTAAATAGCACTAGTCCCAGTACTGATCTCTGAGGAACACCACTCATCACTGGTCTCCATTCAGATACTGAGCCGTTGACTGCAACTTTCTGAGTGCAACCATCCAGCCAATTCCTTATTCAGCGGGTGATCCATAAATCAAATCTGTATTTTTCCAATTTGGTGACCAGGATGTCATGCAGGACAGTGTCAAACACTTTGCAGAAGTCCTGGGAGATGACATCAGTTGCTCTTCCTTTGTCTTTCTGATGCTGTAACTCCATCATAAAAGGCCACCAGGTTTGTCAGGCATGATTTGCCCTTCGAGAAGCCATGCTGGTTGCCCATCACCTCTCCTTCATTTTCCATGTGCCTTAGTAGAGCCACCAGGAGGATCTGCTCTATGATCTTGCCAGGCACAGAGGTGAGACTGACTGGCCCATAGTTCCCCAGGTCTTCTTTTTTACCCTTCTTGAAAATGAGAGTTATGTTTCCTTTTTTCCAGTCAGTGGGAACTTCATCAGAGCTTTCAAATCTGCCAGTTCCCTCGGAACCCATGGGTGGATCTCGTCAGGTCCCATGGACTTGTGCACCTTCAGGTTCTTTCGAAGGTATAGTAAAAAATGTATTTTTTTCCTACTGAGATCCTTTTTAATATGTTTTTAAGCACATACAAACTTATCTATTAACCAACAACTGCATGTGGTCAGCACTACAAAAATCAATCATAGCTAGATCATAGTTTTTCTCGGGCTTGAAGTTGTGCTTAGATTTCACCACTTTTTCACCTGTTTACTCCAAAATTATTCTGACAGCATTTGCTATTTCCAATATACAAATTGTTAAGTACAGAAGGACTTGGCCAAGTATTTCTTAATGCATCAACATTCTTTCAGTTAATATTATCAATAGAAATAGCAAAACAAAGATCAGCTTGCCAGCTATGATCTTTTACAGAGCTATAACTGTACCTTGGAAAGGTGTCTCTCGTCATGGAGCGCTGGCGAGAACTGATAAATCTCAGCTAGAAACGTCTCTATGAAAATATGAACAGCAGAGGTAGCAATCTTTATTCAAATTATAGACTGGAAAGCTATATTCAAAATATATTTTAATGTATATTCATTATATTTAAAATGTAGCCCACAAGCATGAGATGAGGGTAGCTGTAGGTACAGTTTTTCTTCAAAAGTATTTGCCCTAATATTCCTAGGAAAAAAAGAAATAAAACTGTATGCTAACCATTGCTAAAGTACTTTAAAAATAACTTTTAAAAAAATACTGAGTCTGTAGCAATGTCAAACTTCGTAAAAAGCTTGTGTAATCATATCTGCAGCATTTCTGAAGGCAGTCCTTAAGCTTCACCTTTTCTTGAAGATTTTGTAAGCAGTTAGATAGCTAAGAGAGAACTCTTTGCATTAACTGGAGAAAAGAATGTTTTCAGAGTGGGCTCAGAGTTCAAGCTAGCAAAATGTGTGCATGGGTTAGAAACATCTCACCCCAGCCATCTCTAAATTCACTGGCAGATGGGAAAAAGAAGAAGTAAATGAGGAGAAATTACCACCAATGTGAAGGGAACATGAATTTCTTCTGTTTTAGTGAGCATGCAAGCAGAAATGTTTTGTAAACAAAATCACTTTGAATAAAGCTGCCATAGCTTGAATACTGCTAATGTAGCAAAGGATTGTATTACAGTTCAAACCAAGCATTTTTCACAACAGCTTATTTGACATGTTTAGACTCCGATTTTATTCACAAATTATTTGCAAATGAGTTTTTTCCTTAATCACTATTTGGAATTTTTTTACGGTGTTTTACATGAAGAAACTTCATTCACTGAATCGCATGCAGATTTTTGACTGGGAGCAACTATTTGCATATTTATATTTCTCATGTGATATATACTGCACAGGTGGCTACCTTTATATTCTAATGATCTTCTGAGCTGCACAGGGAAGTAAGTCCTTTCACTTTTCTCAGGAAAAGGTTAGTGATATGTTTTTCTTTGTTTTTCTTCCTTTTTATTTTTTATTTTTTATTTTTTTAACACAGTGCCTGACTGTTTTGCTCTAGTGGAAAGTCTTAGCAGCTGCTATTCATGCTAAAGTGATCAAAATGGGATGTTAATAAACATTTTAATTTTCTAATTTCCAATGGAAAAAATGACTACGGGTATATTCAGGTACTGAAGATTTAAAAATATCTTGCTGACTGACAGAGAGAAACATTTGGCAAGAAACTAAGGTTGAGTTACTAACTTTGTAGAAAATGTAGTTTGCAGAACTACGTGTTTGGGGGAAGAGTTCTTTTTTGGTTAGGCCTATTGATGTACTTAGGAAAACTGATGAGATTTTAGGTACAAAAAATCTTTTCCAGGTGACAGAAGCTTATAGCATGACTTTAGTAAGTACCTCAACTGGTTCCTTATCAGAGAATGGCTGGTACTAATTTTTCTGAAGAGGAGAAAAATGTATTCTTTTTTTTTTTTTTTCCTGCAGGAGTACTTCACTGTATTTTCTAGAAATACAGTAGGTATTTCCTTCCATGTAATAGCATAGTGTGATTCTGAACTTGATTACTATGGAAAACTACACCAAATGAGTCCTATTTGAAAAGTCATTCATATGTGGTATTTTAAGTTATTATTAAACAATTAAGAGGACAGTGAATATTTCTTCTAATAGTTTGCACTTTCCTTTAGAATTACTAAATATTTTACTTGCTACTTTATCACGTTACATAATAGGCTAAACAGCCACGACAAAAAATTAAAATGGAAAATAGGTATACTTTATAGGAACTAATTTCTCTCTGCAATCACAGTTTCACAATAGGGCCAGCTATTTTTTCATAATTTATTTTAAAATTTTTAAGCGTTACTATGTCAGCTACAGTTTTACATTTTTATGAGTCTCATTAGAGTCTTCAACCAGTGAAAACTACAAGACTGGGGTTGATTTGGTGCATGCTGGTGTTTGAGACCAATGTGGAGACTTAATGTACCAAGGTAGATGTAATCTATTGGATTTTGAAGAGGAGCAACATTTGTACTCTATTTCCAGACAGAGAAACAAGAACAAAGGCTCATTGCCTCCAACTTGCCCTGCCTCTTCATCCTTGCATGTCAGCCAAAGCCAACCCAAAACCCCCCAGAAATGCTCCAGTGCTTGTGCAGGTTAAGATGCAAAGTCCACAGAGGAGTCCAAGTCCCTTGTGGTTTGAGTGGAGTGTGCTCCACAGTCTGGACGGGATACTAAGGGCTGATCTCCTCTAAAGACCCCCATGGTCGAGTTAGCTCAGGCACTTTTATTGCCTCAAAGTATTTTCAACCTTTATAAATACACATGACAATAAGAGTTTTTCATATTTGTAGACTCAAATACATTTTCCTTCTGGCCATGAAAGAACAGCAAAAGGGTTATTAAAAAAGCAGGTCTGCATTATGTGTAGAAGTTCTGAAACATAATGTATCTAGTATTCCTTGAATAAAGTAATTGTGCTAGAAAAACATTTTTGGTGTATTTTTGTATGGAAAATGGAGGAAAATGGGAGTATAGCCATATACATCCTTCGTAATTTATCTGCAAGTGTGTACTCTCACAAGAACATTAACATTGCAAGTAAGATACTGAAATGTTAAAGAAAAATTGCTATAAAGTTTCCTTTTTCCTATGTATTACAATACAATCTTTATTCTATGACCAGGGAAATCTCTCAGCCTAGAGAGAGCTCAACTATCTCCAAATTGCTTCCCATAGTAACTTGGTTTTGCCCTAAGGAAGAAGCTTAAAGAGGAAACTAATAGATCCATTGCTTAAGAAAACTTTGAGGGAATATAAGAACCTTGAGCGGTATTTCACAGAAGAAAAAAAAAATGGTGGCAGCTTCTATACCACGTATAACCTCCCAAAAGGTAAATACTATTTCTTAAAAGGGAACAAAATCTACAAAAGAAGATTTTATAAAAAGATTACTTATGTCAGTTTAGCAATATTACCTAAAGTGACCTTACAAATCAGAGTAGATAGTTTCAGCATTCCTTTGGGAAAACACTGGATGTTCCTACACGAGATTTTAGTTTTGGTCAGGAGTATATTTCTGAAGAAGATCTCCAAGTTGTCTCTACTTCCTGTGCTTTGGTTCATAACACACAGCAGTCTTGGCATGCTAAACATGGATTTCTTTTCAAAGAAACTAAAATTGAGTACGCTTGGAAAGGGCACCTCAAGCACTCCAACCACAGCCCATGAGAAATAGTCCCAAAAAGGAAAAAAATAAAGCATAAACAAGCACATAGACAAATCCTGAAATGCATGTTGTGTAGGTCTCAGGTTCTTGCTGCCAGCTGCAGTTCTACAGTGCTGTTTGGTTGCTCTGTTTGCTCATGCCAACACAGCCGTAGTTTCTGCAGATTGCTCTTGGGCATGTATATGGCAGCAAAAGAGTATCACTCAGAAGAACAGATCCTGTGGAATATTACAGTTTATAGTGATAATGTTCTGGTGTGAGGGGGAAAAAACACAACAGAAGCTGACAGTTTTTTGAAGAAATATTGAAGCTATAGGAAGCAGCCAACAGACTTTGTAGTGGGATTACTGTGCAACCTTAACAGCACTGCTTTTTCACAGTGGTAGTAATGTTTCTTCTGTCCCAAAAGCCTGTATAATTTTGAATTGGCATATTAATGGATTCCAAATCTGTGTACATGTGCACATTTTTCTTATATCTTTTGAGCTTCTCTCTGTGAAACGGTGAGTTAGTATTTGGTTTAATGTAACATGAATGAAAATAAATCATTGCCCAATATATTATCTGTAGCTGTTAAAATTAAGCTGTACATGTGATACAGAAATGTGTATGAATTTGTGTGGGAGGAAAGGAAATGTGCATTTTTCCACTCTTCTTTAAAGAAGGACTTTCTAGAGAAAGCCAAATACCTTAAAGGACATAAGTGGAAAAAAAAAAAAGAAAAAAAGGTAAATATGAATGTATCTATTAGCTTTGCCAGATTCTAAATTATGCCCCACTGGGCATGAAGCAAAACAGCAAGAAACAGAATAACTTCAGTTATAAGGAAAGATCAGTCTTTTGCAACAGGACCACCTGTAAGCTGCAGAATTCATGGTGAAACCTTGGATTGTGTTTAATTCTTGTGTGTCTCTTAAAGGAGACAGTCTGTTTATTCTGATCCTCTGAGGAAGCTAAGGGCATGGTGGGTAAAACATCACCCATAAATTAGAAAAATAGTGGCTGTAAACTTTAATAAAGGACATCTGTCTTCAGTACTGACAATAGAAACCTTGAAATACTTGTAGTAGTAACTGTACTGCAGACAACAGGAAAAAGGACTGCCCCACTTCAGAAACATATTGTACTATAGTGATTTTTATGTTTCATAATTAATTTTTAAATGTTCTTGAGACTGTCACAGACTTTCAAGTTTTCTTTTTTTCTGTCTCACTGGAGCCAAGCTTTATTTGTGAATTGTGGCTACTACTTAAGTGAAGTGCATTGTACATCATACTACTGCATGAAGTGGTCAGTTTACCATACACTTGAAACAGTGCAACTAAGAGCACTATTGTACGACTATTACTTATCTCTTTCTGCCCCCTGGCAAAATTACCACACTGTCTAATCTTGTTGGGAGTAAGTATAGATGCCACAAGATTATCCCATAATTTTTGCTGGAGTGGGATGTTTAAAAGATTCCCTTTCAATAAAGTCAACAATGTTAATTATAATCAGCATATGAACAGAAGCATTAATGATGAAACTAGTCTTTTTCTGTCCTCTAGGAATATCTGGTAACTACTACAAAGAGAAAGTAAACTGCAAGGAGCAGGATTTGGTGAGTTATATTATATGTTGTCATACATTGTCACACATATGATGGGGGGAAAAATTACTGAAAAAGATGACAGATCCAGCATGAATTAAGTGGATGTATGACAGCCTAAATATTGTGAAATCTATGAGAGCATCCAGACTCACCAGATACACTATTCACTATCAGGAAGTGGTCATCACTGTTAAGAATCATTTGACCTAACAGGGTCCTTCGGGGGATGGCTACTTTATGACAATTTCCTGACTAGTCTAACTTTACTGAAGTAGGGTGTTAAATTCTGCGTATTCTGAACCTTGCAAAACTTGCCATAGCTTCTACTGGAGCACTTTAAATGCTGTGGTACATGCAGAGCAAAACAAATCCCAAAACAATTTCACAAACAGCACCACCACAAATCAGGGGCAACATTTACAGTAAGGTATTTGACTGAAGTGATGTCATTGTTGCTGATACTGGAGTGATATCACTCATTCACAGAGTACAAATAATTTACATTTAGATTTTACAGCAGCTGTCTAGTTCTACTTCCAGAGACACATCCTTACTAAATGAACCTCATAGAAAGGGAGGCTGTATTGATTTTTTTTTTTTTTACTCTTTGAACTTCAATGGTATTTTCAAAGAACTGAAAGAATTGTGCTAGTTTTTTGTTTGGGTTTTTCTTGAAACATTCAGTTGTTATCTTTGGCAGATGGATTTTCATGATGGTGGACTGAATTTGAAGCTCTGTGCTCAGAATTCAGAGGTCATATGTGAATTTTTTATAGTTTCCTGGTTAACTCAACAAAATAAATTAATCTGATTAAATTCTCCTGAAGTGTTTATTTTTTAGTGTTTCTGTAATACACGGTAAATTACAATTTATGAGGCATAATTGAAGAAAAGTCTAGAGGAAGTTGCTTACAAGATTAGGGGATTATTAAATCAACTTTATTGTGTTTTCAAAACTTAAAAATGTTTCACAGCTATAATAAATTTTTCGAGAGTGCTATCAACCTATAAATTTTAATAATTTCATAAACATTCTGCCATAAAGTGGGGTATGTGGCCAAATCCCAGAGCTGTTTGTGCACAGAGTATCATAATATTAATGTAATGTTTTTTGTTTACCTGGATAACGGAAGAGTGATCTGTTCTTATGCATAACACGTGGTGATTCATTGGTCCTTCATTTCAATAAAATCCATGTGAAAACTTGCAAGAGTCAGGAGGAGAGCTGACTCTTTCCCAATCTGTTGCAGGCTGTTAGATACTACTGCTGATGAATACAAGGAGGGAGCATCACTTATTTTATCTTTTAGCCTCTTGGTAAAGTGACTGAAATGTCAATATATATCTTAATGTATCTTAATGGGAGACCAAAGGTAATAATTAGTCTCTCAGCGTTTGCCCAGAAGGACACAAATAGGGAAAATGTGAATTTGTTTCATGTGAAAGGGGAGGAAAGTGAATAGATTGGGAAAACAGCTGCTGAGATTGTTTTGTGTGAGTTCCTGAAGTTTTTAATCTTTTTTGGGGGGTGGGGGTGGGGTCATAATTGTGATTTAGAGTGATACCTATTTGTAATCAGTATCATCAATTATCTGGAAGGTTTTTTTGGACATGTCCTTGGTATACTGTATCCTGTCAGTAGGGTGTAACGTAGTAGAAGACCTAAGAGGTCTTCTCCAACAGTAGCTGTTCTGTACTGGACGGTGGGAGCAGTGGGGTGAGAGACAGTACAGGACTCTTTCTGGATTTGAATAAGGAAGGCCCAGGAATAAATGGCTTAATGAGTTATCTGCTTTAATAAGAAGAGGAATATAGGTACCCAACATATCTTACATCCCTTCAGTCACTGGGCACCCTGTGTTTATGCAGCATTGGCTGGAGCCCCAGTAAAATTTTCACACAGCATGCTCTGCAGAGCAAATCCTGTCCATGGTAAGAAGCTCTCCTTTTTAGTTATATGATCTCTTCAGAAGAAAACAACTCCATTCCTAAAGGATGTTCTTATAAGAACTTCTTGCTGCACTTTTAGATAAAGGCAAGGCTACACAGGTGATGCAGTCAACACTACCCAGTGTGGGCTGCCTACAGGCTTCTCTCTTGCAATGCCCTGGCTGAATTTATCCTGCAGCCAAAGAATTTATGCAGCACAGCACAGAACTGAAGGCCACACACTATGTGTAGCACAGTACAGCACAGTGCAGCACAATCTTGCACTCACTTATGTTAACTATTACGTCCATCACTAGTTCCTAAATGTGCAAAACTTTCCCCATCAGGATCAATAGTTTTCCAACAATGAAATAACGGTGAGTGCAGAGTTGTATGTAGTGTGATATCTGCATTTGTTGATAACACAACACCTAGAAATCATAATTTATTTTTGCTATTCGTTTATGTTCTATATCTAAATAATAATTTTTTTCTGGAAATCTAAATAAATGCATTTAAAAGAAAAAGAAGTCCCTCAGAATTTCCTCTACTTCATCTATGCTAAAAAAACCCAACAGGTGAGATGGATGAGATTTAATACAATTTGCAGTGACTTAATTGAGGGAAGGGTTGTATGACAGGTGACAATCTGCATTTTATACAAACATAATTATGGAACCTCTTGCAAGGATATACATGTGTTCAATCATTTATATATTTATTGCAAATGAAGAATCCATTTTCTTCCAGATTATGCTTATCACTCGTGAAAGGAGTCCTTATTTACTAGTAAAATTGAGAAAGCCCATGTATCAAGTGATTGTTTCTACCTTTGAAGTAATTTGCTTTTGTGACTATATAAATATACATATGCACACACTTTAGCTACATTTTGACTTAATGAAGAACCTAATAAAAATCAACATTCATAGCTTCTGTGTAGTCAGCTAAAGTCGTTAATGCACAAACTAAGCTCTCATGTATTATACAAAAAATTAGTTTTAACATTTGTATAATGTGCTACAGATGACCTACTATTTCAAGCAATAGAAACTTGGTTAAAAGTGTGTTGAAATCTGATGTGACATCAATAAAGTAATTAATCCTAGCTTGGCACATCTCATTCATTGTCAAAAGGTCAAGGCCGCCATAGTGCTGAAAGAATAGCTGAAAGACATCGAAGATATGTTAAAGCAAAATAATGTAACTGGGGTCAGCAGGAAGAACAGAGAATGGTCGCTGTGATTTGGATAGCGGGGATCTTTAGCTTGTCAACATCTGATCCAAAATCCCATTAAACAGAAAAACAGTTTTTATGCTTTCATAAAGAATATTAGTCTGGACCATAGACCAATGGATGGACCACGGACCATCTGAGGTATGAGACTGAGGTATGAGATGTGACTACTCTGTGAGCTAAACCTTAGATCAGTGTCATTTCTAAGGAGAAGGGGGGAAGTGGTCTTTCCCTACAAATCTGAAAATAATTACAAAGTAGCTTCTCTATGGGAGAAACAGCAAGTGTCTGAATGTACATCATGAATTCAATCATATCTGAGGATGGCACAGAGTGTGGACTGGAAACATGAAATGCACAATCTCCAGTCAGTCCTTGGTTTAGTTCATTACATGGTCAGAGATGTTACTGTTTCCTCAGCTTTCATGTAGGAAAAACTCCCATGAAAACAGCCTCACAAAATTTTGGCCTGCTACAGCAAAGAGTTTATAAGAACAATAGGTCCGTAGTACTAACACTATTCCATATGGATCGTCTGAGTCAGAGTTACTCATAAAGTATTATTCTCTATCTGTTTGCTGTTAGCCTGTACTGAAGGCATTTCAGTCCCTTCACAGTCCTGGGGGCCAAACCACCTCTTTAGTTGGTTCTATTAAAAACCTTCTTAACTTCCTCCCAAGCAAACAATCAAAAGAACATGTTGGAATTGTTAACTCCAGATTGACTACGGCGTGTGAACAGAGCAATTAAAAGAGATATATACTACCACCAATTTTGTAATGAGCTTCTCTCTGTCATATGTTGGAAGAAGAACATAGGCATCTTGTGCTGCATGTTGGACAGGCATAAAGGTGCCTAAATTAATTTAATGTACTTTTAATCTAATTTTGAAGGGGATGCCTAATAACATTTAAGAAGAAATCAACTGATACCTGAAGTATTATCACTTTACTTATTTTGCTCTGATTGAAGAAAAAAAGCCTGAAACATCCACTTCTTTATATATTAGGAGCATTAAGAGTTTGCAATCCAAAAAAATTTTGACTGAGACCACCATAAATTACATTTTTCTTAGGCTTGAATAAGGTCTAATCCACTCTTGTAGGATAAAAATGTGAGCTGCAGAAGTTGAATTTCAGTGTTGCCAATTCTTGCAGCTTGTTAGTTTGGGCCTTTAGAGTGTCTGATGGTTCCAGCAAAGCCCCAGGCCGCAATGCTGTGTGAAACCATTTAACAAACAAAATTACTAGGTCTTAGGGTTACAGAAGAGAAGCTTTAAAAAATGGGTATATTTGAAGATGTGCAAAAAAGAGTAACTCATTTTGGGGGCTGGGGGCAGGGAAGAAAGAATGGTTGGCCAGCAGCAGGGGTGGGGCATTACGGCACCCACAAGGAATGGCTGCTGTGGGGTGTCCATGGTACGATGATCTCTGCCACATGGGACTCTTGGGTCCTGTTCTTTGCCCTCACTAGCACTCACACTCTGCCATGCACTTCCCTTGCCTACTCAGCTTTATTTAGGAACAATGTTCAGTCTACAGCACGTGCTTCCTCCAGAATGGGAGCTGCACCCCCACATTCCAAGCTGGGGATGATGACTCTTTTAACCTGCATGCTCCAGCCAATACTAGCATTTCTTCCGACTCTGACTTTGGCTATTCTTCTGATTCTTTACAGAGTGCTGCTCAAATATATGACTTCTGAATAAAAAACTTGGCTGCTTCTCAGGAACAAACAGGAGAGTGAGAATCCCTTTCTTTCCATAACACATGCAGGCAGAGCAGATGGAGTACATGGGCCAGCTGGTTTCAATGCTGAGTTACCTGTGTCTCACCCCAGCTGTTCTGTCAGGAGGAAAACCACCTGTCTGAATGTTTGGTTAAAACCTCTTTTGGGAGAAAGAAGCAAGAAATTAAAATTTTTATATTTCATTCAAAAATTATATAATTTCAGTGCTTTGGTGATCATAGGGGTGTGTAAGAAATTAAGCTGGGCACCTAGTTACGGTAACTGTTCTCAGAGACTCAGTAACACTCACAGGCACAGTGGATTGAAGTCAGGTCATTTTTGTCAATCAGATGAAATCTTATTGTTTCACTAGGAAGCAGTTTTGCAACTATCCTTATCTACTTCACTTAAAATAGCTGAAGGATTCTCCTGGGATCTATTCTTGGATACAATTTTGTTTAATCTTATTATTAATGGTAATAATTTTTTTCTTGATTGGATTATCATCTGTATGCCAAAGATTCTATTATTTAAACAAATAATTATTACACATTACAATTCCATTTACTGCATGACAATAACAAATCATAACTACAGCTTATTCAAAGTCAATTAGTTCTAAAACACTAATAAAATTAATTGCAAGATGTTTGTTTGGAAACTAGAACTGGTCAAAATAGGAGGTCTTTATCATGATCTTTGATACTGCATTAGTTACTGGAATAAAGCTACCAGCCTTAAATATCTTGGTGCTTGTTAGCAAACAAAGAGTAATTGAAACTTGGTTGCTAAGAGACATTATTTCTCACTGTTGACAACCATGATTTTCTTTGATTGCTGCTTCTATTGTTCATTACATGAGCTAAATGTTTTTGTATAACACTGTGAAAACATTTTGGATTCCAATTGTTCTGTGTGATACCACTGTGTCTGTTTAAAAAGCCTTCAGTCAGGACGACATGCTCTTGGAAGACCGACGGTGTGGCATTTTTTGTTGTAGACGTACATTTTTGGAATGCCAAAGAGACAAGGATTGAAGATGGAATTGCAGTTCAAGGTTAGCAATGCTAGTGTTCTCTCATATACTGCAGGTGGAAAAATTTACAGCAAGTCTTTGTTTGATGTCAAAACATCTTAGGAGGACCAGATACATTTTTCACATGCTAACACTGGCTTTTGAGGAAGCAATTTTAGTCATCTGAAAAGGGGCTTTATTTTTAAAGCTGCAATACTTAATACTCTTTGCAAGCTAACCCCCACAAAAATGTCTGTATTTCACCCCAAACCATTAATCAAAGTCCATAAAAAATGTAGTCACCTTCTGGAAGGGTAATCTGTGGCAACTAGAAAAAGGCAAAGCTCTTTGATTGCTGATGCAGACAGCCATCAATCTTTTTTTTCCCAAGCAAGTCTGTTTGATCAGATAATGTAGCGGGCAGATTCTGTTCCAAATTATTTGGTGATTCATGCAAGGCATGAAAAATTAACAGCAAAACTCTCAGCCACACTAGTTGATTGTTCTGACTCACTAAATATGCAGCTTTTGTTTTAGGTCAAAATTCTTGTCTGTGGTAATTACTTAAAAATTTGAAAGTGGAAAAAATTAAAATTTTCAAATTTATAAGGTTTTTTTTAAGTTTATAAATTGCCTTTTTAATTGAATAAAAGGTAGTATACTCTGATACTAGCAGAAAATATTAGCAAAAGATAGAAGGACATAAAATACTTGTGATATGAACTAGGAGGATCAGTAATGATTTTTGATTCTCCAGTAGATGCATTATTTTCTTTGCAGACATCTATGCCATACTCCGTTCCTCTGGCCTGCTGAGGACCCCTTCAGCTAATAACTTATTCACAGTGGCTAAGTGCTCCTTATATCTCTAAGAGCAAAGAGTCCACAAATGCAGGAAGTACACACTGCAACAATTTACATGGCAGGATCAGTTTACATAACAACTTAAAAAGTAAATTTACAGACTGGGAATGTATGCTTTGGAGAGATGCCAGTAGCGGTTCATGTGGAAAGGCAGTATGGACAATTTGGTTTTGACTATAGTGTTTTTTCATATCAGGAGTTGTACCCCTGTGTGTCTGTCAAAATGAAAAATGAAGTCAGAGCCTGTCTGGCGCTACGGAGCACAACTGCTATATATATCAGTCCTTGTGATGTAAACAGAATATACTTCCTAACAGAGCAGAAAGAGAAACAGAATGTGTGTGTGTGTGTGCGTGCACACTCATTACTGTTGGTTTCATGTGGAAGCCCAGTATGTCAAAAAATGTTAAGTCAGTTGTAGCCCTCTAAAGACTGAGTTCCCATACTGAAAACTTTGAGGCTGGAGTCTTTCATGTCGTTTGTGTGGTTCAAGATATTTTTTCAATATAATTGAAAGATCTGAAAAGCTAGTTCTTCTTGTTCACCTAGAGGACAGCTTCTATTTCTTGAAACTCCTAGGAAGCAAGGTCTGTTTTTAATGTGTTAGTAGAAGAGGAATATTGTGGAAGAACAGCTGATTTTTAAATTTTCCTCCAAAAAGGAAGTAACCTTTGCAAAATACTTCAACAAGGATAACCTCTGTGTGTTTCCATGTGTAGAAACTTGTGGTGGGTTAACCTTGGCTGGATGCCAGGTACCCACCGGGCCCCTCTCTCACCCCTCCTTCAGCAAAAGGGGGAGAATAAAATGAAAAAGTAATTTTTTAGTTTCTCCATAAAGGGGGAGAATAAAATGAAAAAGTCATGGGTCAAGATAAAAACAGTTTAATTACAGCAAAAGCCAAGGCCATGCACAGAAACAAAAGGTAAACAAAGATGTTATTCTCTACTTCCCCTCAGTAAGCAATGTCCAGGCACTTCCTGGGGAAGCAGATCTTCAGCCCATACAGCAGCTATTCCTGGAGACAAACACAGTAACAAATGCCCCCTCCTCCTCCTTGCCCTTGGCTTTTATGGCTGAGCTCATGTCACATGGTATGGAAGAGCCAATCCGGGTCAGCTGTCCTGGCTCCGCCCCCTCCCAGGATGTGTTACACACACCCTGCTGGCTGCCAGTGTGATACTTAGCACTATGAGGGCTGTTGTTGGGACACTAACTCCATCTCAGCCAGACCCAATGCAAAACTACATGCTGATACAATCTTTTTTCCTAATGAGTGTTTTGCTTTTGTATATCATTGTCTTAGTATTTTTTTGTTTCTTTGTATTAAGTTCCTTATAATTGGCTTACTGTTTAGGTACTGTAATTAATTCTTGGTTTCTAGTTTCTAATTTGATTGCTTAATTGTTTCCAGAGTTACAGTTTGAGAGAATGATGGCTGTTGTGTAAGTGTAAGGCAGCTACCACTGGTTTTGAGTACTGTAGGAAAGGAATGAATGTCAGTCAAATTCCTTGTGAAACTCCTTAAGAGAGTGCGAATGAAATAATAAAAACCTATGGCTGGGAAGCCCAGAAATCAGATTTCGTCCAGCAGTCAAGGCAAAATTTTAATGGGTTCAGATACCTTTCGTGTGATCTGAATGAGTTTGTTACAAATTTAAATGAAGTTTCTCCAATGGAGTCAGTCAGACTAGTTCTCTCCTGAGAATCTCCCAAGTTTTCAGACCAGTTCCATACGCACCGTATGACATTGCACCATGCAGGAACAAATCTATAAATTCTGCAAGCTGTGATCTGGATGGAATTACAGAGTGTGTGACTACCGAGTCTTTTGGGATTTTATTTGTTCAAGAATCATTGAATCATGTAATCATAAAATGATTTGGGTTGGAAGGAACCTTAGAGATCATCAAGTTCCAATACCCCGACATGGGCAGGGACACCTCCCACTAGAGCAGGTTGCTCAAAGCCTCATCCAGCCTGGCCTTGAACACCTCCAGGGAGGGGGCATCTACAACTTCTCTGGGCAACCTGCTCCAATGTCTCACCACCCTCACAGTAAAGAATTTCTTCCTAATGCGTAGTCTAAATCTGCCCTCTTCCAGCTTAAATCCATTATGCCTCAACCTGTCGGTACATGTCCTTGTAAAAAGTCCCTCCCCATTTTTCCTGTAGGTCCCCTCCAAGTACTGGAAGGCTAGTGTAAGGACCCTCAGAGCCTTCTCCAAGCTGAACAACCCCACTTCTCTCAACCAGTCCTTGTATGGGAGGTGTTCCAGCCCTCTGACCATCTTTGTGGCCCTCCTCTGGATTCACCAGGTCCAGGTGCTTCTTATGCTGGGGGCCCCAGAGCTGGATGCAATACTCCAGGTGGGGCCTCAAAAAAGCAGAATAGAAGGGCAGCATCACCTCCTTCAACCTGCTGGCCATGCTCCTCTTGATGCAGCCTAGGATCCGCTTGGCCTTCTGGGCTGCGAGTGCACGCTGCTAGGTCATGTTCAGTTTATCATCTACTGACACCTCCAAATCCTTCTCCTCAGGATTGCACTTAATCCATTCTCTGCCCAGCCTGTATTTGTGCTTGGGATTGCGTTGACCCATGTGCAGGACCTTGCACTTGGACTTGAACTTCATGAGGTTGGCATAGGCCCACCTCTCAAGCCTGTCCAGGTCCCTTTGGATGGCATCGCTTCCCTCCAGCCTCTCAACTGCACTGCACAGGTTGGTGTCATTTGCAAACTATGCTCTCTGATGGAATTCCTCCCCATCTGTCCAGTAGGCTCCCTTTTAGGTACTGGAAGGCTGCTATAAGGTCCCCCCAGAGACTTCTCTTCTTCAGGCTGAACAACCCCAACTCTCTCAGCCTGTCCTTGTGTGGGAGGTGGTGTATTCTCATCGTGTAATTGTGAGTTTCATGCTATTTTTTGTTTCTTATAATGCCAAAAGTGAGAAATGGACTTTTATTCAGGAAAAATTTTAAACATTACTTATGTTTAGATCTCTTGCAAGCTGTATAAAATGTAACATCTTCTAACTGTATGATTAATTTAGAATTAAGAATTTGTTCAAAGGATAAAATGCTTCTTTGGATTTATGTTTTACGATTTGTATGTTTGTTTATGTTGTAGTGCCTGAGGAAATTAAAAGCAAATCATTGAATTATATTCCTACTGCATCCTTTTGCATACTTTTATTTTAATTTGTCTCTGTTTTACCACCTTTCTGTACCTGGTGTAGTTTCATACTCAGTGTTTTTTTCAGATCACTCAGCTGGGCTCCAGTCAGTCCTGAAAATCCTTCTGCATATGCTTAAAGTTAAGGTATATGCACATGTGTTTAGTTACCAGGTGTGGAAATACTACATGGTGTGAGTAAAGAGTATAGGAGCGTTATTTTATCTACCAGTTATGTAACAAAACACCTTATGCATCTGACAAAGTAGCCATTCAGATTGTTGAAGTCAGAACCTCCCAATCCCTCAAAGACAAATTTTGACAGAGTAAGAAACTGTGGGATATTCAATATTCTATTTGTAATGCTTTGCACTTCCAAAGTTTCTACTTTCACATAAATCTTTTTTTTTGGATACTGCTTATGTTTTGGATTTCAGGTTTTTTTAATGTGGCTGTAACTTTTCATTTGCACCACATGCTTTTCCAGGGGAATATAATTGATCTATTCCCCTTTGCAATGTTCTTTGTTTTATATCCACTTCAGCTGTCTGCCTTTCTTCCTCCACTCCAATAAATTATTTGTTCCAGAATTATTTTCGTAGAAGCTTCCTGATTTATTTTTTCTGTTTTAAGGAAATGCATAAAACAATGACTGGTGCAGGCATTACTGCTTTCAATTTGTAATGTTACTATCTAACTAGAACAACATTCATTTTCCTGACAAATGTGAGTGAAATCAAAGATTCAGAATAAAGAAATCGTTACCTTGAGGTCTTTTCCAACGTTAATGATTCTATGATTCTATGATTACATTTTTGTTTGAGAAAAGATTGAGGAAAGATTTCATAATGCCCCACACTGTAGCTCATCAATGTAGATTGTGGCTTTTTAGTATCCAAGGCTTTCACCCGTACTGAATAAATGCCTCAGGGTCAAGGACAAAAACCTACCTTAGCTGTCAATATTCAGACAATTGATCTTCTTGTTTTTTTTAATCTCACCAACCGCTTCCCTTCCTTTCCTCTCCCTTCCCTCCTGCCTCTTTCCCCTTCCCCCCCCCCCCCCCCCCCCCCCCCCCGGCCTATTTAGGGAAATAAAATGTCCCTGCTGCCAGCAGAGCTTAGTGTAAGTGTAATATTACATGAGTCAAAGGCCCTTTAGGCCATGATATAGACTGGTAATTTATTACTGAAGAACAGAGGCTTTTTTGAAATTTCCTTTAGTTCAGGCAGATCACTATGAATTAACTAGGCAAGAGGGCAGCAGGTGCTCTCATTAAATTTACAGTCATGGGCAGCAGACAGGGAAGTATTTAAAAATAATATGCAGCTGTGCTGACACATGTAATTGCAACCATCCACAGACACACAAGATGTGTGGGGGTAGCCACAGTTTTTTTGGTCACTGTGCTTGAGCCATGCTGGCACACAAGGACCGGTGCACGTTGTGCTTACGATTAGGTCCCTAAAACGGCAAATTGCTTGGACTAGACCTCTAAATGTTGTGTGAGAAACAAATGAGCTACTTGCAGGGCTGGGCTTAGTCTAACCTCCCAGCTGAAGTGACCCTGAACTTCAGAGAAGTTCATAGCCTGATTGCAGATTTGTGGTTTTGGCATTTCTCCACTTACCATTTTGTGAGTCTGTGAAATAACAGCTTCAACAGATCTCTTCTTGATCTATGTTCTTGGCTCAGTTTCTTCAGCCATCGGATAGTTTTTTGTGTATAACTGGTATTTGAAACCAATGAAATGATACTTTCTGCAGAACCAAACCTGTATTTTCCTTAAAGAAAAGGAAATTCCATGGAAAGCTGCTTCCATCTCAGTGATAATATCTTCTCAGTTTACCTTTGTAATTGTTTATTATAAAAAATAGCATGGAAATTCTTATTTTCTACCCTGAACATTGCTTGGAGAAACGTTTACAAAGTAAACTCTTGGCATTGATCCAAAGCTCATTTAAGTCAAGACTTCTACTGACTTCACTGAGGTTTACATCTGGTCTTTAAAAATTAGTTTTAGCTTTAGATGTCTGTGCTTTGTTTTTATTGATTTTCGTGGAAGTGGCACACATGTGTCTAATGGCACTACACTGACCAGAGTCTTATGCCTTGTTATCAAAGTTCGGTACAATCCTTAAGCTCAAATAAATTGAAGAATCAGTGTTCTGTATTCAAAATCTGTTGTACGTTGTCTAATGCTATGCAGCATATGGCATTTGTATACTGCACACTGTTAAAAAATTGTGCCTATATTTTTTCCAAGTTTCTTTTCAAAATAATTAAATTTTAAAAACCTGAAATAAGCTAGTTTAGTTGATCTAAAATCTAAACTGAAAATCTAAATTTTGCAATTCCCCATGAATATATACAAAGAAATATCTTTTTTAAAAAAATGAATTAACATTTCAGGTTTTTTACTTTCTTTCTTTCTATTTTTCCTTTTTTTTTATTTTTAGTTTTTGAGAGCAAAAATCAAACAATACAGTATAGGTTCAAGTTTTTAATTTCCTTTAATCTTAAAAAATAATCATGCTTCATATTGAATTTTTCAGTATGTCTGATCCTTAAAGTAAATAAAGCTAAACATATTGCCACACTTCCTCAATATTCTTTCTATGTGTAAACTTCCTTTCAGGATTGCGAATCACCAAAGACAAATATAGTCATCTGTACAAGGTTTGAGAAAGGTATTTCATCTCTCTTCTTTTCTATTTACAGTTTCCCTGGGTTCATAAAATGGTCTGATGTTAGAGTGCTGTAAACCACTTTTAACAGAGCCATTTATCTGCTTTTGAAAAGATTAGCATGCAATCCCTAGAGACATATCTCAACTAATAAGAATAAAATGAATGCTACTTGAGCACCTACAATCAAATTACTTTTTATTCTCTAAACCCTTGGAAGACTGTGAAGTCTTGTAGTTTCCTAGGTGGGCATTTTACAGACCCTGGCAGTGTAGGGCTGGGACTTTCACTCTCTCTTCTCTTACATTTTCCTCATTCACCATCCAGAGAAAAGCAGAATCAGCCAACCAAACAGGAGACCCCCACCAGGATGAAAATCCCAGCATCTCAGAGAGGTGAAGAGGGATCCCAGCAGCCATTCCTCTGTAGCTGTCACAGCCCAGTCTGCAGTGCTGGTGGAACAAGTCCAAAACACTTCATGTGTTGTTGATGTACACTGCTACTGCAGACATGACTGTTCCCAGACAATAGTTGCAGCATGATGGAGGTATCTATGTAAAAAAAAAAAAAAAACAAACCCAAAACAAAAAACATGTGTGTATAACAAAGTCTTTCGCAGTTCAAATGAAAAACAACATGTAAAACTAATTCTATGCAGTGTAACTTGGTTTTCAAGTAATCACAGTGGGCTCAAATTCAGTCCAGTGTCTTCAGGCAAAATTCTGTAGTTTTAGCTAAAAAGACTTTAAACAAATGAGCTTGTTATAGACACATTTACAAATAAAATGAGCCTTCTTTGTCTAGCTCTGATGAATTATTTTTTTGTTATCTCTACAGGGTGGGGTTTGGTTTTACTTCATCGTACCAAAATGACCTAGTTGTGATACGTGGATCCATTTCCCAGACTGGGAAACAGAAGTTATACTTTGCACGAAGTTCATGGGTTCTTCAAGTTGGAAGCCTATTTAGGTGACTAATGGGTTTATTCTTGGCCCTCTGAAAATTAGTTCATCTAATTCATTGACCTCATTTTTAATTAATGTTGTTGCCAATAAATTTGCTAGACTACTAGGAAAAAAGCCAACAGAACAGAGACAGAATGTTGTAAGATAAAAAAATGGCAAGTACCAACTGTTGGATGAAAAGTTAGTGTATAGCCAGAGAAGATGTTCCTGTCAGGGTGTCTTTTCATGGATTTCTGATCAGACATGATGCCAGTTTGTTACCAAACCTTTTATTCTCATTTCGTTCTCTATAATCTTCTGGCATGGGTTTCCTTAACACTTGTGCTGACAATGTCTTCACAATGTCAATCATACTTCCATCTCAGGTGAAACTAATCAGAAATATTCAACTGAAAAAGATTTCTGCAGCCACCTTCATGTTCCATGAGGATAGCCTGTCACAGGCTGTTTAGAGGAAAGAGAAAAGGTTTGCTTGCTAGGAGTGGGTTTTTTTAACACCTTTTAATTTAACATAAATGAAATCCAGAAGTCAACTCTCTCTCCCTATAAAGAAAGAAAAGTTGCATGGAAATGCCTCACTTGTCCTGAAAATGACTGTGCGAAGCAGGAATTAACAAATCCTATACAATGGCACAAGATTCCTGAATCAATGGTCTCAATACCAAAAGTCACTAGATCAAAAATCTGGTGAAACAGTTGATAATTTGTCATCTATGTTTTTTCCTTCTTATAATTAAAATATTTTTTTAAAATTTAAGATGTATTCTGTAAAGTGGAGTCAGAGCATATGATCAACAATGACCTTATTTCCATAACAATGAACTCATTATCTTACTGACTGTTCAAAATGGATGAGGCCACACTCATGCCAAAAGCCAGAGGTCCTACAGTGAGAGCCTTTTTGCTGGAAAGCTGCAGGAAACCTTTGTTTGGTGGTTTGAGGGGTTTTTTTAAGGAAAAGAAAATATTTTCCTTTTTTGTTGTTGTTGTTCTTACTATCTTTGGCTAACTTGACTTCATTTTCTTGTACTCTGGGTATTGCAAAGTAATACAAAAAACCCAGAAAAAGGCATTAAAAAAAACTTGCATGTTCTTCATTAGGACTGTAATAATAATCGTTCTTGAAAACACACACCCAGTCCTAGGATGTCTTTTAACGATTTCATGAATTAATAGTAGTCTATGAAAATCAAAATATTTCACCCTATTAATAACTCTTGAATTTTTATTTTATGAAAAGTAACTGGAGCTTAAATATATTGTGTCCTTGATCAGTCACCAGCAGTATTGAAAACCTAGACCAACTGTCTTTCCAAAATGGTACAGGAATGTGCATTATCAAAATCTGACACATTTCTTTCTCTACTGTTAACTGAAGTTCCACAGGGGAAAAAAAAAAAAAAGTATGTTGCCAACTACTTCTACTCTTTAGAGTGTCCAGAGATTTTAATTTGTTGGTACTGAGACTGCTGATTACTGTCAAATACAAATATCTGCTCTCAACAACAGGTTGTTGCACACCTGCTTAAAAAGAACATTTAGCTTTACAAGCTTTGTGTAAGACCTTTACTACAGAAGAGCTCAAAATCTTGGCACGTACATGTCCAAAGGAGTATCTGGTTTAACATCAGTTCAGTTAGTTTGTTAACAGATATCACTGTGACATTTGTTTTCAGTGATAAGCTCTTCAGATATTTAATGTAGAAATGACCGCAGTTCTACTTATTGTAAACACAAATTCTTCCCAGAGGGCCATATCCTTTTCATTATATTTATCATACAGATGGTCTAATTAAAATGTCTTTTAAGAGTATCTTTTGGTAGGATCTTTTTCTTCTTTTTCTGCTGCAAATGAATAACATGCTTTCATGTGTCGCTTTTAGGGTTTTGCTATAAACTGAATAGATGCACCACTAATGGGGTGCCACATAACTCAATCAAGAGCATGAAGCATTAGATGTTCTCACATCAGTCCCTATCTGGAATGAGTATACTGGCATGCAACACCTTCATGTTCCTTTGATCAATGGCTTCTTAATGCCGTGATGCCTGATTGACCTCTAGTGAGGTTCTGCTCCATAACCAGAAGTCGTGTTGTAATTTCTTCATTTTGACCATTGTTGTCTCACACACACCACTTCTGTCTACCCTATTTCTTGCTATCTGTGGTATCCAACTTTTCTCCTCACAATGGTCTTTCAGAACAGTTACATCAATTTATTTACCCTATCTGGTTTTTCACAGTATTTACTTGGATTTTTTTTTCTCCCAACAAGCATATTAAAATTAGAAGACAAAGTGACAGTAAAAATTATTTTGGTTTAATAAAGATTTTTTAACTCAAATCACTAAAAATTATATTTTGACATCACTTTAAGTCCAATTAGAAAAAAGTGAATATATTTATTACACTTAAAACAATAAGCATAATTTCAACTTGTAAGAGGATTGAGTACATTAGTTACATAATTTCCTATTCTGTTTTTATGCATCATCTTAAAAAAAGAAGACCTCCAAAGCTTCTTTTTGTTCTCTCAGTTATTCTGGGATCCCTCATCCACCCTTACAGTCTCTGAAACGCAATATGAAAACCATTTAATGGTATCAGGAGAAGGAGGACAAGACAACAGAGGTTTAACTTTTCTAGTTGAAACTGAAGGCAGGATTTTATGCTTTTATCTACAAACCTAAGAATAGCCCTAATCTTGTATTCAGGTGAGTACATTATGTTAGAAACTAAGAGTGTAAGAATCAGAGGATTCAATGAATTGGAATGGTATTTTACCAGATGTAAATATAGGGGAAGGGGGAGGGCAACAGCAGAAGGCATTGATGGCGCCCTTTTTGAAGCATACACCAGCACTTTAAAAACATGCTATATCACTTTGTGACTAATGTGAGACAACAAGTTGAACATTAAGGAACTAAAATTGTTTGCTTCTTCACAAAAAATGCAAACGTATTTTTTTTAAAACCAAATAAAGCTGTGGCTGACATAGTGTTCATGTTATGCAGAATTGAACAGCTGAATATGAGATGTAACAAATTCTGGTGTTCATACTTGTTTTTTTAAAAAATATATACTTTAAATAGATCCTGTATGTCACTGTCTTGTTCTAATCCAAATATGCACAGTCCTCAGGTTTTTAAGTTAGTATAGATGACCAAAAAGCATCTGTCTAAAATGAATAATCAGTAAATCATCTCTGCTGTGACAGAATTAGTGTTGCACTCCTTTGCTGTGATTCTTTCTTGTAAAGGAAAAAGAAGTTTAAAGAAATACTTGTAAAGCTTTATCTGAAGGCATTCTGGCAAATGGAAAAGCAGTTTCTTGTTTTTCACTGGGACTCTAGTTGAAACTACCTAAAAAAGGGAAGCAGAAAATCAGGTGTTTATACTTGCCTAGTGGTGGTCCATGAAGAAAAAGATTTGAAGGACTGTTTATTCCTGTACAGTGACAATCATACCTCTGAAAAATAAAATTCTTGAAAACATACTGAGTTTTACCTAGTGGGTGTTATGGCCTTGGCAAACTTTGAAAACTTTACCTCTAACCAGTGCCTACAGAGGACACAGATTTGGTGTAACAGCTGAGCTGCCTCTCCTCTGAGCTGTGACCTGTGAGCGGGGGACACCTCTGAGTCCTTATGGTTCAGGTGGAGGCCGTCTGTGGGTGTCTGTTAAACATGTGTTGAATCTTATCCAACATATGCATATATGTGTCATGAAAGATACTTATGCATATTTTAGCATGCATTTTATGAAAATATGTTGCTAAGTAATACTTTCTGAGAAACAGGATATTTTCCTTGGGATTTTGGGAGACTATTATAATGCACATTGATATATTGAGTAAAGCACTCAATAGATATTGCATGTGGGCCATGTACAACTCCTGTCATTGCAGGAGATTGTCTTGCCTCTAGTTCTGCTGAAGTAGGGATGTTTCAGGGGGCTGTTCTTCTCCCTCTGGTTTTTATCGTCCTTTTTCTTCCCTGGGGTTATGAATAACTCTGCAAATTGAGAAGCCAGAGTGCACTGTAGCACCAGTTCCTGCTATGTGTTTATACTGGATGAAAGCAGGTGTGGGTTTGCTGAAATACAGATGTCTAACCGGGAGTGATCGGCGCAGCCCAAGACATTCTCTTTTCAGTATACACGTGTGTTCAGAAGGTAATAGTTTAAGTTTGTTAAAGATATCTGGGCTACAGTTCTAGTCATGTATCTCCCTCTCTCTCCACCTCATCTTTTTTTTTGGTCTTGTTGGTCCTTCCATCTCCGCCATTTTCAATATTTCTGGTAGGTAGTCCTGGAGGTAGATGTAAGTCTTACACATCTGCCATATGTGCAAATGATGTATTAGTCTATTAATAGCTCTTAAGGTTGTAATAGAATCCCAGAAAGTTTAACTCTTATTTTTGCAGGGTATTTTTCTCTTCTGTTTGTTGGTGTGGTAACATGGCAAGGTGATGTGACTGAATTTCTGCTTTTTTCAGTCTCCCACATGAATCCTAATTCCTCTCTAGCTGGCTGATGTCTTTGATCATGTTTGGCCCCTGTACAGAGTCTATAGCATTCCAGATACAGAATTCTACTCCAGAATGGATTTGGCATCTTTTCTGAGAGAGTTTCTGTTCTCAGTCAAATAAATATCTCTCCCTCTCTGACATGCAGACACACAGGAAGCAGATGCAGCTCCTCCTATAGTATCTGTCAGTTCTGAGAGAATGATGGAAGTGAGACCTTTATATTAAATGAAATGTATTTTTTATAAAGATAGAAAGTAAACCTTGATGTTTTATTTCCCTTCAAATTATTTCTAGTTCCTGACTTAAAACCTGCACACATTTGCTTTGATTAATGCTTTTTATCAGATCGAGGATCCTTTATTCTTGTTCAGTTGCCATATTTCTGGGCTGCAAAATTGTTCTTCAGTCAGCTATGTACACAAAAGCACAGAAAATAGGACTTGAATACTAGTCTCTTCTGAGCCCCATGTCAGGACAAACTATAGAAATCTGTTTCAAAAACTGTCCAGTGATGAATATTTGACAACCTCCCCAGGCAATCTGTTCTAGTACTTTACCTTCCTTACCCTTAGCAAATTTTTCCTAATCTAATCTTATGGTCCTTTATGTAATTTAAGTCTATTGCCTCTTGTTCTAACTGCCACTGATATGGAGAGCAAGCTATTCTCCTCTCCCTTTCTCTACCTCTATTTTATGTATTTGAACACTGCTGAGATGTTCCCCTACTGGTTTTGTCTCTGTGATAAGCAATGTCAGTGCTGTTAATCTTTCCTCACAGGTCATGTTTTCTAGACACCTGATTATTCTCAGTTGCTTTCATCTGGGCTTTTTAACATTTTTCCTTTAAAAACTTTTTGTGCATTTCCTTGCTTCCACTGCCCTCACCCCCAACGTAGACACACCACCGTACAGGGAGGCTGAGGGAGCTGAGTTTGTTTAGCCTGGAAAAGAGAAGGCTGGAGGGAACTAGTTGCTGTCTTCAATGACCTAACACCGTATAGAGAAGACAGAGACAAATTCTTCCAAGGTGCCCAGTTAAAGGATGTGAGGCAATGGTCACAGGTTGCAACAACGGAAATTTTAACTGAATACGATGAATGAGAGTGGTCAAGCACTGAAACGGGGGCTCTGAGAGGCTATGAAACCTCTATTCTCGTAGATTTTCAAAACTCACCTGTTCAAGATCTTAAGCAATCTGACCTAGCTTGGAAGCACATGTTGCTTTGAGTAGCATTCAACTAGACGACCTTGAGAGGTCATTTCCAGTCTAAATTATTCTGTGAATCTGTGTTGCCTAAAACTGTTCACGTTATACTGTGCATCTGTAATACTGTAGAGGTAGAAGGTGGGGGATTAATTCTGTCATGTACCCTTAGATTGTGCTTGGCTTTTTTTCCAACTTTATTGGCTGAAGTTCACCTTACGATTTCACTACAACCTCCACACTAGCCAGTAGGACTGCTGCCCAGGAGGCTTTTCATTCTCTCTTTATTCAGCTGACTATTCCTATTCAACCTTTCTAATGCTTCCTTGCTTTTTTTTCACATCCATCTTTCTCTTTTTCTTTCTTTCAGTTTGTGAGGATCCTTTCAAATTTCAGTCCTGCTCTTAAGAATGTTTGCAGCCATACCACTTTGCTTATTAGACGGTAAATTTGATAGGCATGCTTTATTATCTAAATCATTAATAAAAATGTTGATATTACAGGACCAGAATATAAACCTTCAGCTTTGGTAAATTCCTCTTTAAGACAGAGAACAAAAACTGCTGTCTGAATACAGCTTTCAAACAATTTTTGCATCTGTCTTAAGCAATTTCAGCTCTACATGTTTTGGTAGCTTGCTTATGAGCATGTTATATGACACAGAGTCAGAGGCCTTAATTAAAAAGATAACATTTTCTGCCTCTGCTGTATCCATAAGGTATGATATTCTCTCACAGAAAGAAATTAGATTGGTGTGACAGAATTTGTTCCTGACAAATCCTTACTTACTATTACTCATCTCTTTTTCTGTTTTCTGGTTTTGTTGTTTGTTTGTTTGTTTGTTTGTTTGTTTGTTTTTAATAGTATTTTCTGATGATGTTGGCAAAATAGCTAGCTAGTTCAACTGGTTTCTTTTTTTCCCTCAGGACTGAAGCTACCTTTCTTCACTAAAATTTTCTCTAATTTCTTTTCCTTTCTAAAGTTACCCAGATATGCCTTTGCGAGTTTACTGGTGCCTTCTCTGTCCTCTGTGATTTCTTGAAGATCCCAGCTGATGCTGCTTCCCTGAGAACTCAGAATGGTGAAACACGTAATGACTACATGATTAGAAGTCTTTAATTTTTCAGATAATCTGTGATCTTTTCTTTCCTAATTACCTTAATTTCTATGCCTTTTTTGAAAAGTTAATTCATCTGAATGTGCTGACTGTTGGGCTCCTGTGTTGTGTATTAATCATTATCAGGGACTGTTGAAAAGTCTGTGTTCACCCAAAGCTAGGACTTGTTTGCTCCTTGAGACACATATCAACATTTTCTAAATCTTTCCTTCTTATCACATCACTCTTCCTAAAAAATATGTTAGGTCAGGTAAATCACAGCTTTTGTTTTGAATTAACACTTGTCTCTTCTTGATTGTTTCCCAGTCTTATTGCATTGATGAACAGAATTTACAAATGTCTAACAGTGAGTAGGTTCACTGAACATATATCCTTTCTGTGATGCTGCTATGAATAACTTTTTCCTTCTTCCTTTATGGGACTTTACCCAGATTGTTGCACTTTCTTGTTCCCAGTTGGTCACAACTGAAGAGTCTCTTCTGTAAAGCCAATGAATCTCATGCAAAGATGTGTAAACCCTTTTCATGACATAGAAACCACCCTCCACCAGTGGTTTATAGACCATCTTTCCAAAGTCAAGGAAGCTAAAGCCCTCCTGGTGAACCGTCTCTGCAGCCCTGCTTTCATCTGTAGGATGAATCTGTCCTGGTCTGATCCCTTGGCCCTTGATGAAAGGATTAATGAAAATACCATCTGAGCCTCTGACTCCTTCACCCTTGCTCTGAGACTTTGTCACTTTTGATCTGTTTAAAGGCACTCTTGTTAGCATTGTTAGCACTCAGGTTCTTTGTTATATCACATTCACTTCAATAGTATATGCTATTGAATAACCATTTTGGAGGGTCTCTCTAAAAATTTGTTGTTAATCGTTGTGCAAATAATTATCTGTCCTTGAGCATACTGCAGAATCTTTTTTACAAGCAAACTCTATTGTAAGGTATTCTTCTCCAATCTGGATACGTTCAAGTTTTGCAGATGAAAGAGTCCTTCATTAAAGAGCCAAGACTGTCTGTTTTCTCACAGTTGTTCCTCAGTAGTTCCTAACTGCCCATACATGGTAACTGGCTTGTTCAAATCACAAAATGTCAAGATGTGACTGCAGTGAGTGCTATGTGAAGCAGAACAGCTGTATATAAGGGAGATTTGTAAAACCTGATATCCACTCTCTTCGCTTTTGTAGAGATGAACATCAGGAGTGAAGTCAAAAAAAGAGAAGTCGTAAACGTCCCAAGGATAAGATTGTACTCACTTCTAGAATTATTTCTTGTTTTTAAACAATTTCTTATTTTTTTTTCCTGTCTGTAGCAAAGAAATATGGAAATAGCCATGCTATGCCATAGCTGGTACATGATCCCAGTATATATAGTTACAACACTGACGTCTGCAAATCCTGTTCTTATTACTTGCTGGCAATCAAAATTTAACTGTACATTTCAACACAAGATGTGCCTAGCTGCAAGTGTCTCTATGCTTTAAGGCATCTGTTGCTGTGGGATTTTAGCTACTATTTTTTACTAATAGTTTTCTTTGATATTAAGTATACAGAATTAGAATATGTGTGATTTTTTTCCAGCAGTAACAATGATATCAGGGAGTAGAGATGGAATACTTAAATTAGTTAATTATTAAAGTTTAATTCATTTAAGAAGACTCCTGGATCAAGAAAAAGACTTTTTATTTTAAGGTTTAGACACTTTTTCAACATTTTCCAAATGAAAAAAAAGTTTCAGAATTGTCAATATTTTAAATACTACAACATTTTTCATTAAAAGAATTATTGTGTTATTTTTCACCTCAGTGTAGCTTAAAATTGTTAAACAAAATGGATAATTTAGTCTTGAGCCAGATAAAGTTTCATTCCTTCTTCACAAAACTATGAATTACATACAATGTATGATAGTGAAGGATGCAGAAGCAAAAGAATCCAAGTCACTGTAATTTAGATCTTTCATGTTCAAATGTTAAAGGAAATTAATTAGAGACGGGTTATAAGATGTGAAGTAAAAAGGTTTGATTTTTTAGGGTGTTCTGTGGAATGAAGAGTTTTAGTTAGATTATATGATCCTTCATGTTTGTTGGAAGAGAAACCAATTGTACCAGGTCAAGAAGACATGAAACTCGTAAGAAATGAAAATGAAAATGAGTCACTGTAGTAGTTAAATTCTGAACAACCTACGTGTTCTCAGAAAAAGTTCATGCTTTTTTTTCTGAAACATGGTGGAGAGGTCTGCAGGACAAGGGGCCCTGGCCACTCTAACTGGCTTGGCAGGAAAGGAAAGACAACAGATATCTGTCAGAAGTAGCATTGTTTGTTTTGTCACAGATGATGCTGAATAGCTATGGATCAAAGCTGTGACACTGGAGAACAGATAGCAGGAGATATGCTACAAGCCACCAAATTGCACTGAAGAACAAGATGACAGCATCTGAATTGTCTATCTAGCTATGGAAGGAGGAAATCAACCTGCACTACTGCGATGAAAAACTCATTCTGATTGACATCTAGAGTTTCATGCTGCCAGAATCGAAGCATCTCAAAAAGGTGTAAAAGTTGTTAATTACAATTTGCTAACCTAAAAATAGTTGCGTTCAACACATGAGAACTTAGTCTTCAGTTTAGCTGATAGAGATAATGGATTTTTAAAAATAGTACTTGTTTAAATGTTGATGCATTTCTGTGTGAAAACAAAATGATGACTGAATACCAATACTTTTTTAAAAGTGTCTTATATAGGAAAAATAGGAATAATAATTGGATCCTGTTACAGAAATTTCATACTACATGCTCCTGAACTAGATTTCTGGCATTGAAACAAAGAGCAAGGCTACTTAAGCTGCAAAGTAATAGGAAGTAAGTAGAAGTACCAGTTAGAGTTGATCATTGAATATTCAAACAACATATAAAAAGTAACCAGAAAGAACAGAAGAGGGAATTATACAAAATTGATTGGAATAAAAGTTGAAATAAAATCAAACTGTGTGTTTTAAAATTATACAGATCAGAATTAAGCCTGAAAATGCTATTTATTCCTTATCACGTGGAAATTATGGGATTGTCAGCAGTAGAGGAAACATTCAATAAATGTTCTTATATTGCAAAAAAGGTATTGTACATCTGATGGTAGTAGCAGCGATGATGATATTTTTTCACATTCTGTAAGTAACTCTGAAGAATTTTAAACAGTTAAATGATCAAGTCTAAATTATTTGAAGAGTTTTTAAGTGTTTGAATGAAGATTACTGTGAAGAAGCTGGCTGGTGACCACTCTGATCCATTAACACTGACTTTCCATATTCTTTAAAATATGGGATATTCCACAGAACTGGAAGGAAGCTAATGTCAAACCAATGTTTTTAAAGGTGCTTTTGATCTTGTGTGTAATTATGAGTCTATTAAACAAAATAATAGGGTCTTTGTTTAAAATTTTTAAAATAATTTATAAATAATGAATAATTAAAGGAAAGTAATACAAAAATGGAAAATTCTTATTCAAGTTTTTTGGAACAGAGATTTGATCGTGGTACAATATTTTGCATTTTTTTTCCTTTTTCCACTGTTTTCTTTACGAGCAGGAATATATTTCCCAGTCATGACTGTTAAAATATGTAGTTAATAAAACTGTTTGGCAGACAAGGATGAATATTCTAAATTGATTAAGTTACCTGTGCTCCTAGGAAGACAAGCATCAGCATACATATATAGCCAAACACTTAAGAATACACTTGATACTGAGTATGAAAAGGCAAGTAGCTTTTCACAGGAAGGAGAGCTTGCAAACAGCTTTAGGAGTGAAAAGGGGATCATAGAATCATGGACTGGTTTCGGTTGGAAGGGACCTTGAAGATCACCTAGTTCCAAGCCCCCTGCCATGGGCAGGGACACCCTCCACTAGACCAGGTTGCTCAAAGCCTCATCCAGCCTGGCCTTGAACACCTCCAGGGATGGGGCATCCACGACTTCCCTGGGCAACCTGTGCCACTGTCTCACCACCCTTACAGTACAAAATTTCTTCCTAATATCTAGTCTAAATCTACACTCTTTCAGCTTATAACTGTTACCCTTTGTCCTGTCACTACACTCCCTGATGAAGAGTGCCTCCCCATCTCTCCCGTAGGCCCCCTTCAGGTACTGGAAGGCTGCTCCGGAGCCTTCTCTTCTCCATGTTGAACAATCCCAACTCTCTCAGCCTGTCCTCATAGGGGAGGTGCTCCAGCCTTCTGACCATCTTTGTGGCCCTCCTCTGGGCTCACTCCAACAGTTCCATGTCTTTTTTATGTTGGGGGCTCCAGAGCTGGATGCAGTACTACAGGTGTGGTCTCACGAGAGCAGAGTAAGGGACAGAATCACCTTCCTCTACCTGCTGGTCATGCTTCTCCTGACACAGCCCAGGATCCAGTTAGCTTTCCAGGCTGAAATTATGTAGCAAATATTTGTGTTCAGCTGCCTGCTGTTCAAGAAACTCATGTATAAATTTTGCACGTTGCAAGGAGGAGGCACAAAAAATCAAGGACGCAAAAATATTCCCCTCTACAAAAATCTCGTAGTTTTCAAACTGACTGGCCATAACAGAGATGATGCACAAAAGCAGTGATGTAGAGGTCTTCAATTTAGTGGGCAAATTTGAAAATACAGAACAGAATTACAAAGAAAAGGATTTGCAAGTTAGATAGAACCTTGCTAGGTCACACAGCCAAGGTTACAAATAAGTTAAACCTAGACAGTTGCATTTCCTCCTTAATCGTTTTCTATGATTTATAATGACTACTTCTGTCAAAATATGAGTGAAGAGCAGCTTGCTAACTGCATGAGTGAGTCATGCCACACACCTTATTCAGACATTATTTCCAAGCTCTTGATCTTATTTTTTTTTTAAGATAGCCTTTGGGAGGGACTTTTGGCAATAGTAAAAGTATTTGTGTGCTTTTTTCATGTGCCACTCCATTTTGTTATCAACTGACTTAAATAACAAAGGAGCACATTGCAGTCTTTGCTGCCTGGAATAGCTCTTCCACTTGGTTTTGTTTGGTTCAACTTAGTATTAAGCCCTGTTGCAGTTTCAGATTTTTCCCATTGCCATCTAAAGAATGTCCAGTTGCAAAACACATCCTCCTCTATGCCCATCTGCTCATGAGAGAGGAATTTGGTATGCTGCTGTAATTATTGTTTTCTTTTGTCTACTTTTTTTTTCCCTCTCCCCCTCCACATATTTAGTTTCTGATTTCATGCACCTGCAGGAGCTGGCTCAGTGCTGATCCCATGTTGAGTGTTTCCAAGTACAAAGAGAGAGAGAGAGCACCAAGACAGTGGGATATTTCATGTTTCATTCTTTTCTTCACATATTCACACTCCTTTCATTAAGTACTTCCTGAAAATACATTTCCTTACATTTCTAGACATAAGTCTGTACCGGGTGTATCTTTAAATTTTTATTTCCATGTTCATAAGTTATCTCTTGTAATTGATATGACCTGTATATTACACTAATTAACACTCAGATAAACACATTTATTCAGGTGCTTTGCAAAGACGTAAATTTTGTTCTTTGAAGAGAAAAATTTAAGATTAAGATCTTTTTAGTACAGAAAGATCTCAGCTTTTTTTTTCTTTTTTCTAATAGTTGTAGTGTGCTTTTATCTTCAACAAAAAGATAGCATTTCTTTACTGAACGTTGTTGGCACTTAGAACTGTCTCATTGCTATTTACACTTTTCTATTATTTTTGTGGAGATCTATGTTACTTTTTCCTTTTAAATGAGAATTCTTTTGCTTCAACATGATTTCAGAGTGATATTTCTCTGCACATCATCTTGCTGTATACTTAGAAGACAGTTTTAAAAAAGGCTTAACTTTGCAGACATGCTGCTTTGTTTCCTTTGGAACAGTTTCGAAAGACATTGTCAGCAGATTTCTAAGAAACAAAGCAGCAAGAAGGAGTAAGTAGATAGTTTTAAGCATTGCCAAGAACTAGGACAGCTTTTGGAATCCTAGGAAAAATAATTCACCAAGTTTTGGAATGCAACTTTTAAAAATAACATTACAAATCCTTTTCCTATTACGAGAGTTATTATTTCTGTTACACTTATGTTCTTACCAAAATCATTCAACTTGCAAAAAAGGAAGGGAGAAATTTATTCCAGGAGTAACTAAGGAAGTACTTAAGTATTCAACACTTGGCTTAAAGAATTAAACTATGTATTTAGAAGAGGGGGCCAGGCAATCTTATGGGAGAACAGCTCTTATAAAATCCCTCTTTCCTCAAATGGCTAAACGTTGTAAGAGCCATACCAGTAAAAAATAGACAAAGTAGAGAAAGTTATTATTAATTAACTAAAATGTAAGTGTTTTTTCAAATTTCTTCTGCTGCGCAACACAACCAAACTCTGTCCGGCACCAGTCAAGGTGCAGAGCTCATGCATTTGAATGATGGTGCCATGGGACAATGAAATGCACATACGTAAATGTTGAAGAAGAAGCTTTTTGTAACTAAATACAGTCAGGGGAAAAAGACTGCCTATTTTCTCAGGCTGAAAACACAGCTAATAACAAGTTGATGGTCAGGCAGGAGAGGGGAGCAGACCCTTTGCAGTCAGACCTGGTGTATTTCAGAAGTTTGCAGGGGACTGAGCTAAAACTGTCAACCGGGACGAGTAAAATCTTTGGAGAAATAAGCTTCGTTTAATATTATTTATCAAGCATTAAAAAATAATTTATGAGGATTGCACACACCCATGTGTGTGTTCCAGCAACTGGCTGATCCTTGTTCCACAGTGTTCTCTAGTTTTCAGCTATGAGCTTTATTTTCCATGTGTTGTTATAGATTTAGATAGGAAGGAGCCAAGAAAAGTCTTTCCTCTGACCCCTTTGCATAAAGGTTACTCACAGTGGGAGGTATCCTGAGCCCCAGGCCCTAGGAAATGAACAACCTGTGACTGGGCAGTGTGGGGAGAAAGGTGTTAGTCACTGTGGGGCTGCTATGCATGGTGCCTGTGGGGATATAAGAGGAATGACAGAGAAATGGGTAGTGGATTTGGAGAGGATAGGCGGTCAAGTGGTGTCACTGGAAAGCATGCCCTTGAGTTAATCGACACCCACGGCCAAACTATTGCTTTACAGACACAATCTAGCCCTTGATCACTGCCTATTACAAGCCCAAATGGGATCGTTTCCAGTGCTACACAATAAAATTTTTTATTAGAAGGCCCAATAAAGCTTCCCTCTGTAGCCAGGCTCTTATTGTGTGGTGTCGTTACATAAATAAGTCTTGGAAGGCTGTTTCCAGTTACAGTCATGTAGCACAAGGCTTAATCAGAGAGGCCCAATAGGGTGTGATTTTAGGCTTTTTTTTCTGTCTACATGATAGAAGACTAAACATTGAGGACAATTTGGAGACTACAGAGTTCTAGCCAAAAACATTCCTTACGATAAATTATTTTCCTTTTTTCCTCCTTAACTTTAGAGACTTAGAGGACTTTTTTTTCTTTCTCTTTCTTTTTGTTTTTTGTTCTGAAAAGTATGCACCAGCATCAGCTACCCATATGTTAGAGGCATCTCAGGGTTTACTAGTCAGCCTAGGTCAATTGAGATTTGCTATATTTGCTTTCATAAAAGCTGTGTGTACTATATACTTCTTGAACTGGAAATCACACAATGCTCTTTATTTGCTTTCAATCACTAGCAGATGCAGAGTGGTCAGATAATTTCCCTTGAAATCGACCTAAGGGATTAAAGAAATTCAAAGGAATTTCCACTAACTAGGGCCTCTGCTTTCCTTGACTTTACTTCTTGAGCCTTCAGGGTCAGAGTGTCTGGTAACTTAATCTGTCTTTCCCTCCCCCTGATTTGTTCACTTCCTTCCTTTTGTTTGCCTCCGGAGCAGTAACTGACTAGCCAGGCTCAGCTCCCGGTGTTTACTGGCTTCCAAACTTTTAAACCAAACGTTTGTGTAAATCTGGTGGGAGGTGGGTGATCTGTTTAGAACAGGGGGGTCTGAAATGCATCTTTGTAGCAGTTTTCAACCTTTTATCCACAGGTATCACTGGGCATAGAGTTGCATCAAAGTTAAATGTGAAAGTGGCTTAAATTTGACATGCAAGGAGCCCAGCATCCACTGAAAAGAAAAACTGTACAGATTCGAGAAGGACTGAAAACTGCTCTCAGTGCAGCAGGCGCAGTACTGGGAGCAAGCACGGGTCTCCCAGTGTTCATGAAAGCTGTCCTGAAGAGAAGGAGTCAGAGGGGCTGGCTCACACCAGAAGATGCAAAGTCCATCGGGGGAAGAGGAGAACAGGGTCACAATCTGCTTCCAATCAGGGACAGCTAATGGCCATTATACATCTTTTGTTAGTTTTTGCTTCAGAAACGGCCAGGAGTCTCTGTGTGGATTATCTCAACTATCAGGGGACAGGAGCTTACTTAGCAGGTGGCTATCTGAAAAGTGGCTGATGCTTTTAAAAATACCTTTACCTCTTTTGTTCTCCCCCAGCTGCCATGACTTTGTTGTTTCTAGTTTTGACATCTGCTCTTCATCCAATTACTCATTTTGACTATGTACTTGTAGGGCATGAAAGGGGTTTTCTTTCAAAGGATATACGTGTCATTACTTTCTTTGCGGACTGCCATCTACTCTATAAATCAGTTTCCATTAAAAAAAAAATCAAACCCAGCAACCTTCTAATCAGATTGACGACCAAAAAAAAATCAAAAAGAGCTTTCTCAGTGGTTTTTCCTCAAATTTCTTAATATAAAGTGTATTGATTATAAAAAAGTAGGTATTTAAAACCTTCACAATGCATCATTGGTATCTGAGAGATAGAAATTCTCTATTGATTGAATAAAAATCTTCAAAATATTAAACAGATCTTCGCAAGGAAGACAGAGATTTATGCCTTGCATTTGCCAAGAATATGAAAAAAAAAAATCCTGTCATTACTAGAACTGCCACCTTCCTGTTCAATGAATTAATGGTCATCCCAAGAAAGGTAATTTAAATGTTTCTTTCCAACTCATTCCTGGTCAAAAAGAGGAAAACATGCTAAACAGGAGAAAGAATATAATGCAATATTGTCCTGGAATACAGTTGGAATAGCAAGTAGTTGGCAATTAGAGCTATCATTGCTGTTATTTCTTCACCGTAAACTTGACAGACAAAATCTTTAAGGATAGAGCGAAGCTTGAGGTACCTCTGAATCCATCCAAAGTAGTCACAAGTGTTTCAAGCAACTTTGTTATTATGTTTTTGGACCTGAATCTACAGAGCCTAAGGAAACCCAAAAGGATGCCCAGTTTAAGAAATCAATGGGATCTGATGGCAGACACAGAGAGAAAAACAAGACAATGAACCTGAGGAAAAAAAATATTTGTCATTCTTCTTTTGACATTTAATCCTACCTTTGCCTGTTCAATATTTAGAAAGGTGGGAGGAAATGTTAATGAATCTGCTGTATCCGCACAGCAGCTTTTTAATCCCCTGGGTCCTCCTTTTGTTCGCTGCTCTAGTAAATGCTGTGTCCTGTCATTTGTTGCTTTCTGGTGACAAGGAAAAAGGTGATTATATAAGATAAATAAAACCTTAACTGTGGGAAAGATGGAAGAAAGACATTTTTCTTTGTTTTCACACAGGCATCTTCCCATAAATCAAGTTGTAACTTGAAGTGGTTTCAGATGAAATGAAAATGTTTAAATTAGCCTCAGAGCACGTGATTGTTTCTAGCAGCTCATGGAAATCTAGACTCTTTTAGCCTATCCAGGATGCACAGATTCCTAAGTCTAAACATAACTCTCAGTCTAAAATATGTTCTGTCATTCTTTTGTATGAAATTTCTCATGTTATACTGATGAATGTAGCACATCTATAAGTTGCCTCAGCAGAGGATTGGTTAGTTTCTCCCATTCAAGTCAGTTTGGTAAGGAGGCACCTGCTGCTTATTGGAAGTGCACTCTATGGATAAGCTGATGGACAGAAGGAGTGTGAAGGGGGCTTTGGCCCAATGACTTTACCAAGGAAAAATTTGGTCCATGGAAGTCCAAGGCAGCCAAAGCAGGGAGCTGCATGGCCACAGCTTGTACCAAACAGATGCATCAGGTCAAGTATAGTATGAGATGTGGAGAGAGAACCACCATCTACATTGCTAAGATATGTATTTTGTAGTGTGTTATACTCTTTTGTTTTAAATGATCCAACAGATGGTGGTACTTTCTTCCAAGTCTTCAGGGAGTCTAGACTTCTATTTCAGAGCAGGGGTTTTTATTCTGATATTCAATCTACATTTCTTTTGGCTTTGTTCCATCTTCTGACTCACAGTTATACCTTCTTGGACCAAGAACCCTATGCAGCTCCACACTGCAGACCACCATGTAGTCTTCCTGTAGATTTGAGCTTTTTTCCTTCTGTGGATGATGAAGAGGAAGAGGGCTCGGATGATCCCTCATAGTCAGTCCTTGACCTGGGTAATTCTTATGTCTCACTGGTGCCTGCTTGCATCCCGCAGTTAATCATAGTGGTTGTTAATTGGTATTTAGCTGTTCCTGCTGCATTTTAAGTCTGTGAAAATATGGAAATGGATTTCCATAGAAGAAAGCTCGGGACCTGTGTTTTGGATCATGCTGCTCAATCCTTTATCTATGGAAGTTCTCTGTAATTTCTCTTACAGGTTAGCAACTTTCTGTTTTATCTGAGTTGCCAAGACATGAGTACTGATTGAGTTCAGTCACCTCACTGTTACACAGAGAACTGATTCACTTCTTGCATATGAGAAATTATGGATTTTTTCATACTGCTTCATTAAGTGTATTGGTCACTTTTCTACCACAAGTTCTTTGCTAATTTTGAGTTTTCTATTAGCCTCATTGAGTTTTTCACCTTCACTGCTTTGCAAGTGCCTCCCTCCCACTGAATATCTCTTTCAATTTTTTTTCCCTCAGACACATTAACTTGCCTTTTCCCTGTTGAATTTCATTTTGTTACTTCCTGCCTATATTTTTGACCCCTCTAGGACACTTTGCTTTATGCTTAAACAAACATGTTCATGGGGCCTATGGAAGAAGAGGTCATGCATTTTCAGGTTTATTTTTATTGAATCATAGAGAAAATTGCACCTTGAGGGAGGGCTTTATTACATTTAACTATTTAGCCAAGATTTATTAAAATAAACAGCATAGGAGTCAAGACCTTCCAGATGGGATCTCATTCTAAATTGTGCTTCAAAAAATATATATGTACTTGTGGATTATCTACATATAATTCCTCTGGTTGATGAAGCTGTGATCAGACTAGATTAGGTGCACATTATTGCGGGTTCAGACAGTCCAAAACACTTTATATATCATGGATTTGGACACCTTGAGTGTGGTGACTGAGGAGGAGTTTCCCTTTTCAAGGTGCCTTGTTTGTGGGGCCAATAATTAACAATACCATGTAAGAAAAAATGGACCTGTACCCCATGTGCTGCCATAATTAAGATAATTCCAGTATTTTCTGGCACTCTGCCTTTTTTAAGAAGTCCTAGTTTTTGTCCTGCTATACTGCACAGGGAAACTCTATCTCAAGCCCAAATAAGGGCTATGCAATGTTGGTGGGAGTTGAGAAAGAAATTAATTTGTGCACTGAAGGTGTCTTTTGTCAGATTATAACTCTGTTTATTTAAGAATATCATGAGCATGAAAGACATATTTTTCTGTTGATGTGTTGAAGAGCCCAAAACCTCCAGTTGAAAATTGGATAGTCCAATTTTTATGGAAAGTTTTTAGGAAAAGAAAGTATTTTGCCATATAAGTAGAAGGGTTGCACTAAGCCAGGTTTTCATCTGTTGCATCAATGTAATGCTAAATGAATTCTACTGATCCTGCTGGGATGACATGGGATTTTTTTCCGGATTCACACTGACATCACTGAGAGCAGAGCCTAACCTACTATTTTTAATAGAGTTTAGGGAAAGTGTCAAGGCTATTCGAAGGATTTCTGCAACACACAGGGACTGTGTGAACATGTAATTTTTGCTTTACATACACATACGACAATGTTTTAGTGATAACAGCATGGAACAAAGTCCCTGACATAAGTGAGTTACAGGCAAAATATCTTTTTTTTCCTTTTTTTTTTTTTTTAACACTACAGTGATGGTAAAGTTTAAATAAGCATACTGCACAGCTATGGAAGAAATAAAACTCACAACTGTATTACATCAAAAAACGGAGCTCAGGCAAGCTAAAATCAAAGCCCATGTGAAGTACATCAAGATCACCAACAGGCTTTGTCTGCCTGCTCAAAGAGCTTAGTCTTGATAAAGGCAGGAGGGAGCAAGGTTTTACACTCATAACTCACATTCTGTATCACATAACAGCTGCCTCGGGCTTTGTCTCATCCTTTAAATCTATTCTTTACAGAGGAATGGAAGAAAGGAATGAGAAATCCATGGGAGGAGGTGTGTGGTGCTTGTGCAGAGAATTTTGCCATGCTGACAGCTTGCTGTAATGCCATTTAAACATCACGACCACCAGCTAAGGAAACAGGAACATGACTGTGTGCTGTGTGCGTGCCTTCCCCTTACCCCCTGAACACTTGTGCTCGTTACAGCTCTTTCTTTAAACTGCTGGCTAGACAGCTGGCAGTGCCTCAGAGGAGCGTCGAGTAAGGGAGCATATAAATTACTGTTGCATTTTATGGCCAAGATAAACTCAAACTGCAGGGTTATAGCCTGAACTGACACACGTAAAAAAAAAGGGAACCTATGAGGCCTCTGAAAAGCGAAGGGGAAAAGAGGGGAAAAAAGCGTATTTTGATGAAGCAATCATGTGGTGGGATGGAGGCAAGCAAAGACACAAAATGTAGACTTTCTCTAGGTCCAAAGAGTAGAGCAAGGCTAATACTTCTGTGCTTGCAACTGTCAATCTGTAATTTTAAATTAGTGTTTTTAAGTAGCTTTATGCTTGCTTGTACTGTGTCATCACTGTAGATTTTCAAAGATGGCAAAGGATTTGTTGTGATAATTTCCATATAATGCATTTTGTTAAGTGAGGCTTAATAGACATGAAAATTCACATGGGTCAGTGCTTGGATAGAGTTTCCAGATGAACACTGAGCAGGCTGGTCTGCTTGGAACTGTCTGTGCTGGCTTCATGCCACTCACATGGTAAAGACTATAGCCCATTATTTGAAACAATGAGTTCAAGATACACTGGAGCGTGAAAGAGTTATTAAACTTAAAATATTGTTTCAGATGCATGTTGATTTTTGATTAACTTCACACAGGAAAGAACAAAATTGGGTTTCTAATCTGAAGGTATTTATTTAATCCTGTAACCAATGTTGGGTAGGTCATGCTGGACACCACAGGTTTCATTTGAACGCAAGCATGGCTTTATGCTGCAGCTGTAATACCAGGTGTCAAATACTCAGGTATTTTTGTATCGACACCCTAGTCCATTAACTCACACTTCTGCAAGTATTCCCTGAGAGTGCCACATAGTTTGTGCAACAAAGAGAAGCTGAAAATGTATACAGCTTAACTCCTTCCCTCAGGAAACAGTGTTCAAGTGTCAGAAGACCCACAAAATAAGTACTGGACTTACTTACTTTCAAAAACATACAGACTGGAGCACAGAGTGTGGTGCATATTACCGCTCTGCTGCAAGGAAACATAGAGCATGAAGTTCTATCTTCCAGACAGAAACCCTGGAACCTCTGAGAGACCATGGTCTAAACCAAGAATCAAAAACACTTCTCCAGCGCAACTGCAAATGGAAAAGAAGCCCTTGTATTGTGCTGGCAAAGATATAGGAGGGTGACTTTGAAATGCTTAGAAGGTTCTCACATCAACTTGGTGACTTTTCTAGGTGAGAAAAAGAATAATGTCAGATATGTATTTGTTGTGATTTGTGGAGGCCTGAGAGGTGAGAAAGGGAGATTTTAAGAAAAGTAGTTATTTGTTTGCTGTATATTAACAGTGTGATGTTTAAATGTTATTACAGTGTGTAAACAAACTGTCATGACTCTAGAAAGTGAGGCAAAATATTCTCCACAATTTATTATAGTAAAAATCTTAAAAACACTATCCATAACATGGTTTTGGTCTTTCAAAATCAAAACCATGCTGCCTTCAATCAACAGTATACTCTGTATACCAAGCTGAGAGCCTGAGTTTAACAAAACTCTTCTGATTTCAATTTGGTTTAAAAAGGTTATATTACTAGGACTTAGTAGCAGGAGAAAAAGCCGAAGAAAGGGTCCAAAAGGGACCTCATGAAGTTCAGTAAGAGGAAGTGCAAAGTCCTCCATGTGGGAAAGAACAATCCCATGCACCAGTACATGCTGGGGGCCACACAACTGGAAAGCATCTTTGTAGAAAATGCTCTGGGGATCTTGGTGGACACGAGGTTGAACATGGGCCAGCAATGTGCCCTTGCTGCAAAGAAAGCTAACAGTGTCCTGGGCTGCATTAGGAGGAGGGTTGCCAGCAGGTTGAGGAAAGTGATCCTTCCTCTCTACTCAGCACTGGTGAGGCCACACCCGGCGTGTTGTGTCCACTGCTGGGCTCCCCAGTTCAAGAGAGCCACGGACATACTGGAGAGAGTTCAATGAAGGAGCAGAAAGATGATGAAGGGACTGGAGCATCACTTCTAGAAGGAAAGGCTGAGAGATTTAGATCAATTCAGCTCAGACAGTCTCATCAATTTATGTAAACACCTGCAGGAAGGGTGCGAAGATGTGGAGCCAGGCTCTTTTCAGTGGTGTCCAATGCCATGACCAAGGGCAATGGGCACAGACTGAAACATAGGAACATCTTTGAACATCAGGAAAAACTTTTTTACCGTGAGGGTGACATTTTCAACATTTCACTAACCTTAATGATAAATCTCTAGCAGCTTCGTTTCAGGTTTCGTACTTAACAGTGAGAGAAGTACTGGAAGATGCTTAGAAAACATTGCTGAAAATTGGAAGGAACAAGTACTAGAACAAATGATGCAGTCTTGGCGGTTAACTACACAGCTGGGTGAAAGTACAGTCATGGTATTTAGAATCAGAGAACATAGAATCATAGAATGATTTGAGTTGGAAGGGACCTTGAAGATCATCTAGTTCCAACCCCCATGCTATGGGCAGGGACACCCTCCACTAGATCAGGTTGCTCAAAGCCTCATCCAGCCTGGCCTTGAACACCTCCAGGGATGTGGCATCCACAGCCTCCCTGGCCAACCTTTCCCAGTACCTCACCACCCTCACAGTAAAGAATTTCTTCCTTATATCTAGTCTAAACCTGCCCTCTTCCAGTTTAAATCTGTTACCCCTTGTCCTGTCACTACACAACCTTGTAAAAAGTCCTTCCCTATCTCTCCTGTAGGCTTCCTTCAGGTACTGGAAACTGCTATAAGGTCTCCCTGGACCCTTCTTTTCTCCATGTTGAACAACCCCAACTCTCTCAGCCTGTCCTCATAGGGGAGGTGTTGCAGCCCTCTGATCATCTTCATGGCCCTCCTCTGGACCCACTCCAACAGCTCAATGTCCTTCTTGCATTGGAGTCACTGAACACCTCAGCCTTCTCAGTATCCTTCATGGCCAAGTCTCCACTTTCCTTCCGGAGAGGACCCCCATCTTCCCTAGACTTCTGTTTGTCACCAATGTACTCATAGAAGGTCTTCTTGTTCCCCTTTACGATTTAATTCTATCCGGGCTTTAGCTCTCCTAACCTGATCCCTGGCTGCTCACACAGCCTCTTTGTATGCCTCCCAACTAACCCATTCTTGCTTCCACTCCCTATATCTTTTCTTTTTGCACCTGAGTAAGTGCAGGAGCTCCTTGTTCATCCACAGAGGACCCCTGGCATTCTTGCCCTCCTTCTCCCTTCTGGGGATGCACTGCTCCTGTGCTTGGAGGAGAAGGCCCTTGAATACTGGCCAGCTTTCTTGAGCCCTTCTTCCCTCCAGGGCTTTGTCCCATGACACTCTGTCAAGCAGGTCCCTGAACAGTTTGAAGCCTGCCCTCTTGAAGTCCAGAGTAGTGACCTTGCTGTGGCACCCTCTTTGACCTCTTAAGGATCTTGAACTCAACCATTTCATGGCCACTACAGCCAAGGCTGCCCTTGAGCTTCACATTACTCACCAGACCCTCCTTGTTGGTAAGGACAAGATCCAGCATAGCACCTTTTCTCATTGGTTCCTGTAGCACTTGAAAGAGGAAGTTGTCACCAATGCATTTCAGGAACTGCTTCTATTGCTGGTGCCCTGCTGCATAGTCCTGCTAGCAGATATCAGGGTGATTGAAGTCCCCCGTGAGGACCACAGATTGCAAATGTGAAGCTGTTTCTACCTGTTGATGGAGGGCCTCGTCCACTTGGTCTTCCTGGTCAGGCAGTCTGTAGCAAACCCCCACTACCTCACCCTCCCCTGCCTTCCCTTTAATCCTGACCCATAGGCTCTCTGGCAGCTCCTCATCCTTCCCCAGGTGGAGTTCCATGCACTCCAGCTGGTCTCTGACATAAAGGGAAATGCCCCCTCCCCTTCTCCCCTGCCTGTCTTTCCTAAAGAGTTTATACCCATCTATTCCTACTTTTTAGTTATGAGAGCCATCCCACCACTTCTCGGTGACATCATAGCCCTATATGCACATGCACGTCTTTAACTCTTCCTTCTTGTTCCCCATACTCCACATGTTAGTGTACAGACATTTATGTTGGGCCCCCATTATGTCTGGTTTGCCAATTGGTGCTCTCTTCCTGGCCTGTGATCCAGGAAGATCCTGTGATATGCCAGATTCTGCCTCAATAAGGAAATACAAATAATTACTTTATTGTGAGGTAAGCCACTATAGCAAAAATGTACTGGAGAAGACACCTTCTCCCAGACCGTGGCCAAAGTCTTATGCCCCAGCATTTGTTTTCGTGGTCAGCTTTGCATGTTGAACTTTAGTAAAGCCAATTACACCAGGCAAGTTGCTTGTACCAGTCTTTCGTAGCAGCTATTATTTTCATGTAGTTCTTGTACTAACTACTGTTGCAGTAGCTGCTACAAAGCTGTCACTAGCTGTCTCCTCTTGGCTTGTTCAGCTGCAGTTTCTCAGCCCATAGATGCAGCCCTTCTTTCCCAGGCTTTGAGTTGAAGAGCACTGCAGGGTAACAGCAAAGGCCAGATGATTGCAACTTGCACTTGCCTTGGCCAGGCCTTCAGGGATGCCCCAGTACTTGGAGGAGACTTACCTTGCTCTGCCCAAACTACTGTCACTTAGCTCTGCCCACAGGCTCCCAAGGCTTATTGTCCTCTGTATTGTCCTCAAACTTTGGCCAGGCTTTCATAATCCTCTCTAAGCCTGATTCAAATGTAGAAGGGAACAAAAGTGCTGATTCCTACCGGCTCTACATCAAACATGTCCTTTACAGAAAAAATACTCGAACTGGTAGAGAAAGTATTGACTTAGACGGTTGACAGAAAGTTATTGATTTTGTTCATTTCCTTCCTGAATTTCATATATCAAATAAAAGCATAGGAACAAACCTATTCAAAGAAACAGGGGTGGTTGCATATCTCCTGTTTGTATTGCTCACAACACATAATCAGTCTTTCACTTCCAGTGGCTCTTATAAAGCAGCCACAGAGAGACTGCTGAAATGTGGGAGCATCACCTGGGCACAGGGACTGCCCAGGACAGAAGGAGTGCTACTGAAATCACAGAGCCCTTCTTAGGTTAGAGAAGAAATAGGGAGGAACTGGGGAGAGATTTTGATCTCCCTTGGCCCACGTTGCTTGGGAAATGCATTTCTACACCCAGCTGGGGAACCCAGAGGGAAATACAGGAGGCCTGAGGGCAGCTATTCAGGGCATCACATAATCAAGGCCCAGCAATGTCCAGCAGAGGAGGCACCCCACAAACCCAGCAGGCCGGGCACTGGCTGCAGCCCCAACCCTGCCCATCACAACTCTTGCTCAAGCAGGCTCCCAGGTGGGAGCTCCAAAGCCAACACTACAGCAAAGAGACAAGAACATTTGTGTGCGTAGGAGAGGCGCCCAACTGCATAACCTCCACAATGGGGCACTTTGATGCCCAACGCTGCAGCCTTGCCTCTTCCTCCCTGGCTTCCAGCTCCTCAGCCAACAGGACACAGCACTGCCCTGGCATTGCCTACAACAGTTCAAGACAGTTGGATTTACTGCTCAGCTCTTGAGTCCAAACACCTGCAGCTCTGGAAATGACAACTGCTGTTCAACAGCTTCTTCTCTTGCTGCTGCAGCACGCCAGGACACAGACACCAGGCTGTGATGTCACCGCCATGCAGCACAGGCATCATGGTGATGTTTGAGAACTTCCCATCAGCAACCCCAGCCAGCTGGTCACCTGCTGTCTGACAGGACCAAGCCCAGCTGCCCAGGGAGATGGCTACAGTTACTCTAACCCTGACAGAGTTTCCAAGGGAGCCATCTCCAGGAAAAATGTCATCTGCTTCTGCTCCAGACAAGCTCATTGAGTTGGCAGACAAAGGTTCTCCTGTTCCTTCAGGATGGGACAAAAGAGCACCTTGTGATGCTGATCTAGCATCCACCAGGGAAGAAAAAGATTTACAAGCATGCAGTGATGACCACAAAACTAACAGACTCCATTGCATTTATTCGGAGAAGCCCTTTGGTGAAGGTGAGGACTTTGAATCTCTCCCCTTTCCAAAGCAGCTCTGGAGAATTATCCAAAGCTACTTTTTCAATCCGTTTCGTTAGTTGATGATGGCATCTGTGTTGCCATCGATCCTGGGTCTGTTTTGTGATGTTCAAAAATGTTGGATCATAGTAACATGCAGTGAAAATGTGAAAAAGTTTGTGTTCAAAGGATGCTCAGAACAGATGTGACCTAGAGTTCACTGCAGTCTTCTAGAGGTTCTGAGATATCCCTGCTATGCGTGCCCGTGCCACCAGCTTCAGCAGCACAGGCAGGCTGGTGTGCACTGCCCCTTTAGCTTGCAGCCAGGAGGCTGTGTCCCTGCTCTGGTGTGTCCAGCATTGCACATTCTCAAAGTGCTGAGCCACTGTGAACACACTGGGGAAAAAAAGTCAGAGCTGCCAAACAGGACCCTTTTGTGTCATATTGCTAAAAAGAGGAAATCTGAATTTTATAGAGAACTTGTCCCTTCCCTTTTTAATGGAAATGTAAAACATCTGGGATTAACCCTACATTTTCTGTAAAGTGTGGACTGAGCCCAAGTGCAGATTATCTGTCCCTTTCATAATTATTACACTTATAGGAACAGCTTTTCTCTAGAGATTTCTCCCTGAGTCTGGCAGAGCACTTCTACAATGTCCTAAACCTGGCATTGATATATTGTGTCGTAAGTATGTGATTGGACATAAAAGCTATCTAAGTACTGTAATTTGTTCTCAACCCACAATAACACAGCACACATGCATCCTTTCTACTGCCTGTCATGAATCATGATGCCTGACAAGCACCAGTAATAGGCTTCATAACATTGTGCTCAAGCAGATAGTGTTGGGTTTTTTTTAATCCGTAAGGGAACTATGTAGTTATACTTCTGTGGCTGTGAGCTCTTCCACTCATATAGAGGCAACTATGGGAAAAGTTTTCCCTTTAAAAACCCACAATGTCCATAACTCCCAGGTTCTTCTATTAGATTTCTTTCATTATAAATTAATTATAATCCTTACCTGGAATTCAGTTTAAATTCTGTGTATGAAGCAATGATTAAGCAGATTAACGTTTGGTGGTTTAGTACTCAAGAGTGTTTCAAAACTGACTCTGCTGAGGTTCTAATACTAGCTTTGCTTTGAAGATAGACTTCCAATGACTAAATTAAACTTCTGGCCAATAAAATAAAAAAAATACACATTTCTGTTAAATTATTAATTTTCAACATCAGGAAGTCATATGTACTAATACTGTACACTACTTTTGCAGCAAGAAAAAAATTAGAATATTTCTTCAAAGGCATTTTAAATTTATGTCATGATTTTTTTCTTCTAAACATTGAACTCATTCAAGTCAGCTTTCAACAGTTAAATTGCCCTGAATTTTAAACCAATTTTGTAATTTTTTGAAGTCAACAATGGCATCTAAATCAGATGTAGTTACAGGTTGCCTTGTGATTGAAAGAGCCAGATTATTGCCTTTAAAAAACATGCCTTCCAAACATTTATTTTATTTCTTTTGTAGATAAACATTTTCTGGAGTGTCTGTCATGTGATCAGCTGTTTCAATGGGAGGTAGCCTTTGCAAAGATCTGAAGAGACACTGAGTTATTCTCTTCAAAAAACTCATGCTCCCTGTGACACTAAGTAAGGCATCAAGTGACATCAGAGGTGAGTTATACTTCAGCTTTTGCTGCTAAATTTTAATTCTCTCACCAGGGCTTCATATGTTATTCCTGCAGTTGTTCTCTCTTCAACAAACCATCTCCATTCCTCAATAACCACATCAGATGTCCTGGGTTAAGTTGAGACAAAGTTAACTTTCTTCATAATAGGTAGCAAGAGGATGTGTTTTGGATTTGTGCTCAGAAGAAAGCTGATAAAAAGTGATGTTTACGCAGCTGCCAAGGTCTGTCAGCTTCTCTGGCTGGCTGCAAACAGGAGAAGCTGGGAGGGAGCACAGCCCCAGTTACCAGCCCAGGATTTGATCTTAAGTTCAGGATTGAGACCCAGAGTGGTCAATAATTTATTCCATAACATATACGTCATGCTCTGTATATAGGTGAGGACCCTCCAGAAGATCAGCACCTTTTCATTTCAGATCTCTTTTGCTCTGGGTCATCTCGCTCCAGGCAGTCACTCTCCTAGGGTCTTTCCCTCCACCACACCCCGGTCAGCTCTTGGTCTGGGACCCTCGGACTGTTATCTCTGTTCCATGAGGGTGGTTTTGGGACTCTCCCTGCTCCAGGATCATTAGCCAGGAACAGGCTGAGCCTTGGTCATCAGGTGGGGGGGCAATACCACTGTGTATCACTCATTTGTATATTTGTATATACTATTATTTTCAATATTACTGTAATTTGTTTATTAAACTGTTCTTATCTCAACGCAGGAGTCCTTTTTTCCCTTTACCCCTTTAATTCTCTCTCCTGTCCTTTAGTTGGGGGGGGGAGGGGAATTGAGTGAGTGGGTGTGCAGTTTGGACCCTAGCCAAGGGCAAACCCATCACATCACATTTCTCTAATTTGTTGTTGCCCACTTACGATCTTTAGGTTGGGTCATATCGTACGTTACCATGTTTCCCAGCTGAGTGGCATTCTGCTCATTCACTTGACTTCCTCAAAAGTCAAGGCCACAGATGTGGCCTTTTTTTTTTTACATTTGTTTTTATATGTGGAATTTAATTTACCAAGAAAAAGTCCAAAAAAAAGTGTGTGGTATCTGAAATTCACCTTAGATAAAACTGTGCATACCCATAGCCAAAGTAGGTCAATCAATTCCTCGCTGGCTTTTCTTTGAAAAGGAAATAAAATAACAAGTACACAGAATGTGGAACAAATTACTGAAAGCATGGAGATAAACCAATTATTCACATTTATTACAAAATAAAATAGCTCAACAATTCATACATATAAGATATGCTAAATGCTTAAACTGTGACTACTGCACTTGGGTTTATTTCTGTCTTTATTACATGTTGCTTTTAACAGAGACTTCTAAAGGACAAGGGATATTTTTTTTGTGTAAAATTTACTGATGGAAAAAATTTCCATTCCACTTTTGGTGATTTCATGTGCCTGCGATTTTACTCTTCCATAAGATTTCTCTGGGATAATCGAAATTTTTCACATTGAATCATATGAATATTTGAAAAGCCACTTCTGTGTGAAATGTCATGGTCTGCAGTTCTGATCAGACACTTAAGAGGAATTGTGACCACATTTTAAATTTATCTTTTGAAGGAAGGTATCAGTAAAAGTGAAGAAAAGATCATTATCTGGACCAGCTGACTGTTGAAATGCTCCTGTGTATTTCTAATTTGCTACAGGACTGAAAAAATAAAATCATTCTTTCTTAAAGAAAAGAAACAGTGTTCCTAATACTCCAAGGGAGTCTTAATGTATGACATATTTGTGAAAGGAGTGAGATGATTTCACAGAGCCTTGTCTGCTGATAGATCATCTGCCACAATGCAAGCTGCTGATAAATTCCTTGGGTTAGAGAAAGATAGGGATGTACTGTGATTTCAGTTGCAAAAGAGGAGACGCAGCCCAGCTTTCTTTTCTAAGGATTTTACTTTCCAGAGATAAATCTTGAAAGAGATTATTCTCTGCTCCAGTTTGTGAAATGAGAATTTTTGCTTTGGATCCTGTTGTGGAGGGATGCTGCAACTCCTAGGGCAAAATTCTCATTCCATGTTGGTCCCTTTTTCTTAAGAATGAAAGGGCCAAAATACCATGAAAGGATCCTAAACCTCCTCTTTCTGGATTGCAAAGGAGTTCCTTGCCGCAGGCAAGCTCTAGTGAAAAGGGGTTGCTCAGAGTCAGGCAGCAAGCAGAAAGGGCCCTGCTGTCTCCACTAGGCAGCAGAGCAGACCACAGTATGTGTAGTCTATCAGAAGACAAAGATGCTCCTAGGGCTATTGTAGACATGCTGAGAACCTCTCCAGTCTCTGGGCCAGCAAAAACATGGCTGAAAGCTGTCCTCCTGGCTGCCTCCTCCTCAGCTGCAATCTCTCTGCTGCACCTCTACAGGACAAGGTTGCAGAACTCAGTTCTGTGATCTGCAACAACAGGTAGTTTTAAGTGACTACAGGAATTCAACAATTTCGCATGCACATAAGTGCCTCTCCAGTTGAAGGGCAGGAGTAGGATGCAATCAATGATGAAGTATCAAAACAAAAAACATGCACAAATTGCTAACGTGGGAAACTCCAAATGCTGCATGAATCAATTCTTTAGGGCAGATAGCTCCTCCTGCAATCTCAGTTCCTTATGTTGCAGTTCGTGCTCTAAATAATTTTGAATCAGTCTGGTGAGGTGACACCAAATTTGTATGGAATGAAGTTTCTCTGGCTTTGCTGAATCACATTAATCCCTCTAGTTCCTCAATTTTGCCGTTTAATCTGGGATTTAACCAATACGCATAAAGTATCATGACTCAAAGGTGGAGCATCATTTTAAAGCAATCAGTTTGGTTATTAAGAAGTCTAAGTGATGAAAGACTAGAAAAAAACCAAAGTAACACAAATTAGAGGTTTTCTGAAGTCTTTTTGAATTGGCCAGACTGTAACTCCAAAAGACAGATGGTTTGAACAGAGTTTCAGACATATTTTTTTTTTTCACAGATTTTAAGGCTTCCCTGAAATTGTAGCTTCTCTGTTTACCAGAACACCAAGAAATACTAGGATGGCTGGTGTCAGAACTGATTACTCGGTGCTGATCTGAAACCTTTTGTAGAACATAAGTGAACAATAGGCAATGACATGCAAGTGGACAGCTTTGCAACTCTTATGCTACATGTTTTGCTGCTCCTAGGGGTGAAGAAAAGACAGTAAAACCAGTCAGATAAGTATAGCAATGTTGTTTGCACATGTGAAAAGTTAACCATAGTTGAACACAAAAAGAAGAAACAAGTTTAGAAGAGAAGGAATTAACCTATTTCTCAAAGGAACCCCATGATTTATAATCAAGTTAGCAAATGTCAAATAATAGACCTGTAAATGAGGCATGTGGTTGTCAAATCCAGAAATTTTATTTACATTTTCACTCTTTTCCAGTAAGTGAATCAGGCAGAGCTTCATGTGGAAATAAGACTTTGTTAAAAATATACTTGTTAAGCATTTCTTCTTTACATCTGATTCATGCCTCAGAGGATGTCATAATATTTAAATATCTACTTACTGTTCAGAGTGTGTAAAATGCACAGTTTGGGAATGTACTTAGTCACTTGTGCAAAACTGTGAAGTCAAGGGCAAAAGGCAAGAGAGCATTTCCAGGCTGAAGACTAAACTACTGGATGAAAAACAACAAGGATGGTGTTGGATACAGACTCACAGTGCTGCTCATACATCTTAAACAGATCTTTGTCAGGCAAAGGATCACACAAACCCCACAGTAATAACAAAGCAGCACGCCTTCTGTTTTTTACACACTTCTCACTTTGAAGAATTATATTTAAGAGCCAAGCCTTCTGACAGATTTGACAAATTTTTATTACTGTGTGTCCAGCACAAACAGTTCTTCTCAATATACTTAAACAGCAAAAAATCTTTTAAAAACACAGAGGTGCTTTCAGCTCCAGTCAAGTGAGATTAGTCAGTTTAGTGCAGCTGCATGGCTGCGGTCATTAATTGAGAGCCAAGGGAGATCTATTCTACAGAGAGAGGAGTATTTTACAGCATATCTCAGATAAAACATCTTCTGGTCAGTATTAACTCCCAAGCCTTGTTAAACAGCATAATTGAAAGAAAAATGTCACATAATTTTCCTCCTAAATAATTGATGGCGGCCGAGCACTAGACAAAAGGCCCAGTTCTCCCTCCCATCTCTAAAGCTCTCCAGGTCCCATCTGCAGAAACCTGCCTGCAGTCAGTGGAATTTATGGGAGTGTAAAAATATTGCAGATGATAAGAGAAACAGGATGGGTACATGACTGCACAGCTTTTTTTTTACTACAGTAATTCTATTCTTTCAAATTTTCATAGCCCTGTTTCCTTTTGCTGAACACACAGATGTGTTCAAGAGAGGAGGGGAAAATACCTTCAAATATGCAAATAAAAGACATAACTGACAACTTTGTAACAAATACTGCTGGCATGTCTGTTGTGCTTAAAGCAGCTTAATGCCTAAAGAAATCTAGGATTAACTATCCTGTAGAGCATCATTTTCCAACAACAAAAAAAAAGCAAAAAATCAAGTTACAAGCTAAGAACACTTGAAAGAGAAAAAAAGAGATACATTTTTCTTGTATGAAAAGACAGATAGACTTGAGAAAGACAGATTATAAATAATGCTCTTTTCACATAAAATTTTGAAAGCAATTCATTTACCGATTTAGGAATAATTTCGTCTTATGCTGGGATGACCTTTCTAACTTTTCAGGTTCACAAAGGACCTTATTCACAGCATGCAGTTCATACTAAGCTATGAAATTTTGCATAATGCAAGTGACACTTCTTGATCCATTTTCCTCTTCTTTCTCTTTCTTGTGAATTGCAGCTGTTACATCTGTAGCAGTTTCCATAGTAACAGTCAATTTTGGACTCTACTAAAGGATGGGAATGAGTAGCTTGAGAGTGATTGACCAGGGAATAGGTTTAAAATTAACAATTATAAAACATTTAGAGGCTACTAGGAAAAAAACAAAAGACACACCACTGAAAAATCTTAAACTCTTTCCATCCCCTTACAATGTTAACCCAGCCTTCCAATACCACCCCAAACAGCAGTTCTGAACATATAAATCATTAACACTGTGACCTAAGATTTGGCAGCTTGATGAGATAGTGGTTTCTACTCTGAAGATTATGGCAGTGTAGCTTGGTACAAAATTTTAACACTAAAGAGTCCTGTCATCTCTGCTATTGTTCTCTTTCTCTCAGGAAGTGAGCTTGCCCCAGAAACCTCTGCGATGAGGCAATCTGGGTAGGTGTTGAAGGGATCTTAGTGCACTCAGGTCTGATAGTGCTCACATGGTAGTTGCATGGAAGAAAGTTTGTAAATTTAATAGGTGTGCTTTTTTTTTCCCCCAAAATCAAGTTTAAAGACGAATATCTCAGCCTCAACCACCACTGTCTTAAAGTGGTGCTTATATGCATTCAGCTAAAGCTAAAAAGAACTAATGGCAGTGTTATGAACAGGTAGAAACCTAAAAAGCCTGGAAGACAACCTCAGAGAGTCCACCATGACCACTGCACAAACCCTCCTCATGGAGTGAATACTCACTAGAAATAACTGTTGCAAATAACTTCAAAAGGAAATACAATAGAGGAGAGGACAGAGATTTGGTGGCTTAGCAGCTAAAACTCTGAACCTTTCACCATTGGAGCCATGTTGAATGCCCAACTTGAAGTTCTCACAAAAAGTATTTTCTACTTCAAAATGGAAAGAACTTACCATACATAATTGGAAGTGATTTAGGATAAGGAGCTAGAATAGTAGTTTTATGGGGTCATGACCTTTTGTCATGGTGCTTTTTACAGCTGGTGACATTTAGTCCAGGGAATAATTTGTCTTGACATGTTTTTGTTTTGCATTGGGTTTGGTTTTGTAGTAGTGGCATATGGATAATTTTTTTGATAAGTGTTTAGAAGCCCTAAATTTAATTGTTAGAAGGTTGATTATTTAGCTAATCTTTACATAAATGGAATTCTGATTTATTGTAGCAAATAAATTACAATGCAAGTGCATATCTAAAATCAGCATTACAAAGGCATGATTGAAATTCCATGGAAAGAATTTCTCAAGCAGACTAAAGAGAGAAGGCAAATTGTGTGCTCTAACTAATGCCTGTCTGGTGGGGATGTGGTCATTCCAGGTCACCCATAAATCTTAATTTTGTGTGATCACTGCAGATACCTGTTAGAAGACTGAAACAAATCATGTGTTTGAGCCTAGGAAGTAACATTTATTTCCTGACATCATCCTTTGTGTTATGCAATTCTTGCTGTATAAGATGTCTTGGCCCTGTCTCGAGTTGTGCAGTTCTGTTACAGCTGGGCTTCTGTGTGAGAGATGATGACACTTGGAAGCTCACAGAGTCTGTCTCTGCAGTGTGTGTGAGCAGTGGCTAGAGTTCGGCTGTTAACAAAGCCTTCACTTAAGTCTTCATGAGAATAGACATTATGTTATAGGCAAAATTAATGAACATATTTATGCACACATAAATATATGTATATTCATAAATAAAAGCTAGGGCTTAGGGATTTGAAAGAGATTTCAGCTTATCCTGATATGACTTGCTAACCTTCTTCAGAAATACTATGATGAGAAAAAGAAAAGCATCTTAAGAAACAACTGAGCAGAAGTTCAGCCCTATGAATCATGATAGCTTAGGGAGAGTGGGAGGAGGAAAAAAAAGCAAACACTAAACTCAGAAAAAAAGTGGAGTACAACAAGATGACTGGTGAAAAAGAGTTGAGCACTTCACGCAGCTTGGCAAATAGAAAATCACAAATCATTACAAAGGAAAAAACACATTTGGAAATCTCTGAAGGCTGACTTCACATGGCTAATTTACAACCACATGCCACATCTGTCACTTTTACAAATCAATGAGAGTGCCTACCCTTTAATAGCACAGGGTCACTGGTAAAGGTTGCTAGTGTTGGCCATATAGACGAGACCTTTCAGGATGTCAGAAAAGAACCTTGGTGACGCACATTAACACCCACACGCTCCTTTATGTCACTTCCAATTTACTTTATCTTAAATTGTCAGCTAGCAGAGCTCATTCCCATATTAATAACTAGAGGTTTGCATCCAAGCCAGGAAAAATAAACCCTGCTGATACCTCCATGAGGCAGCTGGCTTGCTCTAAGGCATGCCAAAATGGAAAGACTGAGCTCTTAGTTCTTCTTAGTAGAGTGCAATACTAGGGAAAGGAAAAAGATTATATGACTTCCAGATGGCCTATATGTAGTGTATAGAGAAACATTTATATTTTTTTATTTTCTGTAGATACTGTTCAATGAAAGACTGCTTCAGTTCTTTTACAGTACTGGACTACAAAAGAAGACATTGAAGCCACATATTAATTCAAAATGTTCGCATGAACTGCAACAAGCTTCCCCAGTCCTGAGTTTATATTTCTCCATGGTATTACTAGGTATTTAATCCTCTTTCTTACTCTTTTTTCCAGTCTTATTGGAGAGACTTAATAGGCTTGATTCACTTTTTGAACTTGGCTTGTGGAAGCTGTGCTGTGGGATTTGGTGTTGGAAGTATTTGGGTAAATTAACAACGCCAAATGTGCCTCAGCCCAGCTGGAAGGCAGTCCCCCAAAGCATGTATCTATCCCTGCTCTTTAACAACACAGGGCAAGATGCAGAGCTAAGTACCTGGGAGAAGCGCTGATGAAGCCATCCCATGCTGATCTCTGGCCTGTCGGGATCAGCACGGCACACTGAAACACACCGACACGCTCCGGTTTGCTGAAGGGGGAGCATTGCCGAGAGCAAATGCTACTGTCCTGTATGCAAGCTCGCAATTTATTACCCAGGATTACATTGTCTCAGTTTTGTTCTTACATTCTACTGACCTTCAAGTTTTGTCTGTTTTCCACTGCATGGTGTTTTGAACCTGCTGCTTCTCACACTTGCAGTAGGGCTTTCTGCAGTGTTGCTTCACTTGTCCACAATAATTCTCTAACGAAGGTCAGTTTACATCTTTGATAACCACCAGTTCTTTATTCCCATAATACCATAAGTGTACTTTGCCAGGGTTACTCCTGCAGGATCATGGCTATCCATTGGGGAAAATCACAGGGGCCCCACAGCACTCCCCATGGTAATTGAAGCTTCCTTCTTTCTTGTATCTAATCAGGTGAATAAAACCCTAGATTTTCTTTCTGTCTTCCTCACCTAAGGAACATTTATCTGCAATTTTGACTGTATCTGCACATAAGAACCTTGCTTTTGTGGGAAAAACTTGAGCACGTTCAGTGGAAATATTAGAAGTCAATGTATTCCTTTTTTGGATTATTGTTAAACCTGCTCTTTGATAATTTCATTGGAATCATTCCCTATTTACATTTTATTAACTGTGGCTGTGTCTTTTCAGTCATGTTATTTTCAACATAAAGCATCTGGGCACATTTTCTCTTCTTGTATGGAATCTGTTTCTTACCTCCAATGTTGTCAGCTAATTTTATCACCTGCATTATTGTCTTCTTTTCCTGGTTATTTATAAATACATAAAATACATAGATCTCAGTAGCAATCTTGTGACATCCTCCCCTTTGATAAAAATGACTATTTGTTTCTATATTTTATTTATTATTTTTAATGCACCGTTGTCTCTTGGTCTTGTCTTCTCTCCTATCTTGTAACACCTTTGGAACCAGCGTTTGAGGAGGAGCAAGGCTGAAAACTTTTCTGAAAGTTCAACTACATGGTATCAACTAGCTCACACTTACTCATATGTACTAGGTGATTTCTTCATAAAATCTAGTGGCTATACTAGCTGTGACTTCCAGCCACAAAAGCGATGTTGATTATTTCCCAGCATGTCATAGTGATCGTTAATGCTTTTTTTTATCATCTTTCTGGAAATGTATTTTAACTGTCTAAAGTTTGACTTTCAAGTATGTGGTTTTCAGGATTACCCTTGAAGCACCATTAAAGATTGATGTCACATTTGTCACTTTCCTTTCCTCTAAAAGGTAAGTTAAATACGTCTGCCACATAAGCAGTCACACTTCTGGATTGCAGAATAAGTGTACCCTAAATACCAATCAATTTAGCAACTAGATGTATGTCAGGATGGCAAAAAAGATTGAACTAGGTGCTGTCTGTGAAATGTTAAGCAAGAACTAAGTACACCTCTACACAGAACATTTATTCAGACTCAGGCTCCTGCTAGGAACTATCTCTATTCACGTACTTCTGCTGAGGTGACTGACTTTTGCATAGCGAATAGTAACAGACCTTCCTGTCAATAATCTAAGCTACACACATTTCACAGCAATTGGTCTACATCTGGTGGCAGACAGGTGGAGAAAGTGGGCTGTAACCACATCTGGCAGATGTGCCCCAAAATAAGGATGTTACTGAAATAATTCATAAGCTGCAGTGAAAATTTGCCCCTGAATTTACTTATATTAGACTAGTGTTTACTGGGCTGGTGCAGTCATACTTTCTGATGTGACAGAAGAACAGAAGTAAACTTGCAGAATTGTTGTTGCTGCTGTTGACAACAAAACACTTCGCTTCACTGCTCTTCTGCAGTGAAGCAAAACATTTTTTCTGTTGGAGTGATTTGCAAAGTATACAATGTGACATTATTGAAAAATATAGATGTAAGGACATCTCTGGAGTTTTACTTTTTGAAACTGAATGCAGGTCTTCAAGCAGTCATTTCTGCTCTCAGGCTCCAATGATATCTGCCATGTTCATACTGTGTCTTGGCAGACATAGGCTACAGATGAAGGTAGAGGCTGCTGCTGTTTAGAAGAGATTTCTGGGCGTGCTTGTATTATACCTTTATGTCATCTCAGGTTAAAAAAATCAGTCCTTCAGCAAACCTTTCATCAGGATTTGCAGCACAGATTGACTGCATTATACTGTTGTAATCACTGTAACTAAGAATTCTTGCTTTACTAAATGAGTTCTTTATCATGAATCACTGTACAGTGGGTGCTGTACAGATCCTGGGCATTTTGGTCATGTTTTCACTTAAACTCTCTGAAGTTTTCAACCTAATAGAACCACACAGGGGACCAACAGGGAGATAAATAATAACACATAGATGGAATAAGAAATGACATAGCTACTGTTGTCTTGTGTAGGTAGAGACTAGTGTTTGGTTTCATTTCCCACCAATGTTTTCCAGAATGACAGAGAGTCAAGAAGTACAACTGAATACATCTGCTTGGCATCTTTAGTTATGTATACTCAGCATTTATTCAGTTACTCTGAATATACTGTTGTCACTTTTTTAGTCCAAGCTGACAGTCTTAAACATGCCTTATTGGCTTCTGTTCAAGTAAGTCTATAAAAATGTACTACTTACTTGTGTTTAAGATGCAGAATTTTCCTAATTTGTTTATCTCACAGTAAATCAACACATCTGCTGCAATAATGCTGAACCACACTCTCACAGAGAAAAAAACACTGAAGGTAATGTAACGCAATCAATGCAGTTCAGAGATGGTGCATAGCTGCTTTAGCTGTTGCATTGTCTTTATCCAGTAGATGCTTTGTACAGGGGTGATACTGATACACCATATTGAGACCCATTAATTTAATGAATTGTCAATAAATGCAAAGCTTTGAAACCACAGACAATGGCTGGTGAGGCATGTAGAAATTTTGTTCAGAAAAAACTGGTCTTGCGTTGCAAACTTTCTTTCTAATGCCTCATATGGGACAAGTTGCTTTCTTGTGCTGGATAACCCTCGTAGGGGCAAGTACACCACACAGGAGAGATAAGCTAAGATAAATAAGAGATCAAACTGCCCTTTGGGTTACACTGTCTGTGAAAAAAATTTTAAAAAGGCCTATTCAGACACAGATTGCTTTGGATTAACAATAAGAGCATCAGAATTACAGAAGTTCTGTTCTATATGTTTTCATCAAAGAATTATATGTATTTTTAGAAGTACGTACTGAAGAAAAATGAGCATTGTCTGTATTTTTCAGATCTCTTGCCTGGAGAGAGTTGTACTTTATTGTTTTAGACCTAGTTCTTGCTGTTCTATCTTTTTTCTTAATTCAAAGTGCTCCAAGGGGTTCTTTTTTTTTCCCTCTTCCTTCCTTCTGTAGTTTTTGATGTTCTCTAGAGAATATAGGCAGGTGAATAATATCAAATTTTATCCGTGCATCACCTCTGCTCAGCATGATCCCACAGAAGGAAATGGTAAGAATAATTGACACTGGTCAAGGAGTTAAAGGCTGAACTTGATCCATAATTAAACAATACTTTCACATGGCTGAGTGAAGAGCAAGCAGCTATCACAGCTCTCTGATGTTCTTTTGTAAGACTCATCTCCACTTGAAAGCTTACTTTAAAAGTGAACCTTTCCTTGACAGCATTTTCAGCAACATTTTAGATTATTCTCTAGATATTGAAATTAATTTGTTCTTTTACATATATTCTGATAATTTTTCATTTGTGATGCCAAATTCTATGGCATAAAGATGAGAATGCATGGAACTTCAAAGAAATGCTGGCACAAACAATGCAAGAATTGATCATCCTTTGCCCCGACTCCTAGGAGGCAGGAGGAGGAACTGATCCAAAGGGATCTCTACTCGTCGCTTGTTTGGGATGCTGAGGAAAAGAAGAGGTACAAGGTGGTACGGGCTGATAGAAAAGGTGTTAGCTAGAAAAAATATGTTCTTCAAGCACTCTTGGGACACTGGCAAGGCTCCTTGAATAGTATATTAGAACAAAAGAAATTCAAAGGCTAAAACAAAACCTGAGAAATATATGCATCTGCTCCTGTTATTTGTGCTAAAGAAGATAGCCTTGACTTCTTCAACAAATTCATACTGTTTCCTTGCACGTGAAATTAGTTCCGGGCACTACCATTGTCAGCATTAACTTTTCTTTTTTCATTTTGGATGCAAATCAGAAATCACAGGCCTACTGATAACGAAGGATCTCTCTCTGACTACAGGTGCTCTCAACATCCACCTTGGAGGTGAGGTTGTCACTGAAGAGATTACTCGAGAAGTTATGATCTTTCATGATTTTTTTACTTAAGCACTGCTTTAGTCTTGTGTCTAGCCAAGGCCTGACAAACTAGGTGACATTAGGTATAACCTAGAAAAAGTGTGTCAGCTCCACCTAGATTAAACAGATATTAAATAATGTCTTTTTCTGAATGTGTCTGTGCAGCAGTGGGAGAAAGATTAAACCACATAAGCAGTCTTTTCACTGTGTGTTTATAAAGGACAAAAAGCACGTCTTCTGCCTGCTAGTCCTGCTGGTACGCCTCATAATTTGTTGACAAGTATTGTTCGAGAAGACCTATTCTGACTGAATAAGAATTTTTGCCCATATAAATCCAGGGAATACATTTTGTTTTGGCCATAAAAACATTTACCAGTCAGTTACAAAACAGACCTAGGATGTGCTATTTTGTACCAGACAGCCACAAGACCAACATCCTTGCCATATTCTCTTCAGTTGTGTTATTATATGCTATTCTGTAAAAAGAGATTACAGGGAAGTGATGCAACAATATTATTTTTTTAAAAGTAGCACAGTAATTCTGTAATTTGTTTTTAACTATTCATAAAATATTTTTGGAATCATGGGACTTCACTCTATATCAATGGGGAAAACAATAATCAAGGAAAGATCTGGGCATGAAACAAACACTTTTTTTTTTTTTTTTACTTCCACAATACTAAATTCTTCTGATGTATTGCAATATCTTCCTTCCCAATTTTCTTTTTTACTTTAAAAAAATTACTTACGTGTGTTGACTTGTCACCGAGCCAGATGGTTCTTAGATGTCAGCTACACAGAACTGTGTATTGCTAAAGAGGATAAGCTTCAGTGTGTTCATGATTTCCTGGACCACTGGTGGTGGTGACTGTGCTGTTACTGAAATGTTATGAAAAAGCAATCTCTGAGTAAATCATACTGAACGTTGTAGTACTACAGCACAAAACCTGGACCTGTCTTTTCTTCCAACCCAAATTCTGTCATGTGTTCTTTAAATCAGATGTACAACAGAGGTGTCCATATGTATCATAGCAGTGGTCTTTTTTGATTCGGTGATGTAGAAAATGTGAAAAGAGATTTTGGCCTCTGGGATTATTTGTTTTCCTTTATAAAGAAGGAAAGAAGAGTAAAGAGTATTACAAACACAACTACTCAGAATTTATCAGAACTTAAGCATGAAAGAAAAAAAAAGTGGAAAATAAATTACACTGAGGCAGAAACAAAAAGAATCCTATGTCTGTGTACTAAGACAGTATTCCTTTGAAGGTCCAGTGAGTATTTTCTGATAGTCATTAACACGTAAGTAGTTTCAGCTGTCATAAAAGATATCTGATACTGTTGTAAATACTTTACCTGCATTGGCATAATAATTAGTTATTGTGTTAGTCATAAGACATTAAAGAATAACAAAACTCTGAAGATTACTGCTACTTTAAGAGAAAGCATTTGCAGGACAAAAGGTGCAAAGTAGTAGGTGCTGAGTTTACTGTAAAGGCTAATAAACAGCACCTAATCTGAAGAGCTCCTGTATCTGCAGTGTGAAGTTATAAGAAGACCTTAACAGTGTAGAATACAGCCTTGGGAGCAAGGCTGTCAAAATATTGTGATTAGAAAATGAAAAAACAGGGCACAAAACAAGATAATTGACCACAGAGAAGACAGGAAAGAAGAGAAAGCAAGATTAAATGCTAACAAGGAACCTATTTCTGGAAGATATGAGTGCCCCTTATTTCATTTAGAAGAAGCTTAGAAATGGTTAATAAGTGTAAGGTAGATGTTGTGAAACCATATGATGTGGATTCAAACCACATTTTTGATCAAAGTGATTCAAAGAATTGATGGTGGGAGGCAGAAGGAAATGAGGCAGAAGGAAATAAGGCAGAAGGAAAGACACTCAGCTTCTTTTATTTGCTTAAAGGATGGAATGATCCTAATAAAATAATCTCCTTTGATTTGTACTGAGTACTAATGACATTTTCTTCCCCTGGCACTGAAGCATGTGCTACAGTTTCAGCAACACTCTATGTTTAAATCCTATTATTGCCTATCAGAATAAACAAGAAGTTTAACATGATTATTTGGGATGTTCCACTTATTTAAAGCTGGATTTCTTACTACATCTATCTATAAGTTAAGCATTTTCTTAGACTGCAAGAGGGCGAGCATCTGTTTGCCTTCCTCTAACGCTTAAAGTGCTGCTTGATGAAAATTATCCTTCATTCAGGGAGAATTTTTCTCAGAATATTTTTAAAGGCCTATTTCTAAATACACTATTCTTGAGACTTGTGACTTTTGGAAAATGGGGGATAGTGAACATAACACAACAAATAATCTTGAACAGATGTTTAAGAGGGAGGAATGAGGCATGTGTGTATTTGCAGGAGTTCCTCTGAAGCAACGATAAAAATGCTCGAGCAATTCAGGCATACGCTGCCTCTGTCATCCTTAGTTTATAGAATCATAGAATCATACAATGGTTTGGGTTGGAAAGTACCTTAAAGACCATCCAGTTCCAAACCCCCTGCCATGGACAGGAACTCCTCCCACTAGATCAGGTTGCTCAAAGCCTCATTCAGCCTGGCCTTGAACACCTCTAGGGATGGTGCATCCACAGTTTCTCTGGGCAACCTGTTCCAGTGCATCATCACCCTCAAAGTAAAACATTTCTTCCTAGTATCTAATCTCAATCTGCCCTCTTTCTGTTTAAAAATATTACCCCTCATCCTATCACTACACTCCCTGATAAACAGTGCCTCCTCATGTCTCCTTTAGGTCTTTTATGCATGGAAAGGCTGCTTTAAGGTCTCCTCAGGGCCTTCTCTTCTCCAGGCTGAACAACTCCAACTTGTTCAGCCTGTCCTCATAGGGGAGGTGCTCCAGCCCTATGATCATTTTTGTGGCCCTCCTATGGACTCACTCCAACAGGTCCATGTCCTTCCTGATCTGAGGACTCCAGAGCTGGATGCAGTACCCCAGGTCGTGTCTCACAAGAACAGAATAGAGGGGGAGAATCACCTCCCTCAACCTGCTGGTCACGCTTCTTTTGATGCAGCCCAGAATCTGGTTGGCCTTCTGGGCTGCAAGTGCACACTGCTAGCTCATGTACAGCTTCTCATCAACCAACACCCACAAGTCCTTTTCCTCAGGGCTGCTCTCAAGCCATTCTCTGCCCAGCCTCTATTTGTGCTTGGGATTGCCCCAACCTATGTGCAGGACCTTGCACTTGACTTTGTTGAACTTCATGATTCTCACATGGACCCACCTCTCAAGCCTGTCAAGTTGCCTCTTGATGGGAACAGAATTATACAGGAGACAGAATGACCACATTTTTTTTGTGTCAAACTAAATGCTTAAAAGTAGCTGTGTAACAGAGGGTTGGCAAGTCCCATTGAACAAAACACTGAAGACTTTTTGAAGAATGGTAATAAGCGAGGCTGCCTAACACTGGGTACTGTGCATTCTGTCCACCCCACCTGTGCTGAGCTGAAGCTAAATGAACCCCTGGGAAAACTGAAGTATTCCCATTTTGAGGTGCTTGGAGAGGCTGAATGGATATTTCTTCTGTTTAAAGTGGGTAATGATGTCATAACCAGTAGTCAGAGGACCTTTTTAATGTGACTACTGCTGCTAACTAGGTCCTACGACCCTTTCCTCCTACAGACGAAGCAGCAGAATTGTGACCACTCCTGTGACCAGCTCAATCCTGTTGCAAGTTTTATGGCTTGGTTTGTTAAATGCCATCAGGCACCTTAGGGAGAGGAACACCTGTGCCTTGTTCCAGAGGGCTGCATGAGGGCCAGGGAAAGGGAGCAGCCTCCCAGTGGCAGGACTCTGCAGGGAAAGTGTGGTCATGATCCTGAATGCTTCCAGCTTACCCAACAGGTCATCCTCTCTTTGGTGACACTGTCCCCCTCACCTCTACCCCAGGGAGACTTACAGTACCAGAACATTCATTAAGCAGGTAGATGGATAAAAGAAACCCTGCTAGCTATTTAAAAAATGGTATTTCTTCCTTGTGGTATCACCTTTCTGGAAAGCAGTACTCCAAATCTCATTTAGGTGCCACAGTATCCATTGATTTTCTTGATACGTACGTATCTCTGTGAACTTTTTTACTCACTAGGACCGATTAGCTACTTTACAGCACGATATCATAATCATTAGAGAGTTACTCATTGCTAATTGAACATTTAAGATTTCTACAATTCTTAATGGAGTAAATTTGTCTCACATATGAAGACTCTATTGATAATTTTTCTTATTTGTTGATTTTATAGTACATGTTGTAATTTAAGCTTTCTCTACGTTCATATACAAGTGCTGTAGCATAGGTATTTGCTTTTGTGCAATTTGGAGGGAGGAGGGGGTGTATAAAATTTTTCCTAGAGGGTTTAAGCTGGCTACTGCTGGCAGTTTTCCAAAATTCTTTAAAGCTTGAAGTCATCAGCTGGCATGTGGTAAAGTCTGCTGTTAATTTTGGTTTTCTTTTCTGATTTCAACTTAAGAGGCTGAACAGCCTGAGACTGTGGCTCTTTTTTTCCCATTTTATCCTTACAAACCATAGCACATAGAAAATGTAATAATATATATAAAAGTGTTCTTCATTATTGGGAAAGTTGCAGCTCAACATGACCAGGTTAAATCCAGCACTGAATATGACTGTGCTTAAAGATTGTTTTAGCTCTTATTAGCAACATTGCACATTTTCTCATGCAAGGTGACAGTATAGATGGACTCTAATGAATTTTGATATCTTATTAAGATTGCAGGATATAGGTATTAGGATACTTCATATACATACATGGTATTGGCATACTTTTTAGCATTTTGACAACTTATTAGGACTGCAGTGCTTGCATGTTTGAAATTGTGGGACATTATCGGCATAGAAAGAGAGGTCAAACTAAACATGATGTGATCCCATACCAGTGCTTGCATCAGTTCGCTTGTTGTATTAGAAAAAGTAATCCTCACATCAGTCCTTGCAGAAAGTTGTACTAACGTGTTTATGCTGTTTATGGTAGTCCTCATTTATGCCCATTTTTTAACTACATTTTGCCTGGAAACTGATCTTCCAGGCCTAAGTTTTACTGAAGCAGAACTGGGTTTTCATTCTGCTTTTCTGTCATCTCTGGTCACGTGGCTTCATTACCATTTATCACATTATTGTTACATTTTATACAATAGCACAGGAAACAGAAAAATGCTTCTGCTTTTTTACAGAGAAGATTTTCCTTTGGAAGGGGAGGTGGTTGGCACTTTAAATTGGCTACAGCAATTTACAAGTAAAATTGACAAAAATGGGTAAGACATGGATTGTATTTCCTCAGTGAATAACACCTATGATCTTCAATATAACACAGAAATTCAGACATCTGTTAAATTTCTGATTACTTGAAAATTGTCCTGACTCACAAAAACCCCTGCAACTAGAGTATGTAGGTATCTTTAGTGCTCCAGCTGTCAACTCTAGTTAGATATAACAGAGACTGATTGTAACGTGCTTCAGAGAACCTTAAATGTGGAAGTCAGTGCTGTCTTGAAAAACAGAAATTGCAAATATCTCTGCTATGATACTCCAGTGGATATAATTGAACCTCACAAGTGTTGGGGTTTTGTGGTGGGTTTTGTTTGGTAGTAGGGGAGGGGACTACAGAGATGGCCCCTGTGAGAAGCTGCTGGAAGTTTCCCCAGCTCCAGGCTGGACAGACCTCTGACCAAGGCCGAGCCCATCAGCACCTCTGCCAATGACACATTGAAGAGCAGGCACAGAGCGGGGAGCAGGGGTACAGCCCCAGGCAAGGCCTGGCCCAGCCGGTCCGTCCAGCTCCTGCCCAGCCTCGGCCGCACCTCATCCCCCACAGCAGCCCCATCCTCTGCCGCAGCCCTGGCCCAACCAACCCAGTGTGGCCCCCACCCAAGAGCCGGGAGTTTCTCAGGAGCCAGACAAAGAACCTGTGGCGGAGAAAGAAGCGGGGTGCGAGAGAGACAACTACTCAGAGACGACGGTCAGTGAGGAGAAAGGAGCAGGAGGAGGTGCTGGAGCAGAGATTCCCCTGCAGCCCGTAGAGAACCCCACGCTGGAGCAGGGAAGACTGTGAGGAGCCCTCCCCTGAGGAGGAAGGAGCGGCAGAAACAAGATGGGATGGAATGACCACAGCAACCATTCCCTGCCCCCTGCGCCACCGGCAGGAGAGAAGGTAGAGAAACTGGGAAGAAAGCCTTTGGGCCTGGGAAGAAGGGAGGGATGGGGAGAGAGAGAGCCTTTTAAAGAGGTAGTTCTCTTTTTCATTATCTTATTCTGGTTTTGATTATTAACAAAAATTAAATTGGGCTTTTTGTGTTTTCCCCAAGTGGAGTCTGTTTCTTGCCTGTGACCATAGGTGACGAGTGAACCTCCCTGTCCTTGCCTCATCCCACAAGTTTTTTACCTTTTTGTTCTTCCAATTCTTCTCCTCACTCCACTGTGGAAGAGGGAGCCAGGGGCTGTGTGGTGCTTATTGCTGGGTGGCCTTAAAACCGTGACAATCAGTTAATTCTGTTGTCTGTGCTAGATCTCATTTTGCAAAACTGCTGTGTAAAATATCAAAATATCCTATTTTTATTTTAGTGTTCGGAATCTTTTCAGGTCATCACCTCAGAAAAACAGTAAAAGGTTTGCAATAGAATTTTAAAAACTGATTTTAACCACCAGTTTTCTGTATCCTCAAATTGGACTTGATTTTAAACCCATTAGCATCACCATTTTCGAAACAATGATTTTTTTGATAACAGAGTTTAGACTTCTGAGATGATATTTGCTTTCAAACTTAAGTCATGTCTTTTACCTCTGAATTCCATTTTTTTTTAGAGCATCATGTTCTGATTTGCCCTAGACATCATCAAACTCAGTCTAAGTCTGACCATGATACTTAGCTGACTTGATTTCTGGTGTTGCATTACCTGTTGTTTCCACTCAGCTGAATTATACCACTTTTCTATTCTTGCAAAAAAGTCTTTGCTGATATGGATTAGCTTAATTTAATGTCTAGGTGACTTTCTAGACATTTTTCCTGTTTTGCTTATTTTTATGTTTTAAGAAACAGATTTTTACTTAATCACTGACCTTGAACACTGTAATTGCACTTGCTTCAACATTTCAGAGAAAATGTGGAGGGCTTAATGGAGGGGTTAAATTGACCTGACATATGCAATATTTCTTTAAACTTACTACATTAGCATCCTGTACTCCATCTTCTATCCTCCGTCCTTTGGGGAAGTGCTATATGATACATGCACATCCCAAGTCATTGCTTCTGGCACTCTGGAAGATAACCGGTAGATTTATCCAGACTTTCATCTGCTTTTCAGCTTCACTGATTCCCTTCCCATTCACTGTAAGATTTCCTCCACAAAGCAAGAGGTAGCACTCCTTACACTTACATTTATGGCCTGTACCAGTTTTGTTTCACTCCTTTGGTTCCTTTGGTGCTCTCTGTGTACAAAACTTGCAAATTTGAATTGCAAATTATAACAACCTTGGTTTTCAATTTCACCAAGAAGTTTTAGTCACATGAAGCCTCTGAAGGATTTTGAGTATTGACAGGCAATACAGAACTGACTTCAGCAGGTAAAAGTGTAGTGATGCTTAGGGATCAGGAGCCAGCCCTGCCCTCAAGTTACAAGCAAAGCTGCAGAGCTGCCTGATGAGAACATTCTCTGCTTGGGCAGTGCTTTCCCCCTGCTGACAGGCAAAATAACCACTCAACTCGAATACACCATGAAATGGGTTGCTGGGGTAACTTATTGCATAAGAAAGATTCTGTTAGGGCACACATACAATTAGAGCCTATCTTCATCCCTACCTTTAGTTTCACTAGCCATGGCTCCCCTCTCACACAGTAAATTAGGAGATAATATTAAATTAAAGACAACGCTACTGTAAATATAGACAATGACTGCTAATTGGACTCACTAATTCAAAACTAATTTGTAGGAGTCTCCCCAGCTGTCATATTTTATGTTGATAGGCACAGCGGTGTGTGTTTGTTCATGTATATAAGCAAGATAAAAACTGCCAAGTATTATAAGTTCATTTATTCTATTATGCTCTGTTATAATCCTTAATCATTTGCAGTTTTATTTTAAATAGAGGTAATCATATGAATCTCCATACTTTTAGAAGATTATTACACAGGTAGAAGTTATCATTGAATAGCAACATTCCAGTTCTCTCTACAAAATGCAGATATCAAAATCTATATGCACTACCTTTGTCTTACTCAAAACATACAATGTTTAGCCTCTAGTGTAAGATTGGTAAGATTTCATGTTAATCTCAAGAATTTAATATTGGAGCACATTTCAATCAAGTTCTGTTGGCTACCTTATCACAAATAGAAATTTTGTCATGACAGTTATGATTTTTGGTTATAAACAGCAGATCAAAATCTTCAGTGCTGAAGTAAAAGTCCTGAATCTTGATAGAAGCACTCTAACCACATAGTTCTTAAATCTGGGGCAACGTTACTGATTTTAGTGTTGAAAATTAACTGTTAACGCCAAATCTATTATCTAAATAGGAGCAAAGCTCTGCTGTGACAGTTCAATCCTTTTAAGTGTGCAACTTCAGTACACCGCTTTAAGGAGAAATATCTAAATTTGTTAGGTTTAAGCTACAAGAAGTAATACAGCAAAGAACAAGGAGAATGCCGTTAGTAAAATGCTTTCCCTGCATTAATTGCATTCTAAGCAAATAAGGTTGTGCATTGCTATAAGAAATGCAATAATGTAAAAATAAGTTTAAATTGAAAGCAAAAATTGTTTGGAAAAAATAAAAGATATTTGATTCTTTACATATTCTGATGGAAAATTAAAGCAACAAATTATTTCATTCTTGCTCTCTGGTGAGACAATGTTCATTATGAAGCAGGTTAAAATCCTGTCAGCTTGCAATTTATCACTTGACGCGTGGGCTGATATTTTCCAATGGAGGTTTCAGCCAAGATGAAAGAAATTATTAAGATCTTGCTCTATTTCAATTTGATATTTGCAGCTTGCCTAGTGGAACTGCACTGTTTCAGTACTGTGGTGGTTTTTAGAATTCTTTTAAGATGTATTGGCATATGACTTGGAAGTTATTTTGTTTCAAAATATATTATATATTTGAGATTTAAATACTCTTTCACGATTAAAGTGAAAATGTCCATCTTCTAGCTTCTAATTAAGTGACTTTCTTATATGAAATTACTGTTCAGATTTAGTATTAAGCATATTTTCAAAATTAACTGCATTTATTTGTCTTTTGCCTATTTGTACTGTAGAAAAATGTGCCTCTCCTTCACGGTAAATCCCACATCCAAACAAACAAAACCTTTACACTGTGATACAGTCTAATCTGTCCATTAATGTCACATACACTAGATTAATTTTTTTATTCCACTTCTTTGTCTGAAGACAGACTTTAGGAACTACCAGAGAGGACAGCAAGATTTGATTCTTATGCAGATGGGAAGCAGTATCCAAAATCAGGGCTGCTCCATCCCAGATCCCATGGCAGCCAGCCTCCCACTGTTTCAGAGGATGGGCTTGATGAAGTCCACATGAGACCCAGCACCAGACCTCAAGCGCTCCCAGTGTGATGGTGCCACATGAGCAAGGAGGTCTCCCTGGCAGCTCGGTCCTGAACAACACCCAGGTCCAAAGCTGCTTCTGGCCATGAGACTAGGCATGATGGGAAGCTCTGAATGAGACCAGTGTCCCCTGGCAAGGTACTCCCAATGCATATGTGTGTGCCTGTCCTCTGGTGCAAGTGATGTTTTGGAAGACTCTTCAGTTGTAGCGTGCTGATTTTGTTGTTTGATTTTGGGATTTGCGCTGAGTCTGAAAGACTCAACGCTTTTCACAATCATGTCTTTAACTTCTAACATCATGTGTTTCTAACCTAATACATCTGTACTCCTACTCCTCACTTTATTTCGCTGGATCTTCTTTACACCTGCGTCCATCAGACAGTCCTAATCTTTGTTATTGCAATATCTTCTTCATGATCTGAAACCAGGATTTTCTTTAAAAAGATATCTTCATAAGTATGCATTTTTTTTGGCCTTTCCTTTGCAAATTTTGTAAGATTTAGAAAGGATGCTAATAAGCCTTTAACTGCGTTCCAAAGATTAATGTTAAAAAACCTAATGTTCAAACTCTATTGCTCTCCAATTTTCTGACATAAATCGTGACAGAATTCATAATTATTTTCCTCTTTTTTTAATTAATGTACATCTTTTTATAGACTAATGGTGTTTGGTACCCCAAATTACATAAAGATATTAATAAAAAAACCCCCAAACTAATAAAACAAAAAAACCCCAAAAACTATGTTAGAAATTGGGAAAAAGTCTACATAGTAAGATGAATGATAAAAAAGTGTCACAAACTAACATCTTCAAGAGTGAAAATTATTCTTTTTTAATGTTGTCCTATCAATTCAACATAAAGTAGAACTACACAAATTTTCATGTCAGCAATTTACAGTTTGTTCAAAGGAACCTGGATATATCTTTCTGCTTCTCTGAAAAATTAAGTTTCACAGAGTAAAAAGGTCTGCTTTTCCTAAGAGTTTGACATGTTTACAATGTAGACTACATAAACATGAGAAACGGGCTGAAACAAAAGCCTTCACTGTGAATAGTCCCAAAGGTATAAAAACAATATCTTTTTGTTTGAATCTAATGTCAGACCTGTAATTTTCTAGTGAAGATCAACTAAAACCTTGACCTTTGGGGAAACTGGGTTCAGAGAGTATTCTTTTTTTATTCAACACCATCAACAAACACATCACATAAATAAATATTGTTCCGCGCAAAGGGAGTCTTGATTGCTAACCCTTTGCGTTGCTTTTGTTACCCCTTCTATACAGATATTTGTTTCTTTACTTAAAAGAATATTAAAAAGCCATCTTAAAGGTGTTGCCTGTGTTGTTTAATAGAATAATTTTTAAAGGACTTCTTTGTGGTCGCCTTGTTACATCTTTACAAAATATATGCTAACCAGGAAAATCACCAATACCTCATCTGCACTTTAATAACTTTTTTTCTTTTTCTGATCATTATTTCATATTCATCCTTATATATGGAACACCTTTTACATCCTATCTCTATTTGCATAACTATATCATCATAATATTACTTGTGTGATAAATTGTTTATCCTTTTATGCGGGTTTGTTGGCTGTATATGCTTTCTTTGTATGCCTTTGTACTTTCAAGCTTAATCTGATCCAGGAAGTAAAGTCAGCAAAATTACCATACGCAAAGCTATTCTAACAATATCTCTGGCCTAGATGGAATAAGGAAATGCTGGAAAAAATCGAAGAGAGTCAATAGCTGACTCTTAGACTGGTTGGATTAACACTAGAAACAACCTTTTTAACCATTTGGATGTCACCTAACATAGAAGTATAAGAAGCATAGTACTTTAACCTCTTAAAAGTTCATATGAATATTTTCGTTGATTTTATTTCACATGAAATTGCAGTAGCATCTTTAAATTATGGGGGGGTTGCTTAAGCTGACCTGTGTCCATTAGAATTTTCCCAGGAATTCATTCTATGTACTTTTTTTTCTTTTTTTTTTTTTATTTAAACATTAAAAATTACTGGAAGGTATTTTAAATAAAATATTAAAACATTAAAATGATAACTATATGTGATGGGTTGGCCCTTGGCTGGGGGCCAAACCACACACACCCACTCACACAGTCCCTGCCCCCACCCAATGATAGGGGAGAGAATTAAAGAGGTAAATGGCAAAGAGGACTCGTGGGTTGAG
>WKFP01014112.1:180846-233788 GCA_011057875.1 Pterocles orientalis
AACGTTCTTCTCTTATCAATTCTCTCCTGAGCAGGAATCCAAAACATAGCTTCTTCTAGCTATTTATGAAGAGAAGGGAAAAGGAAAAAAAAAATTAACTCTGCTCTGCTTAACCCACGACACTATACTACCGAATAGTTTTGATTTTAAAATAGTTAGTATGTAAATTACAAACATAATTTTAAGAATCATATTAATTCAGTGAGGAAGATTAAATCGTCTGTACAAATATTATGTCCAAAAGAAAATAATCAAAACATCTCTGATTTTATATATCAAACATACAGCATAATTTGCAAACTATTTACAAGACAATAATTACAAAAATTACTCTATAAATAACTCAGGTACTCAATTTTTTAATAAAAAAGTTTTGTGAAGGTTTTCGCTGAAAAGAGACAAAACTTACTGGTTGCTGTAAAAAAAAAGTTTGCCTGTTTTCAATGAATGCAAAGCAGTAACATTGTTTGTCATGTTTTTCATTAAAATATTAAGATGAGTTCTGATACAGGATCATAAATCATCCCTAACTCATCTGAAAGGATAAGTAACCTTATGAACTTAATGAAAGTGGCTGAATTCCAAATTTACAACCACCCACAAATCCATGTTTCTTTTTATTTTGGTTCATACTGTAATCACATCCATCTTTTAACAGATATCAAATGGGTTATGTTGCATCATGCCCTTGAAACTGCACCACTTAGAAGCAAGAGAGAAATGCAATATCTCATCTGTAGAAGACCACCCAATCCTTTTGAAGTAAAGGGAAATTTTTCGTATGGCAGATATATTTCTGGAAACTGACTGTGACTGTGATAGGATGTGAATATGTCGACACAGTTCAGCTTTGTCATACGTCGTATTTGATCTGAACAATACTCATTTGGAACCATGTATTACACTGTTATATAAAACCCCAAAGCTCACTAATTATAATTACCCACATTATATAAAGAAAAATACACCAAATGTATGTAGTATCTTTTGTCTCCTTGGTTTTCAATGACAAAAGAAAAAAGCTATAAATGCTTCAAACATGCAAACATAAATAATTTCTTTAACATAGCCTTTCTCCTGAGCTGCAGTATTTAGACTTAATGAAATTTTTGTCAGGACCACAGATGATATGCAAAACTTTCTTCTGCTTTTGTTTTTGTTTGCTTTGTTGTTTTGGGGTTTTTTTTTGGGGGGTGGGGATTGCTGGGGTTTTTTCCAGGGGGATATTATTCCTCTGTGACTAGCAAGCACTAGAAATAGAAATAAAATCCACATAAAATGGCTCAGTTTCATTTAAACCGTCACACAATTGCATTTATTATTCCAGCTGGCTTGGAGAAAGAATGTTCTCTTTGTTAATGAGACCAGCACAACTCATCCCATTACACCAGTTCTAATCTCATAAATCAAATATTTTCACATTTCTCCTTTGTTTTTCCAAATAGATTTCTTCTCATGGCCATAAACTCTAATGTGGAATAAGTGTTGCATCTAGACACTTTAAGAAGCAAAAATGAATGGAAGGCCTGTCTAATTCCACACAGCAGAGAAGGCTAGTTCAAAAAGGCAGGGAGGATGTAAGGTGCTTTCTCCCATTCGTGCTTGAGTATAACTCTCATTGATGTTACCATGTTGCCGTGTTGTTAAAATGCTTCCTCCGATAACTTTTAGCAGGCTTCATTCGTGTATCTCTAAATGCTGGAAAAATAGCAGGTTTGCTAGTGTTGGTGGAGAAAGCGTATCACAAACCTAGCTTAAAAATCGTTAGAATATTCACCCAATATTTTAACTAAGGACAGGGAAATGCAGAGTGATGGTATGATTTCTTAAAGGCAGTAGGATAAGCTAGAAGTTATCACTAAATCATGAATTCTTGAACTTCAGCAACATTCTCAGTGCATGAAGTCAAACTGCTTTCTCTAATCAGAGCATGCTTATGAAGAAAACCATTTCCACTGTGAGACCTCTGGCTTAACACACAAGAAAATTTGGTTGCTGCATCTTCTCAACTTGTCTCTGCAGGCTACCAGTTAGGTTTTCTTTCTTTACACAAATAAAGGACTGCAAACACTTCAGTTATACATTCTGCCTTTCAAAAAGTCAGAAGACACAGAAAAGCTCTATTACAGCTGTATAAGCTGCAATTATGCACTAAGCAAAAACAACTGCAGAAACTGCAGAAGAATGCTGGTGCTGCCACAGGAGAACAAGAGCATCAAGCAAGGAGTCAGCATATGCAGCTTGGGATGAGGCTGAGCACCCTGAAAGGTGGACAGGAAGCTTGACAGTGACAGCAATAACTAGACACTGAGTGAAGAAGGACCATGGTGGGTCAATGTTTCTTCAGAGAACTTGTGTGAGAAAGAGGTTTACAATGGGGTTTTGAAGGATCATTTGGCTTGAATCAGCTTGGCCAGCAAGTAGGAGATCACCCTACTTTTATGGTTGTCTATGCTGTAAATTACTCAGCTCCTCTTGGAGCAACATATACTCCAGCAGCATCTCCAGTGACCTAACCCACTGTGTTCAGTCTTCACCTGGTTGGTAGGAATGCGTGGCTGAAATCCTTTGCTGGAAGAAGAGACCAGTGTGACAGAGAGAGGTAAACTGCAAGCTGTTTGATGTTGGCAGATTTATTGCTTTTTAAGACATTTTTACTCAATGCACGTAGGCAACAACTGTGAAGGCTCTTACTGTATCAATAATGTCATTATTTAAACACAAGACGCTACATTTGGCACTGTCTGTTCATGTAAGTACAGGGTGCCCTTTCTCTGGAGTTTCTTTGGCTCGTCACAGCCAAGTCCTGCTGCATGAAGTACCATTGTACTGTTAGTACAAAAGTACCTGCTTTACCACAGGCACTGCTGAAGCAGAACTGCAATCTGAGAAACAGTTATCTTTAACTGCCTTTTGATAACTGCCTCCTGTTTGAAAAGGCTTCTAATAATAACATAATTTAATATAAACAAATGCACAAACAGAATGAAAAAATACCTTCACCAGATGCTGCAATACAGGGTAGGTTACATTAAATAGATATAGCAATTACTATGATTATCAGGTAATGCTACATTGGATGGATAGTAAAGACCTATAGTAAGCCACCAGAAATATCCAGTATGACTTAAATGTTTCCAGAAGTCTGAATATCACCTATAAAGGCATCTTTTTCTAAAGCAGATGTATTGTTTACCTTTCATAAAGAAGATTGATTAAGCAATATGTGCCATATTATTTCAGTTGCAAGAAGCCAAAGGTGCAAGCTTTGGAGTTGGTGACTAAGGCAGATAAAAGTATAATTCAGGAGAACACAGAGGAATTGTATTTCCTCTTTAGAGACTCCCTTGTTGAATCATGCAGAAACTATTGATTACATTTTAAAGATGGATTTTTTTCAAATACATACCAGTGACTTCATCTGTCTAGAGCTGTCTGAACTTCAAATAGATTTGGGAAATACAGTAGATAAAAGGAATTTATGAGAAATAAATTATGTCACAAAAATGGCAGAAGTCTTTCCCCAAAAGAAGGATCTTTGAATACAAAGAGTAACCTTTTTCCTGCTTATTGATAATCAGGAAGTTGAGACATAAACACATGTATCAATAAATAATTTAAAGGAGAGTTTTAAAACAATAATTTTCAAATTATGCATAGGAATCTGATGGTTCTTTCATATTATTATGAAATTGTTTTACCTTCATATTTGAATGTTTGTTATTAGAGTTTGACAATTCAAATTTTTCTGTCCTGAATGCGGTCACATCTGCAAAAACTTGATATGCAACTCCCTTACTCTCTCTGATGACATTCACAGAAAGCCATGAAGAATCTTGAGGAACTACAGGCATCTTGTGCAGTGTTTATTGCTTGTGATTAGGGAAAACTCCATCAGTATATCACATTGAGCCGACAGCTTGGAGGCATGGAAGATATCCCGGGCAGCTGTGTACCCAAGTCCCTGCTTTAAGTCAAGCAAAACAGTGATCAGAAAACACTGTCCCAGGTGACAGCTTTCTTACTGAGCCCCGGGAAAGCAGCAGGATGTAGTCAGCCTCGTATGTCCTTTCTGTGAGGTCTGATGCTTGTGCTTGAACCTTGCTCCAGAGGGAGGTGGGGACGCCAGAGTTCAGTTGCCAGATGCTTGGCTGACAAGCAGTGCCAGGAACCTGTGTGGTTGCAGTCCTTCCCATGGACACAAGAGTAAGCTGTGGTTTGTTCTTCTAGCAGAAAAGTGGGTGCTTCTAACCCTCTCCAAAGGATTGGCGGAAAATTAATTCAGAGCTCAGTATGTACAGTGGCAATAAAGTTGCTGAGAGTGTGTGTTTTCATCTCTCACTAATAAGGTTAAAATTAAAAGGGTTTCTGTTAATTAAAGAATGAGGTGAGAACACTGAAAACACCACAGGATTTAAATGAAACATAATTTAATTTACTTTAGAGTGTGAAGGAGTTTCTTTAAATACACAGTAATGTGGGGATGAAGATTTCATCTTTCAGCACCATGTAAGAATGAATTTCTTGAGGTTACTGTAAAGGAAAATATCTATAAACCATTCTATGCTAGCTTGATTGGGTTTTATGTTACTACAAGTCCATCATCAGAGCTATTTGTAACAGGAATTTGTTTCTTCAACATTATGGTAGGCTGCCTGGTTGGGTGGTGGAGATAGAGAAGGGGATGAAATGCACAGCACGTGACATGAGGGAAAAAGAGCTGTTGTTCTGTGCAGGTGGGGTTCTCCAGGGATTTTCCACCTGCCAAACACTCCCTAAATTACCTACTCATCCTTGGGATGTTCAGACAGAGACAGAGGCTGTGTAAGAAGAGTAACAGTGACGTTCTTCTGGTTCTTTGCCAACTTGATGTGTCCATGGTAGCGGTTCTCCTTTTTATTTGACATGGTTGACTTACGACGTCTTGGTCATGGCTTGTTTGTCCAGCCAGGCTCTTCATTCTGGCAGATGTGCTTTCAAGTGCCATCTACCTCTGTAAGGTACCTTTAAATCTGCTTTTGTGGTATTACGAAAAAAGTTAACTCTGTCTCAGCTGAACCCAGGACATAGGTGGGGAAGGAAACTGACAGGCAAAATTGCCCTGTCGTTGAAAAAAAGAGATACATCTATGCTCTGTGAGAGGCAGTACTTCAGATACCTTTTCACTGGCAGGTTTAAAATGCAATATTTGTCCTTTGCCTCTGTCAGCCTGGTTCAGCTGTATTTCAATACCATTTAGGAAAAAGGGAAAAAGTGTCAGTCTTGCCTTCCAGTACCTTTAACAGGTAATCTGCTAAATTTCTGAAATGGACATAAAATGAGTAGATCACACATATATTTGTCCAACAAATCTACCAGCTGTTATCAAACTACTTGATGGGAAATGTAAGGGATGAAAAATTTCCATAACTCATCTGTGCCAGGAAGGTTTCTTTGTAGCATCACTCGAGCATAAATGTTGAGTCCAAGATGCCTTCTGACACCACATTGCTACTGAGGTGTGTGCTGCATCTCAGTGAAGCATGTGAGAATAGTGCCACATAGCTCAGGCTTGCCCCAAAAACCTGGAATTTCTAAGACATCTTTGGGTCCCCAAAGTTGTTTGCTGACAGTCTACCTAGCCCTTTGGACAAACAGCAAGATTGAAAGGGGACCTGTGGAAGTTTTGCTTTGGTCCACTAGGTCTGGAAGTAGTTCTGGGAAGCATAAGCGTTGGGGTTGTACATTTGATTCCCTACCCTGGGCATTTCAGGTTGTTTAATTCAACATTCTGCTGGAAACATTTTAAAAAGCCCTCATTCTGTTTCAGACAATATTTTTTATTTTTTTTCTTTATTTTCAGCTGTTCTTGTCCCCAAGGTTGCAAGCTGTGAGTAAAAAGATCTGTCATTTCCTAAATTAAAATTTATCCCTCTGCATTATATGGGAGTAATGTAGGATGTAAGAAGTAGTGGCGCTTTATGATGTATTTTCTTCCATTTCCTTCACTGAAAGTTCAAGGACTGCATTTTGATACTTCCTTGATGTTTTTACCTCAGAAGTTGGCATGTTAGGGTTATGAAACTAGAAAAGCTCTACTCGGATCAAAAGAGGTGGAAAATAAGTACATTAAGTGTATAAAATCCTCCCCTTCCACATATATATGTTTTATGTGAGTACAGCATCAGTGAATTACAGCACAAACTCAATGTAATTTACACAGCTCACATAAGATCTCTCTCCCTGCTTCTACCTCTTCCTTCCTAGCATAAAATAAAATAAATAAAATAAAATAAAATAAAATGTTCTCTATACATTTCTCAATAAATGCAGTTCTGATATCTTTCTTATCAAATCCGTCTGACACTTCCTTTTCAACCCTGACATGCCATTAAGTTGATGTGTAAAAATTTTTAAAAGCCCCACAAACCAACTTAATTTATACATTTTTTAATGGTATAAGGTAAAAATGACTTTTAAAAATTGAGACCTTCTTATCATGTGTTTTAAAATACGTATTGTTAAGGGGTACAACGTGTCATATTTTAATCTGTCATAGTGACTGTTTCACTCATTATTTGCCATCTCTGGTGCTAGAAATATTTAGCCACTGTAACCATGAAAATTCAACATTCATCCTTGTGCCTGAGGACATCTTTATTTTAAAACAAGAACAACATTGTGCTTCATTTTTGCAATGTTTACATTGAACTAGTTATTGTTAAATTTGCAGCCTCCATAATAATTCTGCTACACCGGCAATTTAATAATTTCTTGGTTTCTTTCTAACAATGTCTACTTCTGCATTCAAAAAGTCATACTTAATAGTCCCTAAAAAAATCCAATATTAATGAGTACAGTAAACCAACTAAAAAAAAATCCACAAATTTTTTTTATGAGAAAATAGTCGAAGTTATGAAACACAACCACAAATTACCTTTGCTCCTTCTTTCTGTTCAAGAAATTGTATGAGACACAGAGACAGCTTTGGAGTGCATTTGAAAACCTTTGAGCTTGTGTGCTGTTTGGTAAGATGTTGGAAACGGCAGAAGTCATAATTTCCTACAGATGCATCTGGGACACATTATGTCATTGTAGTGCTGACTTACGAACAAGTAAGCGTGGCAGCCTTGAGTGAAGACTTAGGGATACAAGAAACTCTCACTTAGGCTGGATGGCATTACTCCTCTTGGTGTAAACAAAAACATCAGAATCCATCCATCCACAAAATGAAGCTAGCTTTGTCTGCATCTAGAAACAAATAAGATATACAGAATGTTTTTAAAATCCTGGTGTAATGCAGTAATTATAACAATTAAGGAACCTCATTTTGTTTAAATGATGGTTCCCAAATCTCTTCAGGGGCATTTCCAGATGCAAGTGTATTGTAGCAAACATAACTAGAAGCCACAAAACTTGGATTGCTTAAACAATTATAGTAGCTTCAGCAAACTGAAAACAATTCTTTTACAACAATCACAACAGAAAATGCTCTAAAACACAAAACTGCATTTGTATAGCATTAGGGAGCATAAGGGGTGGAAATCTCCCACACTTTGCCTTAGGATCTTTCACAGTATTTACCAGAGTGATTTTTCACTGGGAAGTCTTCTACATACAGCTAGGTTACATTCACAGACTTCCCTCAAGAGAGGAAAAACGCACAATGGTCATAAAATGTCTATTGTCCCATAAATGGGAATATAATACATACCATCTACTCTTCAATCACAGTGACAAAACATATAGTCGCTTGGTAATAATCAATATTACTATGATGACAACAGTTACGAAGTATTATGTTCTTCACCTCTGTTTCTTTTCCAAGCATGTGGCAGAAGTAGCTTGATTAGTTTCTTGGTTAATTTCTTATTTGTTTGTGCTTGTGTTCATAAGTGAGTGGGTGTGTTAGAAATTTGTTGAGATAAGACAAATTTAGAAAAATTACTTTTGCTTTTAATCATCTAGTTCAATTATTATTTTCAACTCTTTCAAGGGTAATCCTTGCAGTGAAGAGCCAGTCTGTGTGAAATTTCCTGAGGTTCCCCTTAAGTGAAATTTTCATCTGCTACAGCATAAACTGAGGAGAAGCAAAAGTCATAAGACAGGTGCTCTCCATCTGTGGAGAAGCTGATTGCTCTCTGACTGATTACTCCCTAACCCTTTTGAGAGAGTCATGGGATAAACACAAATAGGGTAGAATATTCTCCAAACCTTTCAGAAGGTGCTATCAGTCTTGGACTAAAGTTTCAGGAGAAACAGACTGCTGCCACTGTATACTAGTGGACTTGGAATGAAGTTGTGTCTCAAGCAACCAAGGAGGTTTCCTTCCTCAATACTGCTTTATTTTGCTCTATGCCTTTCAACTGAGCAATTTTTTCAACTTCTCTGGTTTACTTAAATCGACATTAGAACAAGTCTGGTTCATTTTAGTGGAACAGGAGGTTATAATTTTGATTACAACATTGGATGAATAACTCAAAAAAGAACACCCCGAAATGTACAGCCTATACTGTTTCTCACCTGAGGAAGACTTTAGGTACTCAAAAGAGTATTCTGTTTTTCTGAACTAAATTAGTTTGTCTAATCAGAAAAACAATAATTGTCTGCACACCTTGCCTGCAATGGTCTTGTTCTAGCTGTCATTCAACGATTCATTTAGGCTCTTTCTTCATTGCCATAACTAATCCAATAGTTTAGGTAGCTGCCCATAAAGAGGATATTGTGAGTCCTCTTTGCTCTGGTTTCTTAGACGGCTAATGCAACAGAACCACTGCAGCATATTTTGAGAATACCTTTTTTTGTTTTCCTGGTACAACCTTCTTTTTACCTGAACCAACAAATTCTGTGCTTTTGCTTAGCCCTGGGTATGCATGCTAAGCATGGGGTCGGGTACCACTGACAGATCTTTTGAAAGAGATGATAGTGGGATATGTAAATTTTTCACAATAGGGTGACTGAACTCCTCTTTCATTAGATTCCTCTCTTCACACAATATGATTTGCATTTTTGCATTTTCATATGTTTGTAAAAGGAGAGCATTTTAAGTCATAGGAACTACCACCTTTCTGACAGCCTCACAATGTATGCTACATAGCTGTTCTTTCATAAACATCACAAATAGAATATTAGTAATAGAGCTGTCTGAGCTGGCATTTAAAGTCTCCTGCTGCCCACTCTTTTTGGACAAGTTGGGGTTTGGGCCATCACAGCAGGTCACATGGGTGACTTTGAAAGTCGTTGAAATAATCTGGAACTGAATTTGGTTTCTAAGGCAGAGCCTGTCTGCAGACAGAGGAGCTCAGGTATTCACAGCAATAGGATGCTAAGCCGACAGGTTGCTATGTCTCAGTGCACCTGGAATTTTTCCAAAGCATATGGCTTTATTCGCAGGCATAATGAGCTGCAGTAATCAGCCATGAAGATTATGAATGTGCGGATCTCCATGAGCAGTTGCTGTAGGCACAATTGGATCTGAAATGGTGGAGTCACGTGGCCAGTTGTAGGTGAAAGAGAATGGATTTAGTGTTAAAAGTTCAGTAAGATTTCACTGATTGAACAGAATTAGCCGTCTAACACTAGGTGATGTTGATGTCTGGGAAAGTTACAGATCAGGGGACTGCTACCCACTGGCTTTTTCCCTCCAACATTTACATTTGGCCAGCTACATCTCACAGCCAATTTTCTATAGATAGGTATGTTACTGATCATACGTGTTGGAGAGAAGCACAGGAAAGGATGTTGTCCTCTGAGATTTGCTTTGTCTTGTTGTTCTCTGTTTGCGGTATCATTAGAAGCACTCCTAAAGTCTCTCTGAATTTGTGGCACTACTTAAATGCAGCCTTTAACTGAAGATAGAATCAGAAATGAAAAATGCTTGCAAAAAATCCACAACCAGTGAAGGGTTTTCCTCTGGGGGAATCTCAAGCCATTGTGTGTTATATAAGTCTCCACAGCCAATTATAGGCATTTGCTCAGCTGCTTCTCTCTGAAATTGTCAGGTTTCTAATGTAATATCTAAATCTGTTCCTGCTTGACTCCCACAGCTGGTTTTGATAAGGCTCCTATAAAAAGGAAGTTTCAGTTAGCACTGATCCAAACATATTCTGGACTTATATTTTCACGGCTGCTCAACAAATAGTACTTTTTGTTCATAAGGGTGCACGTGACTCTAAAACGTAACACATCCAGAACTATGAGTCATTAACACAAGCACCGTACTTCGTTGCAGAGGTCATGCTCTGCCAAAACCAGAGGAATTAGCTAGCCAGATTGAATTAATGGTTGAAACACACTAATTTATGCTACATAAATGTTATTGTGGCCCTGTGGGCAAGTACTTAGGTCATATGCTTTATGAACTATTTGCACCAAGAGGGCTTTCCAGCCATAAATCAGCTCCAAAGTGCACCTTTGCAAAGTGTTCATGGCTCTGTCTTGTGCTCCCCCCTGCCTGGGCTGACTCCATCTCTTAGCTCAGCAATGACTCGTCATTCTGCACGTGCTTTACAAGATTTCCTGCAAAAGGACTGGATTGGTGGCCTGAGCAGAGGCAAGACTGGGTCTAGTTGAGAAGTCAAGACCTGGCTGCTCATGATGCTTGTGGGCAGCTGTGTGGCCTGTGGCTCCAGTCAAACGGCAGCAGGCAGGACTGCAGCTCAGTGCAGCTGTGTGGTAAATGGAAACCTTGATATCTCAAGCACACACACAGCCCAGCCCTTGACAAGGCTTTTTCTCTTCTGGGGGAGGAGGGGAATTGGATACACTTTTGGCCAGATTATTTCAGAGTGAAAAAAAGTAGAAGTAAGTGTTTTCTGGCTGCAGATTGTGGTAATCGAGGACACATGCCAAAAAAGAATTATGCATAAACGATAGTTTTTAATCTTGTTTTTATGTGTTTGGATGTGTCTCTGACAAAAATCTGACAGGGCCTCATTGTTGGATCTTTTTAATCATGAAGCAACTGACTGAACCCAGCAAAATTATTTCATAAATAATGAAATAATTGGGGGCAGTTGGAAGTGTCTGCTGGTGTCAACAGCTGCATGTAACGCACTCTACTTTCCAGCAAGCCAAGTAAACACTACAGCACTGTGAGAAGAGAGTTAAAATCTATCTCCAGAGAGGAATGGTCTTTTTAAACAAGCATATTTCACTCAGAGCTCTAATTCCACTTGGTTTGTTTGATTTGGGTTGCGCCTGCCTTTGCACAAAGGGTCATTTGTTTTACTATTGTTCAGTTTTGTTCAGCTCAGCTAGCATTTCTGCTCCTTTGCACCGCAGCCACTGTGACGCTGAATCATACTGAACAGACACCTTCCCCTACAGAGTGCCACAATGCATGCCTCTTCTTGTTTCTAAATGTAATGCAGCCAGCATCCTTATTGGGTATCTCCAGTGCTGCTGTTCTCAAGGTCACAACAACTTCGTTTCAGACTCTAGACTGCAACTCGCTTTTACCCATGTTCCCTCATCTCTGGGCTTGTTGATTTAGGAATCCTGGACATCAGTCATTTGGTGTAAATGACACTTTTTCTTTATGTTGAATATTTCAACAGGATCACAAAAAGAATGTTTTTATAGCATTAAATATTCATAAAATCATGCTAAAATAGTTAAGGGGGTTTGAAACTGATAAAGCTTTGAACGCATGAATATTTAATATTTGAATAACTGTTCATGGGACTTTTTTTTTGTTGTTTTTAATGAACCTCGTGCTGTTACCATACATTTGTTTTTTGAATGGGGAAACTATTATTCTTTTAAGTGTTTCCTATTATAAATGAAAATGTTTAGTCTACTTAACAGCTATTTGGTTTCACTTAGCTTATGAAAAGAAAAAAAATCTGGTCAGACAATTGCCAGCCCTGCGTGTATGAGTAATCTCCATTCATCCTGCTCCTGGAACACTCCTGTGTTGACTAGTTTTACTGCAGGATCCATTTTACCGTTAGAAGGATTGCAAGATGGCTATTAAAACTCCTAGAGTGTAATTTTTCTGCATAAATAGCTTTTTCTAGAAAGCAAATAAATTATTGTCTGAAGTGAGGTTGATTTTCAGCAATAATGAATCCATATGTTTCCCACTAAACCTGTCTTCAGAAAACTCATGGCAGAAAGAAAAGTCATTAGCAGTGACAAAAGAAATTCTTGTGTGACTTACATGAGTTTTTCTTTTGTTTTTCTTTTAGATGTATCTCCATTCTCATTGTGAAACCAGAACCACAGCATGTAGTGTTGGGTGGCAGTGGTTATGTGTTTCCTAAGCAACTGTTTAATCAATAGAAGTGGTAGACTAGATATTTACTACATTTCATTAATTGGGTTAAGGAAATGGGGATATTTATGACAATTATTTGGAAAGCTGTGTAAAAAGATAGCCAGACAAACAAACCTCCATAATCCACTTATACTTCACAGATGCCAAAGGGCTGAACAAGCCTATTAAACAAGCTACATGCCTGTCTGTTTGGAGGAGCTGTTAAATCACGAATCTCTCTGCACAGCACCTGAGGCAGTCAGTTAATAAAGATCTTTTGTAGCAGATTTCTGTTCTATTAAGGATGGACATAAAGCAGAATAATTTAAAATGTGTCAATAACTCAAGGCAAAACTGCTTAATGCAAGAGCATCATCTTAGCTTGTAGTCAAGCTTACACAGTGGTAACTAGTAGGTGGAATGCTACTCATAGGAACAGAAATAATTTTTTGGATAAATAATGTGAGAGTTTTTTAGTAAAAATATCCCATAGTGCTTTATTATTGTGTTGTCTGGAAGCCAGATTTGAGCTTTAAAAATGAAAATGAACTTATTTTTTTGTCAGCTTTTCCTAGGAGAGTCTGAAAACTTGGCTGCCCTTTCAGATGGATGAATCTATAAAGTGGAGACATTTTCAGATTTAGTTATTGGATAGGAATGTATCATTCTTCACCCCTGGGAATACATGCTTTGGAGGTGCTCCATGCACTGCGGCATGCTAACCGGTGTAGGTTGTGAAGGTGGTTTAGCACAGCAGCTCCATGGAGGCACACTGACTTGCTACATGCTGCATCTCATTGACCATGCTGCAGAGCCACTAACCATGTGCACAGCCCTGAAATGCATGCTCCTGCTTGAAGAGTAGATAGACATGGTCTGCTCTACCATATTTTTCTGAGGGCGTGTTCCCGTGGATTTGTGGACAACAGGTGCCAATTCAGGAAAAGCTCTCCTGTTTCAGCTCTGTTGCATCCTTGGTCCTTGGCAGGGGTTTCACCAAAGCCATGCTGCTGAGCAGGGGGCTAAGCATCGCTCCCACTTGGGACCAGAAGGTAAGCACCAGTGAGAGTATCCAGTGTGGATCAGGCTTGGAGAGTGCCTTTCTGAACAGTAAATGGAGACAGAGGAGGAAAAACATAAATATATTTGTCACTCAACACATAAGTTTTACTGATTATCTCCAGGGGGTGAGATCAGCTAGTCTAACTTTATGTTCCCCTTTTCAGAATTAGTGTTTTCTGCTCCTGGGTATGTCTGGGACATGGCACAGCATTGTCTTCCATAGTATTTGCTCTGTGTTCTTACCGTTGCTTTTCATGTATCTTGCTTCAATGAAGAGAGAAAAAGCAGGCCAAGGTATGGCTTAAAAAGAGGCAAAAAAAAAAACCCAGGAGGCCTATATTAATGGTTATACTTGAATTGTATAGAGACACAATAGAGGCTTTAATTAAATTCACTATATTTAGTAAATTTTTGGCAGTTTTGATTGATTTATTATGTGTTACATCTGGTCTTGATTTACTGTATTACATTTATACTACTGTTTTGTTTTTGTTGCTTACGTGCTGCATATTAGTCATGAGTTATTGTGGTTTGCAGCTTTTGAGTTACACTGTGCAACACATTCACACTACAACTCGAAACCAGGTGTTTCAATATGAAAGCAAATCACTCCAAGATTTACACAAACCACTGGGTTAACAACCCATAGTGTTTGTCAAAATACATTTGCCTAGGTTAGAGATTTGTTTCTAAAGATTATGGTGTCTGCAGTGAACATTCAGGTAGGCATGTTTATAGTTTGTGATGGAGTAAGTCTTTTAATTATGTATCTTATCAATTAACTGTGTTTATGCTTTTTTAATGTACTTGCCCTGAATCCTATGCCAATATATTTAACACAAAACCAAGCCAAACCAAATGAAAAATCCTAACAATCCTGACTCTGTGGTCCATTCATTTTGATGCCATATTTTAGACTAGTGAAAGGGTTTTAAAATGAATGCCAATACACAGGAAAAAAGAGCTCTTTGGACTACCATTAAGTTTAACAAGGTGTTTCCTATGAAGCATGACATGGTTGTGATATAAAATACCTAAGATCTGAAGTGTCAGGAATTGTGTAGCTCCTTGAGAAATCAATGTACTTGTTTAGCTCAAAATGCTAGTAAATTATTACAGAGACCACTTAATAGAAAAATCATCTCAGCCACAGAAGCACTGAAGTGAGTATTCTGAACCTTCATAAATTTCAATACATTCATTGTGTCAAGTACATTCACAAGGTCACTGAGGGCAAAAGAGGTGTTGCAAATGTTTTTAATGTGCTCATCACATCACAGTATTGAAAATGTTCATAATTTCTCTGGAAGGGTACAGATGATAGCTAGAAAATAAAAAGAACATTTTAATACCTTAATTATTGTACCCATTTCTGGTGGTAATAGTGAATGTAGAATTTCTTCTTCCGCAGATGTGTATATATATTCATATTTTCTGGAGAACGTTGGTATGTTTCCATCACAAGTAACCATGCTTATTTTTATAAACTGCCCTGGATTTTCTGAGTTTCTGTGAAGCTGATTGAAATCTGATTTTGTTTGCACCAACCTAATAATAATGATTTAAGGATTATACTGATTTCAGTGGAGATTCCATCAATTTGCGTTTGCATCACAACCTAGTTCCTGCTGGTAAGATGACTTTTTATCTACCTGTTTTCTAAAATGGATACTTTTATTTTTTATATCTTTGGATTTCAGTACTGCTGCTATGCCTTGATCTTGTTTTTACTACTTTCTCTTCCCATTAAAACAAGGCCTCCTTTTTTTCCTTTGGTCCTGCAGTTTTGCAAGATGCAATCTTCAGTGCTAGGACAGGCGTGAGGCCATCCTACTCACTGACTCTCCTTCTTGCTCCTGCCACATGTCACTGCTGTGACATGTTGAGGCTTCTCCAGTTGTATTGGATGGCCATTAAAGTGACTTTGAATGGACAGCTGATAAAAACATCCTTAAATTAATATTTTACTCATCTGTATTTCAAAAGCTCATTTCCCTGGTACAGCTTGCTGCATGACACAGCCAAATGGAGCATGCTGTATCAAGGGGGTGATATGCAGACCTAGTGCTGCTAGGAGAGGTTATTTTGAGAAAGCTGTCCTAGCTTCCACTAAAATTATCTAAGAAGAAATGTATGAATGGCTGATGTCTAAAATAAAACTTTAAAAAAGGAAAAAATAATAATCCAGTAAATGTGGAACTTGGGTAAGTCTTGGGCACAGATACCTAATGTTTAGGTTATAGCAGCTAGGAACCCATGAACATCAGATGGGCCTAAAATATGGGTCATTTTTTAACCTCTGTGTAGGACCTTACTGGTCAGGAGAAAGATGGTAGAGAAATTAAGTCTCTACTTCTGGAGAGCAAGGTGATAACGCTGTTATGGAGAAGATGGATAGGCTGTGACTTTTTTTCTTGGTACTGATTTCTGAAGAGTTCTGATACTTTGTGTTTATTTTTAGTGAGATAAAAGGCAGTGAAAAAGTTTTGTAAGTCTCTGGGTACCCTACCTGGGTACCGAGGATCCCAGCTGGTGGATCTTCAGCCTACATGTATGTGATGTGTTGACCTTGGCTGGCCAGGAGGTGCCCACAAAACCCTCCTCATCAGGACAGGGGGAGCAAATACGATGGAAAAGCTTGTGATAACAGGGAGATCACTCACTGATTACCATCATGGTCAAAACAAACTTGACTTGGGGAAATTAATTTAATTTATTAACAATTAATAACAGGGTAAGAGAGTGAGAAATAAAACAAAACTAAAACTGGCTTCCCTCCACCTCCCCTCTTCTTCCCAGGCTCAACTTCACTCCAGACTCTTCTGCCTTCTTCACCCTAGTGGCACAGGGGGACAGGGAATGGGGACTGTGGTCTGTTCATAGCACTTCCTCTCTTCTACTTGTCTCCTCATGCTCCTCTCCTGCTCCAGCTTGGATCCTACAGCAGTCCTCCAAAAGCTGCTTCAGAGCGGGTCTCCTGTGGGTTGCAGGTCCTGCCAGAAAACCTGTTCCTGCATGGGCTCCTCTACACAGCCTGCAGTAGAGAAATTGGAACAAACGGTATCAGCTTTGGAAGACTGAGGTGTTGTTGATATGTGGATTTGAATCTGCAAATCCTCCTTTATGGAAAGCCAGCTGGAACAAATGGTGCAGTGCATCATAGCTTATTCTTCTTTTCTGGTTATGGTTTGTATCTCTATAACTTAAAATTGAGAAACACCAGGCCTTTTAGGTTATCCATGTTTCAGTTATCAAAGACATCAGAAAATAGCATTTTTTTCTTTGCATTGTCAGTGAAAGTGTGTTAAGATGTCTTTTTTTGGTAACTGAAGGAGACTCTTGGAAAATGCAGGATTAGAAAGGTAAACATTGGGAAGTATGCTTAGCTGGGAGGAAATACGAAGAGCTGGGAAGAAAGGAAAGCACTAGGAAGAAATCAGTTGGCACTGACTTACTTGGCTTTGTTACTCCTTTCAAAATCAGCAGTAATTCAGACACTGAATACTAATTTGAAATCCAATTTGTAGCTGTGAGAATAGAGGACAGTGTAACATACTTTACAACTTTTCTTATTTCCTTCCTCTCAAAGGCTCCGTGCTTTTGAAAATATGCCAATCCAGATGTGTAGTCAGTTGACCTAGCTAATGGCTTTTTATGAATTGTGAGATAAAGGCTTGGAATAGAGGACTAAAATAATTTATAGCTAAATCCCAGTAATATAGATTGGAAAGCAGTTTCTGTTTTTCAACCATGTGAAATTTGACTAATGTAGATAGTTTATAAGTTATATAAAGAAGGCTGCATCTTCTCACAGTCCCCTCTTCTTTCAGAGGGAAACAATGACAGTTATAAAAAAATGTGTTCCTTACTCAGACGTAACTTCTCATTCATTGACACTGAAGTTTTGGTATTTAAAATTAAAAGTTACATGTACTATTTCTAGGTTTTTATATGCAAATTAAAGACATTTAAAGGACATCTGGGCATTCTTCATTTTGTACCCACTCATTCACTACACATCATTCGGTGATTCATACTTCAGAAGTGCTAAACTATGATTTTCTAGAATGGATTCTCATTGAATTTCACTATTGTCAGGAAAATAGCTGCTTTACAGGTTTTGCAAACGTTCAGAACTTAACTGTTTGTAATCTCAAATGCAAGGAATAAAATTAAAGTAATTCAAGGGAGAAGACTCTCACTGCTTATAACTCGTGATTCTCCACTCCTTCTCCTAGTTTTAGCTTAAATCTATGGGCTGTCTTGATTTACTGTCGGGTACCTCTAAATTTTGGAGAAGATTGAAGCACATTACAGGAAATTTAGGTTCATGACTCTTTCTTTCAAAATGTTAGGCAGTTACTTTGCTGAGATGAAGTTCCTATGTATTGATGTTGACTTCTATTTCTCCCCCCATGCACAAATGGCAAGAGCTATGGTTAGGCATGCCAAAATAAATAACAAAAAAGCATGGGAAATAGGTGGCTTTTATTTTAATTTACAGAAGAGATTCACGTTCTCATTCAGAGAATTTACATAAGCTCCTACTAATTGTAGACTTATTCCAATGATATTGACTCAAGCTAAATTATTGGGAGATGTCCTTTGTAAATCACTTGGTATGTTATTTATTGACACATCAAGTTTATTTCCATTAGAGAAAACGGGTTTCCATGTTCGTCTTTCAACCATTTCAGCATTAGCATTAAAATTGACAAATTGCTTATATAGTGATATGGAGCTAAGGGTCTTTTGTGGTAAGGCACATGATTTATCCGAGGGCTTTGATCCAATGAACAGTGGTATTTAATTTGCAAAATGTTTTCTTGTTTTTTTGAATTCAAATGTTTTCTAGGTGTAATCTGATTTTGTGAGTTATTCTGTAGCACCACAATCTGATTTCTGGAATTTCTAAATGACTCTTCTAAAATATTCTAAAATTTCTTATTGTCAAAAAGTTTTATTTCCTTTTTTTTTAAGTCTAATTTCTTCCTTGCTATGAAATCACAGATCTAGTAACTAGAATAGGTCAAAAGCATACAGGGAAGATCTTAAACAAGCTTAAACAAGATTTTTATGCAAGGAGGAATTATAAACTTAACTTCCACTGACTTTCTTGAGGATTTATCTGCACTAGCCTTCTGATTTAAGGCCTGTATCTTCTATTTTCAATGTGATTTTTAAGGTGTAATGTATTGGGTTTTTATTTTGAAGTGCAAGTAACGCCTGCAGAATTGTTACAGCACTGCAAGAGTTTTTCTCCCACTCTGGGATGATTCCGTGTTAATCGCCTTGTTTAAAAGAGAAAGAAAAGCAAACATGGTGTTTCCTGGGAATAGACTAAGATTTGAATTACTGGAAATGAACTCGGGATTACACTGGTAGATAATAATCAGTTTGTTTTCACCTGACACCTTCCAGTATTGTAATTGGATACAGTAAACCTGATACAGTTTTAAACGAAAAAGGAAAATGTTTGATTGGCAAAGGCTTGGAACAGACATAGGAGGGAACTAAGTGTATTTGTCTTATTACACCTCATGAAGTAGCTGGATTCATCAGATGTGTCCAGATTGTATCTGTACTGTATGTCTTTTATGTTAAGTCTACATACATATTTAAGGACAGATAAATTAGCAAATTGCTTAGCCTTGATAACCTAATCTGAAGCCCTATGGAGTCAAGTTGTCTATTCCTACACACAGTGTGAAGTGTACGCCTACAGTTCTGGAGTATTATATTTTCTGTGCAATCTTGTATTTGGGCTGGCTTTGTTCACCTCTGATGAGAAACAGCTTATGTGAATAGTGCATATTTATGTATCAGTAGTTTTACCTGAATAACTATGAATACATCTGCAACAGTAATGGTGCACCTAAAAAAAGCAGGGCTAAACATAAATCACACCTCTGCTGCTGACACACTTTCTCCTCTTTCCTCCTTTGCTTTGTGAAATAACAGGATTGGGATCTGTACAATTGGATTGTAGTGCTTGCCCCATGATTCCACTTTCAGGGGCATGAAGTCACTCTGCACCTCTACATCCATTCTCAGGTACCCAGGGTATCTCTGCAGTCCTTTTGGTGCCAGAGCTTCTTCCTCTGCATGACATGTTGAATTCCACTCTTGTGTGTGCTTTTCGATACTGGAGTTTTGCTTCTCCATGGTTGTTCTCCCAGTGAGTGATGAAACACGCTACTGCAATGATGAAATTCTTTATAATTATTTTTTAATAAACATTCGGTTTTAGACGAGTTTCAGAGAGCCATTTATCTGAAAAAAAAAAAGATTAAAAAATGCTAACACTTGACTGTAAAATTCTGCAAAATGATAGAATTGCAATCCCAAAGCCTTTTTCTGCTTTTGCAGCACGAATGTAACTATGGTGACAGTTTCTTTCTTAGTAATATTAGTCTAGTGCTCCCTAAACTCTGAACAGCATATTAAATCAGATCTGACTAAATCAGGTTCCCTTGATAGAACAGAAGATAGCTTATACCTTTCTAATTTGTGACCTATGATTGTGCTCAGTTAAATGTGATATTAAGGTCAAGGTCTAACATAAAGTCACAGAGTACACCACAAATTCATTACTACATTTTAATTCATGTAGTGACACATCTGAGAACATGCTCCTCTACCTTTGACCCTCAGTTGTAAAGGAAATCCATCTGTACTTACTAGGTTATGCAAATCTCTAGAGAATAGATTGCCAGGATTGTTAAGGATATAGAAGGTCACAATAAGGAGACATCTGTATAAACACTCTACCATTAATATTCTCCTTCACAAAGAATATCAGAAAAAAATCAGTAAATAAGGACTACAGTCAACAATGCCTCATGACAACTTGCAGAACAGAGGACACATTGAGGGGTATTTATAATGTACATTCCACTTCATGTGTTTTGCTTAAATACAATTAATTGGACCAAATTGGGCACCTAAATTTCCTCTGCAGTTAACAGAGACAGGTACTGATAAGGCAGCGATCCACCACCAGAGATAGATGCTGAGAAGGCAGTACAAATACTGCCTTTGTTCTAACATACAATATATGTGAGCACAATAGAATAGGCGTTAAAATGCAAGAAAAAAGCTGAAGGAGAGAAGAAAGTACTAAAGTGTATCAACAATTAGAAATGATTTTATGATAAGATACCTGTTCCCAGACAGGACAATTCCTTTTGCATACACCCCATTTATTTGGCTCGTTATCTCTATGAGTTTTTTCATGGGTGAAAAAAGGAGAGAGTTTATTGCTTTGTTTGCTGTACTATTCACCTGGGACAAATGCTATATATTTGGTCATATCTTGTTCTTTAGCACTGTCAATCTTCACCGCCTGTCAATCTTCATCTTTGCAAAAAATAAAAAAACCAACCGCCACCCCACTATGCTGAATGTGACAGCATTGCAATGTCAGAGGACCAAGAGCCAGGTGATAGTTTATGATAGAAATAAATCTTTTATGAGAGCAAACTTGGGAGAATTGCATGCTTTTGTAGGAGATATATCTCTGCACAGCTATCACTGACAGTCTTCTCAAACGCATCAGTTTGATAAGGCAAGTTTTTTATTGTGTCTAATCATGTATTGAGTCACTGGGGGAGGAAAGAAAAGGTATATGATCTTTGTGTCTATATGATATGGGGTATATACGCATGTATTTATGTATCAATATAGAAGTGTGCATGCCTTCATATATATTTTAAAAGAATTAGATTAATTTGATGATCCTTAAACTGACTGCCACATTTTATGGTACAATTTTGATTGCTGCAAAGCATGCAAGAGTGCTTTGGCTTATTACATTCTGAAATGAGAGGAAATGCTCTCTGGAAAAATACTTTGATTTGAATGAGAGGACGTGGAGTCAAACTGTATATTTTGAAGTACAGTAAAATGTTGCATTTTTCATATCTTTGCAATATTTTAAGTATGTTGCATGTAACTAGGTTGCAGAATCATTTCCAGTTTTTGTCTGAATATTTATAAGAGTCCCACCCTTCCAGAAAGACACAGAAACAGAAAGCCACACATCCTACAGCCAGGCAAAACCTTTTGAAGGATTTTATTATGAGCTCTTCCTGTAACATTGGCCATCACATCCTGCCCTCTAAAGATCTCATTTTTACAGTTAAGCTATTCCAGCCCTGCCATGTTGCCACAATAAAAATATTTTATAAGAATTACACAAACCTCACAAATCTCTGGTTTTTATTTGTGGACAAAGCCAGGATGAAAATTCTGTTCCAAAGACATCCAATATCATAATATGCCTAGCAAACAGAGTTGCAATTCTAGTCTCGCCTCAGCTGTTTGTCTAACTATTGTGTGTTTCAAAAAGAATGGCACTTTTGCCATTCATTCACTAGCCTGACTACACATAAAGTTGTAATTACTAACCCTACCCAGTTTGCTTCTCTTTATAATGGCAATCACATAAGTTAAAATGAGTGCTGAAGCCAGTCAGTACCACAAAAGCACTGCACTGAGAAGAAAAATAATCTTTTTATTTCTTCTTCTAGCTCCTATAAAGTTTTATGCAATTTTATGCTAACCTTTCCCCTTCTTCTTACATTAGTGCTATATTTCCCGTTTCATACTGTAATGCTTATTTGATCAGCACAATTGCTGTATGGTGTAGTTAGTTATGCCTTTACCACAGATCCATGGCAAGGGTCAGCATGCAGTCATGGAACCCAAAGGGCAGACTGAGTGTGACAGTCTTTTTGTAGTAAGGTAATCTTATGACAGGCAAATTCTTCAGCTAGACAGCTGCTACATGACACAGCAGTGGATACTGAGGTCCACAGGCTGAAGCCTAGACACAGGGCTGTGAAGTGAAGGCGAAAAGAGAATAGACGTGTCTTTTGTTTTACACTGGACTAAAAAAGCCCATTCTACCTCTTGTGTGAAGATCTGTGCCAAGCATCCTACAGAAATGCCTGACGATTCTGTCTAGTTGCATAAGAGCAGTTGTTAGGGTGCTTCAACAGACTGAAAGGCATTACTGTTTTGCACATGACATATTTTATTCTCATGCCATGAACTTGGAGCATAGGAAAATAAAGAATACATGGACAGGCAGACACATGGGAAGGATCCCAGGCTGGCCCTTTGACAGTCCATCTAAACTTAGTGACCAGTTGATTCCATCTACCAGTTGTGGAAAGTGAACTATATTATTCCATACACTATTTTGCCACAAAAAAAACCCAAACCCACTAGCAAATTGTTAAGCTCTGTAAGCTTCAGTTCAGTTTTTTTTGCAAAGTGGCCTAGCTGTGTTTCAGATTGTGTTTAGTCTAAACCCTCAAAGTCTGTCTTTTTGTACAAACCCATGTTTTCAGAGACCTCTTTCTGTCTCTTTTCTTTTTTTTTCATAACAGGTATGATTATTAACAACAATCTCAGAAGAAGGAGGAGGAAAGGGATTTCCCAACCCAAACAAATTCACTCATTCACTGTTGTGTTGTTTTTTTTCTTTACTGTTCTGTTTATTTGTGTGTGGTTTTTCACATTTTTTTAAATCCTCTGAGTCCCATCTGGTGAGCAGCACAAAGTGTCTCTTCCCAAAACTCCCACTCTAGGAATGCTGTGTGATGCCAAAGTGTAGGATGTGTTAGTGCAAAGGCCAGAGCTAGCCTGCTCTGTCATCAGTTCACCCCCTGCCAAGCCTTGCTCTCCAGAGCACAGACACAGGCAGAGGACAAAAGTTAACAGACATAGCTCAGATTAGTAGTCAAAGGTTTTAGGGTTATCCAAATGGTTTAGATGTTTATCCAAGTGACCAGGCACTCGAGCAAATCCACAGCAGTGCTCGTGACCTTATTCCCACAGCTCACTGTAAGACTTCTAGTCTTCAAGACCTCCCCCTTCCATGACTTTCCTTCCTTCTTCCCTTTTGCTAGAGCTACTGCCTACTTCTCTTTGTCACCTCTGCCACCTGTGGTCTACTGATTTCCTTCTGTCCCTGTTTGCAGGTGGGTTCTAGCCATGCAGATTGGCTGTGCTGGGCTTCCGGTTCTGGTGGCATTGGAGCATCCTCCTACATGTTTGCATTTTTTTATATTTACATTTGTGAACTTGAACAGCCAGTGTATTCCTCTGACATCAAACTCTGTTGTAGCCTCTTGTTTTATCTAAGCAAGTCTGAGAATTTGCTGTGAGATCCCATAGAGGGCAAAGCTGAAGACCAGAACTCATTTTTTCTAGGGTAATGGCTTAGCTTAATTAAGAGCAGCTTTCTTCCCAAATATGATCACTGTCTGACCTGTTGGACAGGCAGAAGGTTTGCCACTAGTAAGGTTTTAAACAGAATAATCTGAGACATATTAATGGGTGTATAGAAAAAGTCTGGATATCACTAAATTGTCATCTGTGCAGTTGTTTCTTCTCCAGATTGAAACTGAAGTCTGGCTAAATGGCCATTCTTCATTTGAGTTGCTTCAGTCTGAGCTACTGAAGAGGGTAAATTAAGGAAACCGTTAAATTGCTGTTCACTCACAGACTTATTAATGAAAATAATACAAATTATTCCCTGTATTTTAATACATGGAGAGAATTGCTATGAATTTTACTACAGTTAAGAATGGTTTTATGTGCATGTATATATTTATGTAGATACAAATTTTACAAAAAGTGGTATATGCTTATCACTCCTGTATTTTATCCCCTTTCCTTTGAAGAAATAAAACTAAAAAAGAGACTAAGAACCAGAATCCAAACCTCTAAATGTAAATCTAGCTAATTGCAATTTCAATAAGGAAATTATAACCAAAATTATTTCACTGAAAAGTAGTAGATTTTATTTTTATTATTAATTTTTATTTCATGAGATGAAAACAAACTATGGAGAGGTCTTACAAATGTACATTCCAGATGGTCTACAAACTTAGAATCTCTGAGAATTGTACAGAAGCATTCTCTTGGTAATAAACTTGTGGCAATAATGTTATTCAAAGTCTGGAAAATTGAAGAAAAGACCCTTCCTGGAGAGGAACATATAGTACAATCTCAAAAAGTCTTGTACAGACTAGAAAAGACTTACAAAACATACAGTGTTACTAAAAAATACAGGTTTCTTGGATATGTGTATCAAACTAAAAAACTCTTCCGGAAAAAAATATTTAAATACTTTTTTATTTTCACTTTGCATTGTACCTTTACAAAGGACCATTTTGCCCTGAGACATGGTGATGGAAGTGGCTTTTTGGTCTTTCCTCTGTCCTTTTGTTCTTCCTCACTCCATTCTTCTTCACTCAGACTCCCCTGCAAGTCTCTTGCACCTGCCCAAAGATTTGATCCTGTCCCCAGGGGTTATTTTCAGAAGTCAAGGAACACTGGAGAAGAAGAGCAATCTCTCCAAGTGAACTGTCCTTTAATTGTGACCCCTGTTCATAGAAATTAACACAGCTGCACTTTCCCTAAAACCAAGTCAATTCTAATCCTATCAGAACACTGTCCTTCAAAACTACACAACATATTAGTGTGCAAATTAATATAAGTTTGGGACAGCTGACTACTAGAAAATCTGTCAAGGATTATTAACTTTTTTCTCACAAAATAAGCAACATGGATGAAATCAATGTAGTCTATAGATTACATAGAGAACCATGCCATCTAACTGATCCATGTTTTACATGTGAAGTATAAAATTATATGGAGGAAGGGAGGATGCTCTGGGTATGTAAATAGATGCATTAGAAAACTGAATAAATATTACATTAGTTAGTGACACATGTGAAAACAGAAGGGAGAAGGGAACCATGAATGGCGAAACAGATAAGTGATTAAGTGATCCATGTTGTTTGTTGTTCTGTGACCTGTACTTGTTTTGGTTTTTTTTAATTCGTCTGTCTTTACGTCACCAGAAAACCCCATTGGAAATGAAAGATTTAAGAGATAAATATTTTGCTGAATGGTTTGAAGATGAAGAGAAGTGCCCCCTCCCCGTTCCTGGCCATCTTGATTGCCATTTGCTCATACTTGTCATTCCTGAGTTATCTTGTTCTGATTTTCCACCCTGAGGAGCACAAGACTGCTATTGCCTTTTTTGGGGTACACTACGTCCACCCTTGGGACATAAAGAAGGTTAGAGTGTGAGAAAAAGGGTAGAGAAGGCAACTTTTTTTAATAAATTGAAAGAAGAACCAGGTTTAAGAGTATTCATACAGTCAATGAAATGAATATAAAAATAAAGTGTGAACAGAGAGCACAGGAGGGAAAAAGGCTGAATGAGAAGCAGTGAGGTTTTTTTAGATGTTTTGGAAGACATGCAAGTTTGATTTGACGGGTCTGTGTTTAGATGGAGGGTTACAGGTGAAGAGAGAAAGACAGGAATCATTGGAACAAAAGAGATAGCAGAAGCCTTTGTCACCTTCTACAACTGTTAATGTTGTTACTGATTTTCTGAGTTTCATTAGGCTTTGGGTCAGATCCTCTGTGAGAAGAGCAGAGAGAATCAGAAAAGAGCTCAAGGAATGGTCAGGAGAATGACCACTGTCATTTATCAGGAAAGATGAAGAGCATGAAGGCTCTTGTCGGTTGACCACTTGTTACCATAGGGATTGAAATTAACATGAATGGGATGGATGGAAAGAGAGTGGACTAGAGAACGAAGGACAGTTACACACAGGCAATGGAAGGAGACAGCACCATCATCACCTACCTAGTAAAGGGAAGACAAAGCCAAATATAAAAGAACACAGATCAACCATCCTAAAAGACAAACTCATGAAAAAGAAACAACTTTTGGGAGTTTTGACCCTCTCTTCCTACTTCCTACAGATGTCTCTGAAATGTCAAAATGGACTGTACTGATTAAGCAGGTTGAACTGCCCACCTTTTCCTTTTTTTTTTCCTGAACTTTAGTGTCTGAACTTCCCTGTGTATTTTTCCCTTTTTATACAGATTGCCTTTATCAGATTTCAAATGCTTTAACTGAAATATTTAAGGTAAAAAACACTTGCAGTAGTTCTCACTTGTCACAGTGGGTTTTATATATTTTCACACAATCCAAACTGCCTATGCAGATGGAAGTCAAGAGTGGATACAGGGCACTGGAATAGTACTTCACACCTTATCTACATTTAAAATGTTGTTTCCTTCACAGTAGTGGAAAAAAAGTGCTTTGCCGTTTATCTCCTTAGAACCCACATGCTAAAGAACTAAGCTATCTTCATCACAAAGGAGAAAATACTTACTAAAACTCATTATAAGGTACATTAGCTACAAAGAGAGCTTTAATGGCCAAAAATCACTAGTGTCATAGATTCTTGACAGTTATTGGTACCTACAACTTCAGAGATGTCAGATGTCGAAAACTTTATTCAAACCTTCATGAAACAAACACTAAATTTGTCAAAGTACTTTTACAGATATAAAAGCAATGAATGCTTGATCAAGCACAAGAATTGTGAAAATCCTTGTTTATCATGTTTCAAATAGTCAGGAAAATGAGGAGGGCCATGATTCTTCCTGTTGAGGACCAAAGAAGCTCTCGTGGTCATGAGGGAGGTTCTGATGCTTCAAGCAATCTGGATGGCTAGTCATTAGGGAAACTTCCTCAGCAGCTGTTTATTAAACAGCTGTTTTGGTCAGATTAAAATGGGCAATTTTCATGCTAGCTGTCTGAATATCATGTATTGAGGAAAGAAGGAAAATATCTGTCAAGTAAATAAAAAAGCTTTAAACAAAACTTCCATACAAATCTTTGAATGATTATTTTCAAAATAATTTCTCTTTGCAAACGGAGTATCAAAAATTTAGAGATAGCCATATGTCTATAATGTGGGATACGGTTATAAAAACCTTAAAGTGAAGAGCTTTGTCACATAATTTTTATGATTGTAGAATTAACACACAAATAATAGATTAAATACTGCAGTCTCAGGGAACAATTTCATTCTCACTAGCGAGGATAAAATGGGAAGTGTTTTGGGGTTAATTTGTCATTCACAGATTATCTACTTTTATATCTATGCGACTTTTCTTCATACCCTTCAAGTTGATGTTTCCTTCTTAGAGTCTGTCATTGAAATTGGATTTATTTGCATATTGACAAACACAAGGAGGCAATTGAAGCTGAGCAGGAGAAGCAATGTATTGTGGTATATGCATTTCCTGGAGCTGTAAAGTTATCAGAAATCAGGACAATCTAGAAACATTAATGTAAAACACGGAAACATTTCCATATGTAAATATGTCCTGCTATAGAACTTCTCTCTTAGTCTTCTTAAACTTTCCTCCTAGTATTCTTTGTAACAGTTTTGTTGTGCCATGTAGACAGTATCTCTTGCTGTGTAGGACATTCAACTCAAGTATCTTTTCTTCCAGGCTGAACCATGATTGCTTCTTGATGGCTCACTTCTAAACCATACATTTCTTTTTAATAACTTTATTTAAAGGTCAGAAGAGTCCTCTCTCTTGCTGGCTGTTCATTGGATTTACCTTGCTCTGCCATGGGTTTTCAGAGGTTATTTCTTGTCCTTTCATTCCTGAGACACAGGTGCTTACCAGGTTCTGATAAACATGCATCTCATGAAAACACTGAGAAAGAAGAGCTGGGTCAGGGTAATCCTAGCTGCCAGCACACTTAACATACCAAGCAGAAGTAAGAGCAGACATCAGTGGAATAGGAAGAGCAAAACAGATCCTCAGCTGAGCTTTCCCGTCTCTCATCTGTACCTTTAATATTAAAGCAGGGACTTGCACTTACAGATATTTCCTGCAACTGTCTACACTTGACTCTGTGCCACTGATAGTGTAATGAGTGTTACTATATCTCCTCTGAGAAGTGTGGTGTACTTTTGAGTGACCAAAATATTTTAGGACCTAACGCTACCTGAAGCTGGGTGGGGCTGGGTTCAGACAGGGCTGTGTATATCACCCCTGGGGAGGAAGAGCTGATGGGTTTTCACTAACAGACATCTGGATGTCTCCAGTGCTACACAGCTCCTGAAGAGTTCATATGCAGAAAATGTGTTGTACTTTGTCCATTTGAAAATCCAGCTGAGAGACAAACTTTTTCCAACAAGAATAAAAATGAATGACACCAAACTGGGAGGAGGGGCTGATATGCCCCAGGGTTGTGCTGCCATCCAAGCAGCTTCAACAGGCTGGATAAATGGCCTGACAGGAACCTCACGAAGTTCAACAAGGGGAAGCAAAAAGTCCTGCATCTGAGGAGGAACAACCCCAGGCACCAGTACAGGCTGAGGGCCACTCAGCTGGAAAGCATCTTTGAAGAAAATGCCCTCTAGGGCTCCTGGTGGACACCAATATGAGCCAGCAATGTGCTTTTTCTGCAAAGAAAGCTAACAGTGTCCTGGACTGCATTAGGAGGAGGGTTGTCAGCAGGTCGAGAGAGGTTATCCTTTGCCTCTGCTCAGCATTAGTGAGGTCACACCTGGAGTGCTATGTTGAATGCTGGGCTCTCCAGTACAAGACAGACATGGACACATGGGAGAGAGTCCAGCAAAGGATCACAAAGATGATGAAGAGACTGGAGCATCTTTCCTAGGAGGAAAGGCTGAGAGAGATGGGACTGTTCAGAAAAGAATGCTCAGGGGGATCTTATCGACATATATAAATACCTGCAGGGAGAGGGTGCCAAGAGGATGGAGCCAGTCTCTTTTCAGTGGTACCCAGTGACAGGACCAGAGGCAATGGGCACCAACCGAAACAGGAGATTCTGGCAGAGCTTGCCCGGGGAGGTGGTGGAGTCTCCATCCTTAGGAATATTTGAAAGCCATCTGGACATGGTCTTGGGCAACCAGCTCTAGGTGACACATTTAAGCATGGGGGTTGGACCAGATGACCTCCAGAGGTCCCTTCCAACCTCAACCATTCTCTAATTCTGTGATTTCTGTGATTTTGTGATTCTGTGATTCCATAATTCTGTGAGTGTATATTTCCTGTTCTGCATTTATTCCAAAATCAATGAATCAGAGAGGTCTTGGTATAGTCATTGAAACTGCTACGAACAGAATCAACTTCCTCTGTTCCCCACGAGAAACCATATTCCTATATATTTTGCACTAATACTTCACACAATTTGTTAGAGTGACCTGGTGCTGTAACCTGTGAAGGTTTTAAGTGTACTGAGAACCATCCGTTTTGTCAGTTACAGTGTACCAGTTCCACAAGATTTCCACAGAATATTGTAATGTATTTTTCTTGATCCATGCATACACAAGAATAATAAAGAAATAGACTTTTAAAGACAAGTTTGCATCCCTTCTATCTTTACCAAAAATCAATATTCTTGACATTCCCAGACTCTTTTCTCTCAACCCCTCTTCATTTTTTTTTCAATTCAAATAAATTAGATACATGAGGTCAGTTATAGTTTTGGTGCATTTACATTAGCAGAACTGTTACATGTTGTTTATTTTCTTGCTTCCATTATTTTGAATATCTGCTCATATGCAATGTCAGTTGAAGACAAATCACTGTTCCGTCCTGATTCAAATGTTAGAGGGGTTTGGAAATAGTGAGATTTTGTCTGGACCATTCTTCAAATATATTAAGCAGTGCAGACTTAAAATGTCTCTTTTTTGCAGCTGATAGACACAAAAAGAGATCTGGGTTATCCACTGTTAGGAGATGGGTCGTTTGAACTCTTCATCTACACTGTACAGTGACTACAAATTACAATGCCATCTGTAAAATGAAAGGAAGAATCTGTTCTTGTTCCTCATAAAAATATGACAGCTTTCAGGATTTTTTAAGAAAGGAAAAGAACCCATTAGGTAACCTTATAAGGCTTCTCCTCTGAAAGGACATTTCTTTGTGATCCTTAAATTCAGAACTAATCAGATTTCCAGTGCAGTTCCAACTACTTCTCCATTAGAGGATGGAGAAGGAGAGATCACAAATAACAAATTAATACATGTCATGAGGATTTCTTGTATAGGAAGGAGAAGGATATAAGAAATTACAAACTCTGTGTTGCTCACAACTGCCATTACTTCATCAGTAGCAACAGAGAGAAACAAAGATATAAGGCCACGATAATCTGTGTTGCCCCAGGCAAAAGCCCAGAGATGTGAAGCTGCTCTTTTTTTTTTTTTTTTTTTGTTAAGACTTAGGGAGCTTTATTTGCCCTGTCTCTTTGAACAGATATTATTTATACCCCAGGGTAGGAGGAACACTCATTCCGATGATTTTCATAGCTCATTTGCCTGGCATATAATTTACATTGTTCTGTGTGGTTGTGTAACTGAAGACTATCATAATCCACACACAAAGGAAAATAGACTTATAGTTGTGCATTCATCCTTAGCTTTGGCATTTCTTGACATTTGAGTAGTTCACCATGTAAACCTAATGCAGCATGAAACTGTTTCTTTTTGCACTTAATTTCTTATAGGTTTTTTTACAGGAAAAATTGAGTACAAGAGAGGAAGAATATCAGAATAAGTTACAAGGTATACACAGGCTTTGAAGCTTTACAGTTGGCAAACAATGTAATTACAGCTTCTTAATTTCACTTCCAAGGTAGGTATCAGGGTACTCTATGAACTCAATTGCCCTTGATCAACATTGCCAGAACAAAACAATCAAGAACATTTTTAACAACAACAAAAATTCCTCTTTAATATTTACTTTGTAACTTATTTATTAAAAGATAATTCATGTTAGAAGTACCACTTTCATCTCCATTTGTTGCTTAATCATCATATTTGTTGCTAGATATATTCACAGTAATGCTGTTTCAGTTAAGCAATGGTTATTACTATTCACTATAATTACATTACATCAGCATTCTGGGAGATGACATCACCCATATAGAATGTTCAAATGCAGTATTTAAGGCCTTTCATTCTGAACATGACTAATATGTAAAGTATCACAGAACAGCTGCTGCTTCGGTCTAGGACAACAGTCAGCCACCTCAAGGACAGAAAGGATGATTGTTTAGCAAATGCAGGTAAATAGCTGTTCTTGCACCATCGTTCCATAACTGCATACAATATCAGAGGATAGGTATAAAGTTCTGTTGTGGAATATGTTGAGGAAAAATTCACAGTTAACAGCATAAAACTGTCCTTAGGGCACACGGAGAATGAAGGTAAGGGTCAATTCATGTCTCAATGGGATGTGAACTCTCAACAGAGTAAAGATTTCAAATGTCATTCCACTGAGCAATCCTCCTGAATAACTGCTATGTTTATGAAGAAAGGATATGGTACAGACAGTGTCTTCCAGACCACCCATCACTTCTAATTTTCCTCTGCTTCCTCAACCTCAGCCACTGCTGTGCACACTGGGCTCAGAGGAAGGAAGCAAAACCTGGGCCGGGAGGAAAAAGTTCTCCCCATGCAACTTGCTTTGTTCCTCCAAGCACAAGGCAACAAATATCTATTTAATCCTTTGCATGTTTGCAAGGCATTACATTCAGGAAGGCTTTCATAAGTAATACCTCCCCGATGAGTAATTATAGATGCTATTACGCAAATGTGGAGAGATAAATCTTTTTTCCAAGGTTACATAGACAGCATGTTTCTCTACTGTGAGTGCTTTGCTCCAAATCTGATGGATATTTTATGTCCTATAGAGAAAACAGCAATGATATGTGATCTCAGGCAACAGACACTAAACAAGCAAGAACTAATTATCCTGCTCTCTGCACACAAAACTTCAGAACAACTACAAAAAGGAGCTAGTGAAGGAAAGCCATGTACATCCAATGTACATATATTTTTGGCTGAAGAGTAATGCACCGCAGCAGGTCTTCAAACATTCATGACTCTGTAATGAATAGAAGAACCCAATAGCTTTGGGTTCTTCTCATATTTGATTATGCACATACTCCTCATTAATAGATTTCATATTTTACTTCCTCTGGAAAAGTTTTTTTGTTTGTTTGTTTGTTCAGTTTTTTTCTTCAATAAGGTTATACATTTTGTTGTAATCTTAAACAGCTGAAAGGAATTTTAAAAAAACTGTTCCAAGGTGCTCACTTTTGGGATGAGTTCAAACACGGCAAATTGCCACCCTAGAAATGAGTGATTTGTTTTGAGTATGCAAGCTTTACAACCCTAACCACTGCAGCTTGAAGTGCTTTGCTGTGTTTACACGCCTATATTTCAAAGTACTGGATGTTTTATACAATAATTCACAAAGATATCTTCATGCCAAAAATGGCCTATCTTGTGTATTTATGTTTTTTTAAGGGATCAGTCTGAGTGTGACTTAACTGTTGCTTCCAACTTTGGTTTGTGCATTACACATTAGGAAGCAAACTGACTGTGCCTATTGCCCCGGTTGCCCATCTCTGCATGCAAACACCAGTCAGTTTCACCGCCTTTCACTTACAGCACTTTTCAATGAGTGCTAAAGAATTGGTTTAGGAGCTGGGGAAAGCTTCAGATCTCTTGTGAGATTAAATGAACACATTTGCCAGAACGGAAAGGAAAAAGAAAATTTCCTTGTTTAGTGTGTGCATGCTTTGGCTTGCTGCTGTCAGAAGCAGGGCTTTGTAGGTGCTAGAGCTACAAATGGGCTGTGGTTTAAGGAACTGCTTTTATATACTTAGTAAATTGTAAATACAGAGTAACCAGGTTAAGTTCTGATCCGTCTCTTTTTCATGGCACTTAAACTGATCAATACAAAACTCCTTTAAGCTCCATGAACTCCAACGCCAAAGTGTAATATGAAGACATTTTTGTAACGACTTGTGAAAGATAGGTGACAGTTTAAATCCTTATACCTAGTAGGTGGGAATTTAGACCTATCATTTTCTTCCTCTGCAGTCTGGCTATGTCTTAAAGATGTATTCAGAGATATTCATTCCACTCTGGACGTATTTTTCAGTCCTACAGTTTGCTTACTTGTTGAGGACTGAGATGCACAAAATAACAATAATGCTAATAGAAAACATTGTGGATACAAGTACTGGCACGACAGACTTTCTCATAGGTGCAGTTCTATCACCTTTTTAAAATCTGCCTGTAGATTCATTGAACAACTGTGAACTCATTGAAACAGATTTCAGCTAAAGAAGGATTTCTTGTGTACACATCTTAGTTTTCTGCTCAGACAATGGAAAAAGTTCTGTCCGACTTAATTATCCATATGGAAGAACTGTTTGAATTAGAAACATTTAAATCAATGAATTAATAAAGAAGCCTGAAACTATTCTTTTGCATAAGTACTTCATTAAATAGTATTGCCTGGAAATAGTTACCAAGGACACAATAATAAGAATGGAGAACACAGACTAATTTGGGAGGACAGTAAGAAATGTTCATGGTGTTTCTGTAACGTTTACTGTAATTCTTTATCTCATTTTCCTTGCTTTTGAAATACATACTTGCTGACTTGCTGAAGAGTACCTAAAGGATACTCTCTCCTCTTTGCACTTTCAAGTATAAATTAGACATCCCTCCTGACCGGGCTGTCTCTTAATAATTAACACAGTACTGAAATTTCCAACAACTTTTCCATAGTTCTAGGAATTAAAGACAAAAGATGTTCACCAAGGTTATAATTTCTCAAGATCTATCATGGGTAAAATCTGTCTTCTTGTGAAACGAAGGTGTTCAAGTCTGGGGCTCGTTGCTAAACCTTAAGCAGACTAAGATAAATCCATTAAATGTGAAGCAGAGCCCTTTTTTTAAAGTAATTTGATGTAAGCTAAACCACAGGAGCTCTTAAATAACTAAGAATGATTTGATGACCTGTAGTTGTTTGTTGATATGAGAGGCTGAGATTAGGCATATCACAAGTGGGTTGCTGGTGTGGCTGCTCGTTATGTTTATGGTATCTGCTGGGGGGATCAGGGATGATTAGTAGGTGTGATGTAAATGGGCAACGGTTATATATGCAAGCAGTGACAAATCTGATCTGTTCTGCAGCCAGAGAACACAAAACAAATGAATTTAAATTCCTCCTTATGCTTTTGTAGAGTAGAGACCAAATGTAGCTTTACATGGGGAGGTGGATTGAACAAATCACTGTGCAAGGAGGCAGCTAATTGCTGAACTTGATTGCAACTGCTAATCAGAGTCACAGGGAAAAAAAGTGTTGGGAATTAATTAGGCAAGGACCTTCAGAACAGCAGCAGGAAGCCTCCAAGTGACCTTTATTTATAGTCAGTTAAATAGTAGTGTGGCTAAAAATGCCAAGGAGCAAATCAGATTATTAATATTGATTGCTTAAAGAAAATGAATAATTTAGGAGCACAGTCAGAATAAATATGTAGTGACAGAGATGAAAGAGCACAATGTGCTGCCTTTCCAACATTCATCTGTCATGCAGCAGTGCCCCTTCACACAAAACCAGAGAATTTCCACCATCATAAAACATAATTAGTTTCATGACCCAGCATGATTGCTGTATTGCTGCTACAAGGAGCTTTTTTTTTTTTTGTTATTGTTTTCCCAGAGCAGAAAAATATGGGGTGAAACATGAGCCTGATGAATAGAAGCTTTGCTCTTGGAACTTTCTGCAGAGATCAAATTCAGGTACTATGGGATTAACTTTTAGTTCTTTGTCAACAAAATAGCAGAAACATAGTGTATCATTTTTTCAGACACAGCAGAGTAACCACTTTAAGCAAAGCTTAAAAGCATCGATAAAATCTCTAAGTCCTAAATTCCTTCTTCTGCTTGTCGCTACTCTGGTTCTTTTTCCAGTCATTTTTAGACTGATTATTTTCAATCTGTCCTCCTTTTTTTGCCTAATTTTAGCTTTGTATCCTAGTAAAGTGGCATAATTGGCTGTGGGTACTGTTGGAGTGGACAATCTGTTTATTTTTCATGGAGAGTTGTAGGGTGATTTTTTTCAAATTTACAAATTTGAAGAATAATAATAATGTTATAAAACAGAATCATAAAATATTATTATAGCATTGAAAGTATAACATAACAACATAGTAACTGTGTGTGTATCTTTACCTAATCAGTCCTGTTTTTCATAACCTCATTTGAAAAGGAACCTGAGTGTCACTATTTCTGTATCTCTTGTCCTATTTTGCTTATGACAGCTATTTTTCTCTTCTTGTTATTGTGGTGTCACTTTTATTTTTCTCTTTTTTTTCTCTTTTTTGGAAAGGAAAGGAGATGAAGATATAATTAAGGAGGACAAACAGACCACACAAATCTAAAAAATATTGTCTCCCATCGTTATGCTGCTGCCTCCATTCAGGAATCTCACAGGGACCTTCAGTACTGAAATTGTGCAGAAAATGAGAATATTGATAATTTTCTTTTTTCTCTGAGGAAAACAGCCCAAGTTTTCAAAAGATGATATTTAGGTTAGTTGGACTGTATGGTGGCCATATTTCCTCCTCTACTGTTCATGGTCTCAAAGGTGATGGTACACCAGCTGTCATAGTGCCTTTTGTTGGCTTCACAGTAGGGGAGCCCCTGATGGCTGTATTTGCTTGTATTATGTTCAAATAAAGGGTCTGATGACAGCATACATCTGACAATTATGGCTCCAACTTTCATGACAGGCAGTACATGCATGGCACAGGCAAAACAGGTTAGCATGGCTGCATGTTCATACATACCCGTTGTAGATATATGGGGCAAAATTGCACTTCAGGCGGCACCTTGGAAATATCATAGGAAAAAGTTAGCATTTAGAACACAATTCTACCCCTTCCTCATGACAAGCACCTGTCAAAGGCACACAAATGTGAATAAACAATAAAATAAGTGCAGAAAATAAACCTGTGCTGATTTTCCATAAACTCATATACCATCAATCCTGAGTAAGCACTGCTTTTCTTATGCGGGTTTGCCTTTCTAAGTTTGGGAAGTTGTAACATGCAGTAAGGCAAGAAGGAGTACACTGAAATGTATGGCATTAGGAGCCATAAATATTTTAGTTTTAATTTTCTCTACCACCACACAAATAGTGACTTATAGATGAAACAATGAGTTTGCTTCCCAGATAATTGTCTTCAGTTCAGAAGAATTTCAGTATTTGCATTTAAGTGGCTGTTTGGAGTCCCCAAAAAGATACAGAAAGTGCTTCACTTCTCTGCTTTGTGTATGCCTCAGTGAAACTGAGGGATGATGCCAGCAGATTAATAAGGTAAACTAAGCTGCAGTCAACAAGACAGTCACGGTTTCAGTGTGAATATAAATATATTGAAAGACCTTACTCATGTGAGTTAGCCCCATTGATTTCAATGGAACTATTTAGATGAACAATGACCCACATATTGAACATTAGCATGACGACAGAGTGTATCGTGCTTCTTTCATAGCATGGTGAAAGAACGAAGTGCTGAAATTCAGCTGGTCTGTGTAGCTTTAATTAAGCCCCTTAGCACAGTGGACACTCTTCATTAACAAACTGGTGTCCTTTTTTTCCCTGTGGAACCGCAGAAGCATTCACAGCAGATGATGATGAACACACAAAAAATATTAGTGCATGAATAACATTAAATCTGGCACCCAGAACTTGCCTTTGTGAATTAAATATTACTTTTTTCAATGCAACTATTTGTTATGAATAGCAGTGTAAAATTTTAGCTCATATGACAATATATGAATTTTAGCTCATATGTGAATTTCAGCTCATAAAGTGAAATAAATCATGCTCTTGAGAATACATATGACAAACAGATGCTATTGTAAAGTGAATTGCATTATGAAGTGTGTAGCCTGACCTATATCCACCCAGATTCATGCCATCTTTGTGAGACCCCTAATTTCTTCATCTCCATCAGATCAGAGAAAAACGTACACAGAACAAGAGCAAACGAGATGAGTTTAACTTTTATGTTAAGCATGGAAGCATGCTTGGTGATCTCTCGTCCTTTCAAAACCATCTCATTATAAAACCTACTGCAAAGTTTGGAAAAAAAAAAATCTGAAGCTTCTGCTCTGGAGTGGCATAGGCCTGGTAGAGCAGGCGTCCCGCTGCTCAGGACCAAGTGGTGTTGGCAGCACGGTGTGGAAAAGCAGGCATGGCACTAGCCCACATGATATGATACCTTGGTGCTTTTCAGTCAGTGCTGTTCATGTCTCACTTTCATGAATGCTGTAATTATACTGGTTGCCACTTAAAAGTCAGCATTTGCCAAGAGCTGTCACTGAGATGTGTCTGAAGCACCAGAGATTTGCAGGAAACAACTGCGGTAACTGTGCGATACCTGTTGACAAATCTGGCTTTTAAATGGCACCCACTGTAAGGCAGCCCACAAAACCTGCTATAACTGTACCAGTGGGAAGCAAACTGTTTGATTTTTTCACATACCTTTCCGTTCAACCTTCCCCTGGTGTGTGAAATGTCTGTAACTTGAGAGAACTACAGGAGTTTCTTTGGAAGTGCAGCTTGTGAAAGGTCCTTGTTCCTGAGAAAAACACACTATTCAGGTGATATTCCCTGTTGCAGTATATTTTAAATTAATCTGTTTAAGTGTACTTTTTTTTATAACTGCTATCATAGAATCATAGAATCATAGAATCATAGAATCATAGAATCATAGAATCATAGAATCATAGAATGGTTTGGGTTGGAAGGGACCTTAAAGATCATCAAGTTCCAACCCCCCTGCAGGGGCAGGGACACCCTCCACTAGACCAGGTTGCCCAAAGCCTCATCCAGCCTGGCCTTGAACACCTCCAGGGATGGGGCATTCACAACCTCCCTGGGCAACCTGTTCCAGTGTCTCACCACCCTCATAGTGAAAAACTTATTCCTAATGTCTAGTCTAAATTTACCTTCTTTTAGCTTATACCTGTTACCCCTTGTCCTATCACTGCACTCCCTGATAAAGAGTGCCTCCCCATCTCTCCTGTAGGCCCCCTTCAGGTACTGGAAGGCTGCTATTAAGTCCCCTCGGAGCCTTCTCTTCTCCAGGCTGAACAACCCCAACTCTCTCAGCCTGTCCTCATAGGGGAGGTTCTCCAGCCCTCTGATTAATTTTGTGGCTCTCCTCTGGACTCTCTCCAACAGGTCCATGTCTTTTTTATGTTGGGGGCCCCACATCTGAACACAGTACTCCAGGTGGGGTCTCACGAGAGCAGAGTAGAGGGGGAGAATCACCTCCTTTGACCTGCTGCTAATGCTTCTCTTGATGCAGCCCGGCACACAGTTGGCTTTCTGTGCAGCAAGCGCACACTGCCGCCTCATGTTGAGCTTCTCATCCACCAGTACCCCCAAGTCCTTCTCCTCAGAGCTGCTCTCTATCCATTCTCTGCCCAGCCTGTACTTGTGCTAGGGATTTGCTCGACCCACGTGCAGGACCTTGCACTTGGCCTTGTTAAATTTCATGAGGTTTGCATGGGCCCATCTCTCAAGCGTGTCAAGGTCCCTCTGGATGGCATCCCTTCCCTCCAGCGTGTCCACCACACCACACAGCTTGGTGTCATCAGCAAACTTGCTGAGGGTGCACTCCATCCCACTGTCTGTGTCTCCAACAAAGATGTTAAACAACACTGGTCCCATTACTGACCCCTGTGGAACACCACTTGTCACTGGTCTCCACTTGGACATTGAGCCATTGACCACCACTCTTTGAGTGCGGCCATCTAGCCAGTTCCTTATCCAGCGAGTGGTCCTTTTGTCAAATCCATGTCCCTCCAACTTAGAGACAAGGATGTCATGTGGGACTGTGTCAAAAGCTTTGCACGAGTCCAGGTAGATAATGTCTGTTGCCCTTCCTCTATCCACCAGCACCGTGGCTCTGTCATAGAAGGCCACTAAATTTGTCAGGCACGATTTTCCTTTGGTAAAGCCATGTTGGTTGTCATCAATAACCTGCTTGTTTTCCATGTGCTTTAGCATAGATTCTAGGAGGATTTGCTCCATGATCTTGCCTATTCAAATGAAATGACAAGAAGCAGCCACAGAGATTTGAAAAAGTACAAGCTTAGAGTCTTAATTGCATTAGATATCAAAGTAATACAGTTTTTTACTGAGGTGTGTTAAAATGATTTCTGTGTTTGGCAAATGGGTTACTGGTGTTTTATGGATGATATGAGCATTGAATGAGCTGCTATTTGCTCTGATGTGATGCCAAGACACTTTGCCCTCCTTCCCAAAAGAAGTTGTTCTAATTTTCATTATGCCAAACACTAACACCAGGTTATTTTGCGTTACTTGATACAATGAACCTGTGTATTAAAAAAAAATAAAAAAGAAAGAAAGAAAGAAAGAAAGAAAGAAAGAAAGAGAGAAAGAGAAAGAGAGAGAGAGAGAAAGAGAGAAAGAGGAAGAGAGAGAGAAAGAGAGAAAGAGAGAAAGAAAGAGAGAGAGAGAAAGAAAGAAAGAAAGAAAGAAAGAGAGAGAGAGAAAGAGAAAGAAGAAAAAGGCTCACCAGTGCAAAAATACTTTTTTCTGGTGCAGCAAGATGAACCAAGCTCTTTTGACAGGAAAATCCCCGTGCAACAGGCCAAGATGCTGCAGTCAGTAACAGAGAAGGCTGGAGCAGAAGCTGGCTGAAGCGAGTGGGGAGGGGAGGAGGCAGAGAGAGACCCCTGCCTGCTCCTTCTGCCTCTGTGCCTGCCATCACCCAAATGGTGTTGCAGTACTTGGACCACCATGCTTGGAAGGGTGGAAAGCGGGGAGGAGGAAGGAGCAAGACAGGTGGGGTAAAAATGCCTCCTAATTTATCCAGGGAAGGATTGTTGTTGCTCCTAGAAAAAGTCCTCTCTGCTGCTGTCCTCCCATCACAGTTCACTTCATCAATTTGTGAAAATACTTAAGCAAATGCTGAAATCCCAGGATGTGTCTTGAAATGAAACATGTATTTAAACATTCTCCTAAACTGCAATAATAATAATAGAGCCTGGGGAATGCCAACATGATTTGTGAAGAAGTCCTAGTCGAACATGGTGGAAGGCTGCCATTGCCATGGACCAGTCAGCTATTGTGAAATTTACCTTTCCTGTATAATTGACCTTGGAAGAAGCTCTTAACACTGGGTGTGTTAAAAAGGCACAGGCAAACGTGGAAACTGATTCCAGACATCTTGATATGTGAACATGTTAACACTTGAGCAAAAATATTGATTATTTCAACGGAATTACCCTCTGAATAATATATCTAAGTAGTATTTGAAAAATCCTATCATGTTTAGAATAATGGTCTAAGCCTGCATAATGCTGGGAATCCTTCAAACTCACTGAAATTTGTGTGATCACGCAACTTGTAGAGGATGAGAGTCTTTGTGAGCCACATAAATGAGAGAGAACCAGAACAGTATGTGTGCCAGTCTGTACATGTCAGGCAGGCATAGCCTAGCAGACAATTTAATCTCACCCATTTTCTGAAGCCAGCCTCTATTATTGCAGTGTTGCCTGACATTGCACTGTAATAAAGCATCATCCTCAGAAAGGGTACATGTTTCTGTTTTATCCTTTTGTTTGTATACAGATTAAAATGTGATCCCCATTGACTGTAACCTATAATTGAATCAAGGATTCTGCCGCTGTCACAGAGAGCGAGAGTGGCGCTTGACTGGTTTATGAGCATGAGCGGCACAATCTGAAGATTAAACTTCATCTTTGATCTTCAGATTGTGACCAAGAATTTTCTGTTGATAACATATAGAAAGCAAAATAATACAGACAGTTGTGAATGGAAGAGCTGGAGAGGAAAAGAGGCTAGCCAGGGATCAAAGACACTTACACTCTTTTGCTGTGAAACTTGGATGCAAACCAGGCAGCTAAAATTGGTGAAGATTTTTACTCGTCATATTTTTTCTCTCATATTTCAAAAAATGTTTTAAAAATTTTTGAGGGCAGATTTTTGGATCCAAGTGGGTGAAATAAACTGCTTTGTTAGCTCTTAAGCTTCTCAAGTCTCAGCACAATTTTGGATGAGGGATAATTATTTTTTCCTGCTCTTAACATGCGAGTCACAGTTTTCTTACTGGATTCCAAAGTACTCGTGGTCTCAAAGCGCTACTACACAGCTGCCGCTACATATGTTGCTGCTGAAAGCTAAAATTTGCTGAAATAATCATTCCCAATGTTTAAAGAGGATGTGTTTTAGGCACTGCTTGATATATCTTGTTTCTTCAGGGAGCATGATGTCACAGCACAAAACAGCAGCGACTTCAGAAATGCAGGGTTGATGTGGGTTTTTGTTGTCGTCCCCCGCCTCCCCCTCCCCAGTCTCTGGCAATGTGAAGGACGACAAAAACTGCTTGCATCATAAACCTTTATTTCAGGGTAAGTGATTGGATTGATGTTCGTACATAATTGCACATGCTGGATGTGAGAGCTGTAAATTTTTAATTTGTAGATGAAAAAAAGGACAATACAGGGAGGATGGTGTAAGATGTAAAAAAGAAAACAAAGGAAGATGCACTTTTACACTGTTACACTGTTATAGGATAAAAGATACATAAAGTATAAGCTAGCAGGATCAATCATACATATTGGTAAGATCAAATAAGCCATACAGTAACCCTGAGAGACAGATGTCCTTCCCAGTTCTTTCACTCCATCAAGATAAAAAGCTGCAGTTTGGTTACTTGACATGCAAATCAATAGAGGTCCATTGAAATCTGCAGCAGTGTTGGGATTTTTTTTTCTCCCTGGGTTCTCAATCAAGTTTGGCCCACTATAAGGTATGCGATGAAAGAGTAGCTCAATATGTTTTAAATTTGTTTCTATGCTCTTTTTTCTCCCTTGAACTTCATTAATGTCAGCTATGACAGTGAGAAATGTTCAGAGACAAAAATGGCGTAAGGAAAACATTCCTGTTCCAAACAGACAAAAAGAGCCAAAACAGACATCAAAAATTGGAGGAGGCAGGGCAGGACTTTTGATTCTAATGGATCTAAGGCCTTAATTTTCACACAGGTAGGAACAGCCAGAAAATGCCAAAGGTGGTGTGTCTGGACCTGACCAGAAGTGGGAAGAATTTGGCTTTTTTTGCAGAACAAACTGTTCTGATCTGATGGCTAACCATGGCATTCCAAAACTAACTTTAGCCAGTGAGTCTGGAAAACTGCCAGCAGTGCCTTGTGGATCTAAGTCTGTGGTATTTTCGCAGCTGCTTGTCTTTTCAAATTAAAGATGAAAGGTCCAATCCACACCTGTGCATAGCCAGTGCAAGACCTGTGCAGCATGCAAGGGCTGAAAGCAGAGCTGTGCGTGGGGTTTAAATGATGTTGATTGAGACTGTGTGATGCTCCACAGCGCAGGGATGAATTTAATCTGAGGAGAAAAGGGTTACATGCTGTATAGCCACTCTAGTCATAGTGTGCTATTGAGGAGGACAATAATAAAGACACAGCATCTGGTGGAAGGAGGGACACAAACCCTCCTCTTTCTTTCTCTTTCGAAGACAGCATCTCTAATTCTATTCTGACACCATTTTTTTTCCTGATGCCGTAACTTTACAGTTTTCAGTGAGGCAAACCCAAGGTGTGCCAGTATAAATGGAGCCAGCTGTAACTCAACCCATTGTGAACTCTTGATGTTTTCTGAATGTGTAGTTGCAGCTACAGGGATGGTGAAATCAAATGGGAGTAGAGAGCTGCCATCCAAAGACTGTGCCTCTTTATGCCACCAGAATCTGCAGCAGAAAGGCTTTTCCATACAATCTCATGCAGAGCACAGAAATCCTGCTCTGTGCATTCAAACCAGAGCTGGGAAAATGAGCTGACAAATGTTGCTCCTGAATATTCATACACACTTTCAAAGGAAGGAATTTATCTGTGTCAACAACTCATTTATGTTTGCATTCTGCCAAAGTGTAATCATGAACAATTTTGTACGCACACGGTTTAAAGTAAATTTTAAATTAAAACAATGACAGATATTAAATACTAGATTTTTTCGTTGAAACTAAGTGCATATCACCCTTCCTGACATTTGCTCTATTTAAATATAAAAGAGCAAGGAGCGAAGATTATGCTGAGGGTATCTTACTGGGACTTCTTACATACACTGGCAAAATGGTCCACAGATCTTGTGGGAACATTGCTTCCTCTCCTACCTACCTGGAAAGAGCAAGAATTTTGGCTTGTTTGAAAACATATTTCCACTTTTATCTGTAACTGGAAGTGTTATGCATACCAGATATCAGAAAAATGAAAAGTTTCCTGAATTTCAGACATGGTCCAGTTTAATTCTAGGTTAGAGATCAGCATAAATTCTTTTATTTTATGTGGGTTAATAAATATGAGTATGCTAAAGACAGTGAGTTTACAATTCTGTGTGCAGTTGGCTTGTTCTTCTTCATACAAACTTCCCCTGAAGACTCCCAGCACTTGGAAGAAAACTGGCCTGTGCAAAGAACTAAAATCTGACACTGTAAAAAAGGTCACTGGATGCAGTGGAAATATCTAACAGGACATAATCTTTCAGTCCTTTCCTCCCCAAACAGCTCCTAGAGTTCTGAGAAGTTTCAGGAAAACAGCAAACCCTTCATTCAGGAGGGTAAAATCAGCCCTTATCACAGCAGTCTGACATAGTATCTTCTTGAACATGGTTATCTAGAAATTGAAGACAGTGTGAGCAAGGATTTATCTGCAACAACCCTTGCTTTAAATCCATACTGTCAGGACTATGTAACATGGCTCCTGTTTAAAGACACTTCTCTTTTATGGCCTGCAGCTGGAATAGGCACTGCGGTTTGTGCTTGCTGCTGGTCGAAGAAATACTTTCAACTTCTCATAACAAGCTGTAAGGGTCTGCAAGTTTAAAAAAAGGAGACTGAGAGAGAAGTTATCTTAACAAGCAAACTCCAGCATGTTACTGCTGTATAATTAATAGCATTACGAAATGGAGCTGAAAGTGTAGAGTCTGCAAATGGCTAATAACAAGTAGTAGATATGCACTCTGTCTTTCATTCATGTTCTTACAGTTTCTTGTAAGCCAAATTGAAGACAAGAATTTTCCACATGACATTTTCAAATTCAGCTCAGATCAGTGGCAAACAGTGCATATGCCCTATGGAAAAACCTCTTACCGTGTATTTATAGGAAAATTTTTTTAAAAATTAAAATTTTCTCTTTTTTTATCAAAATTGCAGTAGGATATATTACATTAGAAAACTGGGAAAAGAATTTTCAGATGGGAGAACTGGCACAGTGGCTGTATGCTTTTTTTTCTCTCAAGGATTACGGTCAGTAAGGGTTTATTAATGGAAACAACCACATGTTGCAAAAACCTGTTAAAGATATCAGACTTGCTTCAAAAGTCTGTAAAACAATGGAACATAGGCAAATGCTGTAAAACACTTCTAAATTAATCCTTCTGGCAACAGGTTTTTCTGTGATAACAAAATCCACTTTAGCAAATATGTCAGAGTACAGCTGCTAAAGGTGAGCAACAGAGGTCATGGTTTTAAACACTATCAAAATGATTCTGGATTAATCACCTTCCTGTCTGCAGAAAAGGTTATTTATAGAGTGTGCCTGAAAAAAAGGAGCAACCTGAACATCTCTAATCTCCTACTAACCTTCTACAGTAAACAGCAAAGCATTAGCTCTGTGTGCATTTCTGAATCCAGTCTTTAATTATACCTTTCCCATGTTTACATGAATTTTGGTTTGCTTTCCAAAAGCCTCATGGAACAATTCCTGCAGCTGACCTGTGTGTAGTGGTGAATTTCTCTATAAAGTGAGTATTGATGAGCTGAGAAGTTCAGTGAACAGGAAAATTCTGCTGCTTTTATTGCCAGTGTGACAGGTTACTTTACTACCATGCCTTTCACAGCAATTTAACAGTTACCCTGGTAACAGATTCAGTGAGGTAATGGGATCAGAGGCATTAGAGGAGAGGAAAGGCTAGCAACGAGTGAAAACCATCTGCTGGCTTATGTTCTTGGGGCTGTTTGCTCACTGCGAGCTCCTGACAATCATTGTACTTGGATGTAAATGAGGCAGGTTAAACCACAGGCCTGCCCTATTTAGCCGTACTCTGGTGATTTGTCTTTCTAATTCTATTGAAATAATAATCAGGATTTGTTTCTGATTAATTAACTAACCTTTCGGTAAAAAGATTAGATAACGAAATTGCTGCCTATTCAGAGATAATGAGATTTTTATTACTTTGTCAAAGGGAAAAAAATGTACATTTATGTGTCACCAGCCACCATGTCAAGGGAGGAAAATAAAGATTTAAATCTTTATGTCAGACATGTATTTCCTCCACAGATTAAATGTATGTTGGATTCCATGTGTTCACATCATCTTGTTTAAAACATTTGAGAAGAGCTTTTAAAACACTGAAAAAAGCAATAAACACATTTAAACCATTATGCATTTGGCGTTAATTTGTTTCAAAAAACGTCTCCTAACGGGAGAGCAAGACTTGACAATTCAGAAATCCACCTATGCTGCATGGGTGTACTTATGTAAGTGCAAGAGTGTGAAGAAAGCAGTAAAATTCCAGTGTGAGCACTTTAGAGTGACATATGTAAATAGGCTGCTATTATATCTTGCAGTACAGACATGCCTCATACAGTAGTTAGAGTAGAAAATTCATTTATATTTAGGAGTTTTGCGTGGGTGTGTGAAATACCACTCAGGTCACTGGAAGCTGATATAATTAAATAATGAAAAATAACAAACCATGACATTTAGAGTTTCCTCACGAAAGGCTCCCAGCAAAGATGCAGCTACAGCCCCCAGCGAGTGACCCACACGCGGCAGCAGGCTGCCCGCCACACCCGGGGCAAGGGGCTGCAGACTGGCCGGTGCCAGCCCACCAGTGCCTTACTGCTTGCCACAGATACGCCCACCAATAGGGCAGGAGACCGAGAACTCCTGAAAACTTGCCCTGGACCCACAAAGCCAGTATATTATCAAACATGTTAGCTGTGTACCAGCTGCACAGCTGTGGAGCCATCAGCCGTGCCTTGCACCATGCAGCAGCACGGTGGTGTAAATGCAAACTCTCGGTGACAGTCATGCAATGAGTGGACAGCATTTGCTGTGCCAGGTGGCATCCTGTGGCTTACACCTTTCAAGAAGAGCTGTGTGCTGTGCTGACTGTCAAGTCACTAATTGTGATCTGTTAATTAATAGATCCCTATAAAGGATTGATATGAGAACATTTTCAGTCACATGTACGATGCAAGAGGAAATACAGGACACAGCAGAGCATTTTGTTGCAGTGGAGTGCACTCTCGGATTTGAGGTGACACATTGGTGGTGTTCAGTGTGCTACATTACTTTTACACATTAACACAAAAGGCTCTCATACACTGAAAGTCCCTGCTTTTCCCCAGTGGTGTCCATAGCTGAAATCCAGTCAGAAGCATGACCCAGTTAGAGGAAACATCTTTACTAAAGAGATCTGATGCTGAGGGTGTACCTCCTCTGTTTCCCCACCTCATAGTTCCCCATTGGTGACTACCCAGCATGGCCATCTTTCCTCCCTTCCCACTCGCGTTTTCCAATGCTGTAGCCCTGACAAAAGATGCATAAAAGAGAGCTTTCTTCTACCGACAGAAAATTGTTCCCCTCCTCCTGCCTTCCAAAAATTCCTGCTGCAGGCTTCTGACCCTTGATAACTGAAATCCCTTGAAAGGCAAGCAAACCTTTTTAGCTTAGTACCAGTTGCAAAGCTTTTGTTCTCCCTTTCTTTTTCCCCTCCCCCCATGTGAAATTTAGGTTTAATATTAATTATTATTAAAATTAGCAAAATATTATCCCAGGATGTCTGCTAAGGAGAATAACTATAGTTTTCCTTTTTCCAGACAATGACATCTGCAGCTCTACATTTTCATGAAATGACTATACTTAACAAAAACATTACTTCATTTTTGTGGTATTTCTTTTGTGCCTAGGAGCAACCCTGTAATTGTTCACTTCAATTACAACATTGCTATTTTAAACCGAAACCCATTTTATCTGCATGCCAGCTTTTTATTTGTTTTACCAACTATATCTATTTCCATTACTGCAAGGCTGATGGTTTGTCTCAAGAGGAAATCAAATCCATTAATTCAGAAATTTCAAGCACGGCTGCCTCTGCCATAAGCAGCATTTCTTATGCTAATAGCAAATGTGCTTAGACTGAAAAGAACTGACACACCTCTGTTTTTTATCATAACTTAAGCATTTATGTAAAAAGGCAAATCTAATAGTACTAGGAAACTGTAAGCACTATTATATATAAATCACTTTACTGAGATCTGCATAGGGCGTGGTTTGTGCAACTGTGCTTTAAATCATGCTTTTTGTGGCTTTAATTCACTTGACATTTGGGGACTGATTTTGATCTTGGTTACCTCCATGTAAATCTGCCATTGTTCATCTGACAACAATAGAATTATTTCAGATTTACTCCACGCAAATGAAGATCAGGACACGTTCATTTTGCTTAAGGTGAAGTACCACTTTGCAATCTCAACACACTACACTATCTTTGGGCAGTATGTCTGCGTACAGAAAATGTGTTATAGAAGTTGGATGTCTTTTTTCTCCAGACACAAAAATAGCTATTTCAAAGGTAATTTAGGTATTTCCAGGAAGCAGCACCCTCCCAGCACCACACAGAAATAAATGCACCCCCCCCCCTTCCCACTGCCTCATCTTTTAATGTACTTGGTTCTGTTGTATCACATGGGCTGTCTCCAATTAGATAGCTTAACAAGATAAACTCTGACTTTGACCCAGAAAAAACAAATCAGATTGCTGCTGAGTTCTGTGTAAGCTTTTTCAGGCATTGTGACCTGTTTATGTCAATGAAAAATGCAAGAGGTCCTTATTGTGAGGGCCAAACTAGTTTCTGGGGGTTTGAGGGTTTTGAATATATGTGTGCACAGAGAGAATGTGCAGAAAACAGCGTACCATTCTTGCCCTTCATTTTTGCAGCAAAACCCTTTAGTGCTGTAAATCAGATCTCATTGGGAGATCTTACACACTGGCCACCGATAAGCTGTTGAGAAGTAGACAGGGTTTTTAGGAATTGCTGAACCATGAAGCTGACCTGCCTAGTGTTTTGTTGTAGGCTATTAAATCCTGGATTGGTGTTTTAAGATGATTCTGCTTTCTTCTTCCCTTGGCCTGGTTAAGCAACTCTACCCCCATCTCATTATTTAGCTGATTAAAATAAAAACTAGAATAAGAAGCCTGCTGTTTGAAAATCCTACCTTCACCCATCAAATTAATGAGAGTGACTTATGCTGACGTAGTTTATGGCCTTAGCAATTTGACACTAGTTTTGCAACTGAGAAAAGATTTACTAACTGTACACACCACTGTTCTTTGATGGTAGTTGAATGGTATTATTTTCTCCAAAACCAAGCTCTACATCTTTTGTAAACATGCGTTATTTGGTTGCCTCATCATAAACGGATCCCAGTTGGGTAATACTACTTCTTCCCACTAGTACATTGACAATTATGCAACAAAAGACCCAGCAAAAAAGATAATATTTCAGCTGGAGTGTTGTCTTTTTTCAGATTTTTTTCAAGTGTTGTAAATATGTTTTGCATAGTACCTTTTACTGCCTATTTAGAAACATGCTGGTTCTTTGCACATCTTTTTCATACTGAGAGACAAATTAAATGTGCTGTTTTATTTTTCCTGTGTTCAACGAGTGTTAACAAGTCCAGCATTTGAGAAAACCCAAACCAAATAAGGCTCTGTAGCTGTTGCTACTACATAAAGCAAAAGCCACCCGGTGACTAAGTTCACGGGGGCCTACATTTCTTTGTGTGTCTGAAAGAAAGAGAGCAAGAGAGAAAAAGGGTCTCACATACACATGGAGGTAAATCCCATTGAATTGCACTCAGGAGATAAAATCATAACAACATGTATATGCTGTATATATATGCAGGTGGACGCATGTCACAGGTTTCCTCAGCGTGAACATTAAGGCATTCAAATCCAGGGAAAGGAAGAAAAGTATTTATAATTAGAGACCATTCCGTGCTGCAAAATGCATCTCCACAGCCAGCTTTTTGAAGTTAGACATACTGGTATAAGAAGTACGGTTTTATCCCCATGTACTTCAGTGTCAGTTCAACCCCATTGAGTTTGTTTTCATATGATCACTCTGTTTGTTTTGGGGCTCTTACCATGACTTAAAGTACTTGAGCTTTTATTGTAACAGTCTTACGTAATCAAGCTGTCTGGTTGTAGCTTTCTCATAGTCAAAAAAGGAAAGGTGTGAGAAGTAAGTAAATCACAAAACAATAGCGACCATCACTTTGGAATGAAAACAATAATTAATTTGTATATCATATGCACAAGTAGTTATGTTTTTCAGGAAGGAAAACAAATTATTGTGCAACCTTTCTGCCCCCCCCCCGCCTTAATCTACTGTTCCTTTCTTAATTGTTTATATAGGAATTACATAATTGCTTAAACAGAGACAAAGGATAAAATTGAAAATTCAGCTCCAGTATCCTGGCCAAATCAGAGGTTTATCACTGGTTCTCTTTATAATTTCAACAGCTGTGCATGGGACAGATTGTATTTCCCACATTCTGGGTCAGCAAAGTTTGGTTTTCTCCATGTATTTTATAGGTTCACATTTTGCTACAAGCCTTATGTGGGCATTCAGGCTTACGAGGAGGAGCAGTCTTCTAGAGCAGTCAGATCACAAGCTTAGAAGTTTGTTGTTTTTTTTTTTTTTAAAACAGCATTCACACAACTACTGCTCAGTTTGCTGCTGTGTCCTGTCTGAGAAACAGCAAAATAATAACAGCAATAGAAAATAACAGTATTTGCTGCTGTGGGACTGCTTCCACGCTGCCCAGAAAAAGGAACATAGTAGTTTATTACTGAGAAATCATGTGAGGCTACTGCAGGGAAATCTAGATTATTTCCATGGTAATTACTGATTTCTAGTACCATGGCTATAAATAATTATAGTAATTCTGCATAAACCACCTGCCTTTAGAACAGCAAGTTTCCTAAAATGATTGTTTGAAGTTTAGATATTATATTCCTCCACTGATCATCTATCTTCTGACAAACATTTGTTATTTCAGAAACACAAATTTATGTGCATTCTTTATAATTTAAATCAGCAAAAGAATAATGAGGCTTTTTGATACTTTTTCAGACATATTCCTTAAAACAGAAAGCTAGTTTGTAACTCAAGGATTCCCCCAAAGTGTCTCACACCCTGGGTGTGTTTCAGCTCATTATTTTAGTCAGTGAAAGACATTCTGTACTGGTCATTCAGTTATTGGAAAAAAAGAGACAGTTGTTTCCAAGAGGAGGTTTATTCCCTGTGTTTTTCTTCCTTGGTTATAGACGGATCCAGGTCAGCTAACCTACAGAAGACAGCTAAATTCTGTTTGGGAGTGAAACCCACTTTCTATGCTGCCTAGAGTTGGTGAAATATTGTGCAAATCAATTTTGGGAGGGGTAAGTGTGAATGTTAGTTTATGATTAACTGAACTAATGCCTTCGTGTCACCTTTATCTTAATTTAAACTATTTATTTCCCCTTACTCATACCTTCAGAAGTCATAAAATATTTTTTCAAGTCTAACTACAACTTGTTATATATAGTGCATGAGGATATCAGTTTGCTCAGTTGGCCAGCAATAGCCAGTCAACTGTAAAGCTATTTACACGATATCTGAGAGGACTGTTCTCAGATCAGTGCACAAACAGAATTCCCATTAACAGTAATACAAGTTACAGCAGGCGTGAAAGTAAAGAAACTCTCTAATTAGAAATAATGAAACACCAGACTCCTGTAGTTCTGAAAGGCAGTGTCACCCATATTTGATATAAAATGAACACAACAACCAAAAGTGAAACATAAAGCTCATAAAATGGGGCCAAAGTAACTTACATTTTTGAGTACTACACAGCCCTACATGCAGAACCTTCATGAAGATGTGTGCAGATTTTATATTCCTGCTGCAAATATCTGCTTTACAAACATCCACTTTGCAAGTTGAAATGGAAAAAAAAAGTACCTCTGAACTTGAATACATCTTCTGCACTTAACACAAAAGCACAAGAAAGAAGAAAATCTGGGGAACTGACAGCAGTACACTGGGAATTCCTGGCTGTTGACTGTCATCCTGATAACTGCTGGAAACCAGGCTGGATAATACCTTTCATGAACCCATTGAGCATCACTTTAAGTTAGCTCTTTTATTTGTTTTTATCCCAACTACTTGTTTGGGAGTGCTCCTCTGGAGTCCCATTTCTGCAGGGTTGCCACCATATGATTTCCTAAACTACTCATGGTCAATTTATAATTATTTATTTCTATTTTAGTTTAAACAGTTATTTTCCCTTAGTGGTGTTTGATGTGTGTTGTATTTAGTGTATCTACAGAATACAGCCTTCGTTTCTCAGGCTGACGAAGCCAATGCTTCTTAGCATTCTTGTGCTAGATAGACTGTCCATTTTTATTGCCCACAAAGAAAACATTATTTTCAAGGCCATCCAAGAAGTCTGAATTATTTTTGTCTAAATTTATCTTCTGGGAATATGGGGTCAGAATTGTTTTCCAGACAAGGTCTCACCATTGCTTTGCAGATTAATAACATTCCCTTTGCAGGAATATAAATACCTTAGGTTTTAATTTGCTTTGTTTCACGGACAGTTTATATTAGTAACTTGTAATCATCTTTGTTTAAATAAATACTTGCATCTCTTTGTTTCTTCATATGCTTAAAACTGATGAGCACACAGCTTGTTGCAGAAATTCTTGCTGCCTCCAACTGCATGACCTCGACTTTTGTATCCTTTTTCTTTAGATAATCCTCAGAGTAAGCCAGCTTGTTAATAAACCTACTGTGCAATGATAAATGCTTCCTAATTTGATCCTCTTTGAGGCATGTGCTCCAGTTTGGAATATATTTCTTGTAATATTATACCAGTATTATTAACAGATCATTAAATCAGTCCAAAAATTGATCCTTTAGAACAGCTCAGGTTATCCTATTCTGGCCCAACAGCTGTTTTCAAACAGCTTGTGTACATTTTCTCTTATCCAGCATCTCGGTGTTCTTGCAGTTCTTGCCTCTCTCACCAGAGAGATAGCTTTCCACATGATACCATATCGCATTTCTTCGGACTTTACTGGATTTGCTTACAAACTTTTAAGAAATTCCATTGTGTTTGAAATGATAAGACGTTCAGCAAAATCTTGTGTTTGGATATAGGTTGCTCAAAAACTCTTACATGAAAATATTAATGTTTGTGTTGATTGTTTCAGTGTTTAAAACCTGAATGATTGTTTATATTGTTATATTCCTTGACTACGTTAAGCTCCTAGATGCATGTTTTGTGTAAAACTTGCCACTACTTGTTTGAAAAGTTTCTTCATACATATTCAACAATAGCTGCTAAAGCTACTCTGTTTCAGCACATGGGACTGCAGCACATTTGTTCTGTTGTACTAAAATCTCTAAAATGCCTGTAGAAAGCACAAAACAAATCACTTAGGAACAATCAAGGGAAATTTTCGTTATAAATTGTCCACAAATGCTTGGAATAATTTTAACGGTATTAATCTCACTACTTTAGAGCCATTGACAGGACCAAAGTAATAATAAGTGTCGTGGGTTAAGCAGAGCAGAGTTAATTTTTTTTTTCCTTTTCCCTTCTCTTCATAAACAGCTAGCAAGAAGCTATGTTTTGGATTCCTGCTCAGGAGAGAATTGATAAGAGAAGAACGTTTATAGTTATTGCTAGGATGTTGCTATTTGTTCTCAAGGACATACATTCAGCCTTTTGTGGGGGAAGAGACAGTCTGGCTTCTAGCCTGGGATTTGC